>CM036570.1:12009869-12449850 GCA_020745775.1 Theristicus caerulescens
TTGCTGCAAAGAGGAAAGCCCACGACACCGCTGTCAAAGAGGAGAAAAAGAAAAGCAAGAAGGCACGACGAGCGTGACGGGGCCCGCGGGCTCACTGCGGGGGCTGGCTGCACCCCGCAGACACCATCGCATTCGGGTGAAAAACCCTCAGCTTTGTTCTTGGGACAGAAATGCTAAATTGAAACATTCTCCGTCTGTAAATACACTTCCCGCTGTGCCTTTCCCAAGGCTCCCTCGGCTCCCCTCTGCTGGTGCCGCTGCCTGTCCTGGCCTGGGCTGTGGGATCGGTGTCACGAGGACTGTCCTCTTCATGCTGGTGCCACATCTGCTTCCCAACCTGCAGGGGGGTGGCGAGTGAGGAAGAGGAGGCCAAGGAGAGTTCTGGGCTCTTGCAGGTCCCTCTGGGATCGTTCCTTTTGAATTTGCACAGCCCTGGGCAGAGGAGCCAAGCCCCCGTGGCAGAACAGGAGCTCACCGATGGCTGCCCAGCTTGGCAGGGCGTTGCAGCGTGTTCTGGAGGCTCAGCACAAAGAGCAGGGCTTTGCCGCAGCCTTGGTGGAGAGGAGTCCATGGCAGAGGGGAGCCCGTCCCCTGCCCAGCCCGGAGCTGCCCTCCAGCATCCACATGGCAGGCCGTACTTCTCTTGTATTTTTATTTTTAATTAAAGAAGGTGACGCTTCCCCATTGGTGTGTGTGCTCTGTTCTCTCCCGGCCGTGGCGGGGTGGTGCGACTGCACTGTGCTCGGTGCTCTTGCCCAGTCCTGGGCACGGCAGAGGAGGCACGGATCGGTTCATCCAAGACATGCGGGGGGGCTGGAGGTGGCTCCTCATCCTGTGCTGGGTGTAGGTACAGCTGTTGGGAGGTGGAGGGGAAGGGACAGAGCCTGGTCCCTGCTCCAGGTGCCACAACCACTGGGCGCTGTGGCTGTTACCTTGCTCCTTGTCACCCTCTGCCTGTGCCTTGTGCCCAGCAGCAGGTTTGGGTTAGGGTCTGCTCCATACCAGCTGGGTGCTGAGAGCCAATTCCAAGTCCATTTTGTTCAACCATAGGAAGCACAAAGTCCTGCCCCTGGGGAGAACAGCCCCGGGCACCAGGATGTGCTGGGGGCCTCCAGGTTGGAAAGCAGCTCAGCAGAAGACCTGGGGGTCCTGGTGGGCACCACGTTGACCATGAGCCACCAACATGTGCCCAATGGTGCTGGATGAGGAGTGTTGGAGGTTGAGGGAGGTGATCCTGCCCCTTGGCGCTGGTGAGGCCACTCATGGAGTGGTGTGTCCAGTGATGGGCTCCCCAGTGCAGGAGAGACATGGACACACTGGAGCATGTCCAGCGAAGGGCCACCAAGATGATTCAATGACTGGAGCATCTCTCCTAGGAAGAAAGGCTGTGAGAGCTGAGACTGGAGGGAGAGAAGGTTCAGGGGGATCTTATCAATGGCTATGAATACTTGAGGGAAGGGTGTGAAGATGGAGCCAGGTTCTTTTCAGCAGTGTCCAATGCCAGGACATGAGGTGATGGACACAAACTGAAACCCAGGAGGTTCTTCTGAACATCAAGAAACACTTCTTCACCATAAAGGTGACCAAGCACTGGCACGAGGTTGCCCAGAGAGGCAGTGGAGTCTCCATCCATGGAGATACCGTGACCAGGGAGGTTGAACCATCTGAACTTCAGAGGTGCCACCAACCCCACTGGGACGCTGTTGGGTTGCTTACAAAGGGACGAGGCAAAGTTTTTTGTGGGGCTCGCTATTCCTCTCCCACCTTCCTCCAGCAAGAGGCTGGAGGGGGTAATTTTTCAGGTGAAGAAGAGGTTAGTTTGGGGCTCTTAGCTGAGCTAAAGCAATGCATAGAGAAACTAGGGCTGCCATGGCCGATGCCGGGGACGCCGACCCCCCGGATGCGCTCTGCGCATCCGGGAGGTCGGCGTCCCCGGCATCGGCAGCCTTATCCCCCCCATCTTTCCCCTAAATACCATTTTTTTCCCCCAAAACAGCTACCCACACACACATTTCCTCACCAGGGCCTACACACGGCCCTGAGGCCTCTTCATAGCTGTCCTCCTCCTGGGCAGAGAAGGGTAACGCTTGGTCTTGTGCAAGATTTCTGGGGTTTTTTTTCCCCTTTTCTGGCTCGTTTTGGAGGTTGGGAAGGGGTGTCCCAAAGTGGGGTGGCTTGCTGTGGGGTTTTTGTGGCCTCGTTGGGGTGCGAAGGTTGTGTTGTCTCCTGGGGCTTACGTGGATGACCTTGTCCTCAGCCATGGCTGTGGTGTCTCGTGGGGCTGTGTGGGGACACCCCTGTCCCCAGCTGTGGTAAAGGTTGTGCCATCAAATAGGGTTCTTTTGGGGGGACACCTTGTCCCTAGCCATGGTGAAGGCTGTGTCATCTTATGGGGCCTTTTATGGGGACATGCGGTCTTCAGCTGTGGGGAAGGTTGGTTATCTCATGGGGCTTTTATGGGGACACCATGGCCTCAGCTGTGGTGAAGGCTGTGCTATCTCATGGGGCTTTTATGGGGACACCATGGCCTCAGCTGTGGTGAAGGCTGTGGTATCTCACGGGGCTTTTATGGGGACACCGTTGTCCCCAGCTGCGGTGAAGGCTATGTCATCTCGTGGGATTTTCGGGGGGACATCTTGTCTGTGGCCGTGGTGAAGGCTGTGTCATCTCATGGGGCTTTTATGTGGACACCATGTCCCCAGCCATGGTGAGGACTGGTTATCTCATGGGGCTTTTATGGGGCCACCCTTGTCCCCAGCTGCGGTGAAGGCTGCGTCACCTCGTGGGATTTTTCTGGAGGACACCTCTTTCCCAGCCCGGCCCAGGTGAAGGCTGTGCCACCTCCTGGTACTCCTGCGGGGACACCAGTGTGGCCCGTGAACGCACCGCCAGCGCTGCCAGCCCCGGGGGTCGATAACCCCCGGCAGGGAGCGAGCAACAGCACAGAGAGGGAAATGCCAATAATGGCCTGACTTTCTTCTTCTTTCTTTCTTTTTTTTTCTTTTTTCTCTTTTTTCTTTCTTTTTTCTTTCTTTTTTATTTCTTTTCTTTCTTCTTTTTTCTTTTTTGTTTTCTTTTTTCTTTTTCTTTTTTCTTCTTTCTTTTATTTTTTCTTTTTCTTTTTTCTTTATTCTTTTTTCTTCCCTCTTTTCTCTTTTCTCCCTTTATTTTTTCTTTTTCACTCTTCCCCCCTCCTTTCTTGCCTTTTTTTTTTGCTTTGGGGAGTTGAGAGGGTTTTCCCTTTCTTTTTCGTTTTTTTTTTTTGCTTGCTTTTTCCCCCCTTCCTTGACTTCACCTCTCAGAACAGAAGGAAGTTCAACCACTTGGGAGCTCCTGGGGCTGCACCCAGAGCTGGGCTTCCACCATGGGGCAGGAGACCCCAAATGGGGCTTCCCAACCCCACCGGAGCCGCCAGACACCTGCTCCCGGGCACCCGCAGGCACGGGGGCGGCAGATAAGGAAGGGGCGGTGGGACCGGCAGACAGAGCCGGCCGCAGGCAGCAGCCCCGCTGCCAGGCAGCCAGGTGACCACAAACCGGTTGCACCACCCCAATGGCCACCGGTTCCCCCTCTTTTGCCGATGCTAATGATAGCTTTGCCACGCGATAAAGGCGCCTGACACCACGCTTGGCCGACGAGTGTCGGACGGGGCCAAGCCTGCGCACCACCGCGGTGCTGCTGCCCGCCCCTCCAGCCAGCCGCTGGGGCTCCTCGCCAAATCCCTCGGCATCCCCAGCTCCGGCGCGCGCTTCCTCGGCGGTCACAGTTTTCAGTGTGAGTGCTTTGTTTGTACCCCCAAATCTGGGGGGGATTCGCTCTGCCCGCTCCCAGATGGGGGGACAGAGGACAGGGGGTGGAGGACATCATGGTGGAGCCCTCCTGGGGATGGTTGACACCCCATGGGGTGCGGGAGACGGAGTGTCGTGGCTCCTCGGCTTGTTACATCGCATCCCGAGGCCGCGAGCATCCCTTCATTGAGTGCCGCATCCCAGCCGCTGCGGTCCTCTTCTGGCGGGAGACCCTTCGCGACTCCGTCCCCCAAAAAAGGGGGAAACCTGGAATTGAGAGGTGCCCTGTGGAGAGGGGGTGGGACGGCTCCTTGCCCCTGCACCGCTGTTTCCAGGGCCAATCCAGGTAAGGGGATGGAAAAGCGAGTGGCCGGAACCAGAGCAGGCGGCGGAGCCAGGGATGTTATTTAACTTGGTGTCATGGTTATTTCACACAGCGGCCATTACCCATGACAAATGGGCCTGGGTGGCAGGGGGAAGAGATGGGTGATAAATCCCGGGCGTGACTCCCGCCAGGGCTGGGTGCAACTGGAAACTCATCGGATAAGGGCTCGGGGAACTGTGCGCTTGCCGTGTGCTCGGGTGTTAACGCTGCCTCTGAGCAGGGACAAGTCTCCTGTCCCCATCCCGGCAGCAGCCCCTGCCCGCAGGGGCAGGCAGGCACGTCTCAGTGTTGATTTTTGGGGAGTGCGTGCTTGGACTTGCTTGTGCTCGCTTGCGCGCTTGCTTGCTCCTCTCCATTGCCCGGAGGTGCCCGTTCCTCTCCATTGCCCACAGCCAGCCCGGCATGGCCGGCACAGGCTCGGGCTTTAATTCTGAGGAGCCAGATGGGATCCCTCATCCGGGGCTGGTGACGCTGGGGGTGTCTGTCCCGGGAGAGCAGGGACATGCCAGCGAGGTCAACGCCTGTGGGGAGGCGGCGGCTCCTCATCCCTTATCTTGCGATGATGGAGGATGTTCTGGCTTTTCTCGTCCCCCGGTGCCGGCTGGGGCTGCCTGGGGGTTGCGCAGGTTAACGCTGGGGTGAGAACCGGTCCCACCAAGGCAGGGCAGGATGTGGCAGCTGCCTGCAATGGGGCAATAGCTGCCTGCCCGGCCGGGGCTCGGCAGGGTGACCCCAAGGCCCGTGGGGACGAGCTCTGAACCCCAAACACCTCTGTCCTGAACAGAGACTCGGGTGGGCACCGGGCATGGCCGAGGGGTGCCCTGCAGTTATGCCGCCGGCTGAGCCCCAGGGTGCTGGATGCCGGCACGGCCACCGCTGGCTTGGCCACCCGAGCAAGCAGGCAGGGCCGTCACCGCCATTAGCAGCAGAGAGCCGGCTTTGAGGGCGGTGGGAAGCGCCAGGGCCGGATCCAGGCACACAATGGCCCCTTTTCTGCCCCGCCGCGGGGTGATGCCCAAGCAGGGCGCCGGATGGTGCCGAGCCCTCCCTGGTGCGGCCGCAGCACCCGCTCGCCCCGTTGGGCGCAGCCACATCGTGGCAGGATGGGACCCCATGGGCAGCAGCCCCCCGCAGGTGGGGTGCCCGGGGACATCCAAAGTCCCAGTGCAACCAGTGGGACCGGGGAAGGAGGGAAAGGCTGGCGGCAGCGCAGCGGCAGGGTGCTGAGGGTGGGGGAGCACAAATATTGATGTCATTAGGGCCATAAAAGCTATTTAGATACGGCGGGCAGCAGGGAGGGAGGGCAGGGGGAGGCTGCAGGAGGGATGGAGAGGAGCCAACAGAGCACCGCTGGGACACCCTGGCGAGCAGGCAGCCGGGTCGGGAGTCTGGGTCCGAGCCCACCGCCGCAGCACTCCCCACTCCGAGGTGAGCTCCGGCTGCGGGAGGTGACAGCCCGGCCATGAGCCATCACATGGGAGGAGGACGGTGGCTGGTGAGAGCTGGACCCGCAGGGAGGAGAGGAGCTGGGTGCCACCGCCGAGGGACAGCCATTGTCACCCGCTCGGCCGGCAGCACCCCGCCACCCCGGCTCCCGCCGCCGCGGGTGCCGGCTCGTGGGGCCAAGCCGGGCCGGGGGCTGGCGGTGGCGTGGCGGTGCAGGGGAGCGGAGGGGCCGGGTGCGGGGCCAGCGGTGACAATGTCCCCGTTGAGGCTGGCGCCGCAGATGGAGACAAATGGCCCCCTTGTTTTCTGCGCTGGCAGGCAGCGGGCAGGCAGCGAGCAGGCAGCGGGCTGAATGCCTCCTCTGTGCCGCCGGGAGTGGGTGGGGAGACGAGAGGCTCGGGGTGGCAGCGGGCACCCAGGGCCTGGCCCGGCTGTCCCGGGGGAGCCGGGCAGTGCCCGGCCGCAGCCCCGCGTCCCTCTCGGCAGCGGCTCTCATTTCTCTCTCTCTTTTTCCCCCTCCCCAGGCCAGTGACACGGGGCCGGGACCCCAGCAATGCCATAAAGACCGGAGCTGTTGGGGAGGCTTCAGAAAAGCCGGCATTTGCGGGGAACTGCCCAGGACGAGCTTATTCCATGTCGGAGCAGCATCGGCACCCCTGCCCCACGCCACCCACTCCCCCCGTGCCCCGGCCAACCCAGGAGAGGAGAGGGACGGCTCGCCGAGAGCAGCTTAAGCAAAGGAAAAGGTGATGCTTGGGGGGCGGCGGGGTGCTTGGGGGCAGCCCCATGGGGCAGGGTGCCAGGGGGCAGGTGGGGATGGGTGTTTGCACCCACGAGGGGTGTGCAAGGGGGATGGAGGGGTAGGAAGGACCATGCCCGCATGAAATTGGGCACATGGAAAAAAGAGCATGCTCGTCGGCTGGCGGGGGCGGCAGGAGCAAACAGCCGGTGGATGTGCCTCATGTATAGGGGTTTGCCACCCCGGCTATAGGGGTTTGGCTGTGAAGGAAATGGCTCCTATATGGAAAACCCAAAAGAGGGCTCGGAGCTGGCCCCAGGGACCGGGGGAGCTGCTGGGACACGGGGATGGGGCTGCGGAGCTGAGTGGCCCCGGCCGTCCTGGGGGGTGAGCCGTGGGGAAATGGCCGGCGCGGCCGCGGCCTCCGGCTGGGAATTTCAACCAGCTGGCTGAGAGCTGGCGCCGCAGCTGCCCCGCGCTAATGGGAGCCCCAGGAAAAACACCTCGATCGCTGCACTTCTCCTGGAGAGCTATTAATAATTAAGCCACTCATTTAAGGCAAAGTCAATAGAGTAACTGGGTTGGGAACTGTTTGCCAGAACCACGCCAGGGGAGCCAGCCTGGGTGGCGCGAGACATCCTCGTGGTGGGGCTGGGGTGCTGCGCTGCCCCGGGGGGGATGGCGGCTCTTCCAGGTGGTGCCAACGCCGGCGCTGTGGATGGTGACCGGGGCAAGATCACGGCCACCATTTAAGACCAAACCCTGGCCGCTCCCGGGCATGCGAAACCCTCTTGGCTTCGCACCCATGCGGCAATTTTGGGGTAGGGTCGGAGCCACCCGCTCCCCCTGCGGTTACACCGTACACCCTCCGTATCCCCGCCGTTCCTGCCGCGCTTGCCAGTGGCTCAGAAAACCAGCCGGGAAGAGGCTGGATGTGGCCAGCCCTGCCTGACCCAGCGATCCCTGCTGCAGGGCCCGGGGTGAGGGGAGCGCTTGGGTGAGCTTGGGTGCGCTTGCAGGGTGCCACCAGGTGCCCCCACCCCATCGGCATCCCCCGGCTGCCGCGCTGGGTGCCAGGACGAGCTGTGCCCAGCACCCAGCCACAGCCCCGGGCTCCGGTTGCATTTTCCATTCATTATTCATCGAGCTGGAAATCTCAGCGGCAGGAGATGACCGGGGTGGGGGGGGGCCGGAGAGAGGGGGAGGCAGGCAGGAGCAGCGAGGCGAGCTCGCCGGGCCCTGGGCACCCTTCGCACCAGCCGGGTAACCTTTCTGCTTGGGGTTTAGCTTTAGAAATTGCAGGGGGTCTTTGCTACGTGGGGTCTAAAATGCGTCCGGGTGTAAACCACGGCTCTCCCAGCCGGGATTTTGTCTCTCGGAGTTATCTGCTGGAGCTACGAGGCTCTAAGGGGGTGATGCCGCGGCAGGCACGGGGGGCTGGTGGTTTATTGGCAGGGGGTGTTATACAGCAGGCAGCCGGGAGCGCGGCCAGCCTCAGCCAAAGGTGTCGGGCGAAGGATGCCCGGGAGCCAGAACGGTGCCGGAGCAAGCAGGAGTGCAGGGAAGCGATGCTGCTCTCGCAGCCGCTAAATGGGGGTGCAAGGCTGGGGGGCCGCACGGGGCTCTGCTCGCAGCCCCCCGGCAGCGGGTGCTGCGGTCACGGGTGGCTCGTCCCCTTGTCCTACCGCAGAGGACAGCCCTGCTGCAATGCGGCCGGAGCTGCCGGTGCTCCCCGCATCCCGGGCCTGCGGCGAGCGGCGGCGGCAGCGTGCGGCTGAGCAGGTGCTGTGGGGGGACCGGGGCTGCGGGGGGAGAGCGACACCGGAGAGGGGGCGGCCTGGGGGGCTGCGGGGCTGGGCACGGGGCTGCCTGCAGCGTCTGCGTGCATGGGTGTGCATGTGTAGACATGCACGTATGTCTGTGTCCTTGTGCATACGTGGGCCTGCATGAGGATGTGTGTGTGTGGGGCGTGTATATGCGTCTGTCCCTGTGTGTGCATAGATGTGTGCGTGCACGTGTGTGCATGTATGAGTGCGTCTGTGTCGTTGGGGGGGTCATGAGTGCATACGTGTGCGTGTGTGTCCCCCGTGCATGCACGTGCATGCATGAACACGCACAGATGTGTGTGCTTGTGTGTGCCCCTGTGTGTGCGTGCACACGCATGAACACGCACAGATGTGTGTCCGTGTCCCGGTGTGTGTGCGCGTGCACGCGTGTGCATGGATGCGTGTGTCCCTATGTGCACATGCACGTGTGTATGCATGTGCATGGGTGTTTGTGTGCACGTGTGCACGTGCCCTCTGGCTGTGTGCATGCATGTGTGCACGTGAATGTGTGCAATTGTGCATGCATGTCTGTGTACGTATGTGCATTTGTACATGGCGGGGGGGGGGTCATCCTGCCCCGGACCCCCTTGCCCGGCAGGTCTGCGTCCCCCCAGCCTCCACCCAGAGCCACCCAAAGGTGCGGGTGCCGTGGCCGGAGGGGAGCCACGGGCCCCCTTGCAGCCGGTGCTGCTGGAGGGGCCAGGAGATGTGGGCAAGGCTGAGCTGGGTGGGTGTCGTGGTGATACATCCCGAGCTGCTGGAGCTCCTGGTCCAGCCAGGAGATTTTCTTGGGAAAAGGGATCCCAGCCGCCCTTGGAAAGTTCCTGCCTGCGTTGGTGATTTTTCGGTGCCGGGGGAGCTGCTGGCGCGGCCTGGCAGAGGACGCCCGCTCTGCGGCCAGGCTGCCCCATGGCACCGCTCCTTTCTCCCCGTCATTTCCAGCCCCGCGGCCTCTCTGATTGCTCTCGCGTTGGGCCAGGGGGTCGCTTTGGGTTTTCTTGAGGTGGGCAAAGGGTGCGCAGGGCGGGCAGAGCTGCTGCTCTTTGGCCACGAATCCGTTGTGCCCGTGGGTGGGGACATGCCTGGCGCTGGCTCGCCTCTCTCCTGGCACTGCCAGCACCGAAAAGCCCGGTGAGATGCTTCCTGGGACTTCCCATGCCCGTGAGATGCCCCTGTGCCTTATTTGCTTGTGATTTGAATCACAGGGTCCCCCCAGTCCCCACTTCCCCGTCCCCCGGTGCTAACAGCTCTCCTTTCCACTGGCTGCAGGTGACCACGATGCTGTACCATGGGAAGCACTGGAGGTCCATGTGCAAGGGGCTCATCCTGGGGACCCTCCTGACCAGCTTCATGCTGCTGCTGTACTCCTACGCCGTCCCCCCGCTGCAAGTCAGCGTGACAGAGTGAGTGTGGGGTCCCTGTGTCCCCCCCCCGGCAGCTCGGCCACCCTGTTTCACACTGGGAACCCCCAACCGGAGACAGGCCCGGGGCTTTCCAGGCTCTGGTGGCTTCACACCAGCATGTCCCCTTCCTACAGCCTCCTGTTGGAGACTGCGCCCTGTCCCATGGGTGGGGGGGAAGGCGAACCCCAGCTCCCCTTGGGGCTGGGGATGCTCACCCCGGGGGAGGCCGCTGCAAAATGGCAGCCAGCGCTCAGCTCCTGGGCGAGGAGGGGACGAGGAGGTGCAGGAGAGCCCCTGCCCGCTGCGGCTTCATGTCCCCTGGGAGAAAGAAAAGCACCACAGGAGATGTTCCCCGGCAGCTAGGAGCAATGGGCAGAGCTGAGGCAGTTATTCGAGTGCTTTTTATCAAGGACTTGGCCTTCAAGAGCAACCAGAGCACGCTGCCACGTGTAAACTCACCCACAGAGATGGGCACGGGTAGGTTCAAAGCTCTCTGATGCCTGTCACGGCGAAAGCCGGTGCTCAATAGGGCCATCCCTCCTGCCATTAAATTTATCTCTCGGCTTATAAAAGAGCCCGTGGGTGTTTCATAAGCTACGTGGTGACACGTGCTCCCCCACGCTGCTGGATGGGAGCGTTATCCAGGGTCAGCTTTGCAACTGCATTAATAGTGTCCAAAGTCACTCGACACTGTGGTCTCTGTTCCCTGCTCCGGGCATCTCAGATAACACAAGTTGTTCTCGGTGCTCCCCAAGGGTTCGTCTGTGGGGCCATGCGCTAGAATTATTTCTCTCTTTGCTCAGGTGCTGGATGCTTCACGACTCCTACAAGGCGTTGCGAGCTTCCAGACCTTGCAAGAACATTATCAGCTCCTGTCCGTGGAGTTACGGCCATGGAAAGCTCATCTCAACACACATCTCCACATCACCTGCACCAGGGCCACCACGGCCATGCCCATGGGGAGGGATGGGGACCCCCGGCTCAGGCTGCTCCGATGCCAATGGGGGCTGACCACTGTGAAGACCCCTGTAGCAGCACGTTCTTGGTGGCTGA
The DNA here is from genome assembly GCA_020745775.1 of Theristicus caerulescens. Lineage (NCBI taxonomy): Eukaryota > Metazoa > Chordata > Aves > Pelecaniformes > Threskiornithidae > Theristicus > Theristicus caerulescens. The sequence continues at coordinate 12,020,510 of CM036570.1, forward strand.
GGTTGTCCAGGGGGTGAATGAGCTTGGTTTGGTGGCTCAGAGGTGCACCTGATGTCGGGGGGCTCGTGGGGGCAGTGGCCTCTGCCCTGCTCACCTAGGGGCTCCTACCAGGTGGGTGCCCTGGTCCTGCTGGGCACATGGCTGGGTGCAAAGGGGGCTCTGCCCGAAGCCGGGCTCATCTCTACCAGGGAACCTGGGGGGTGCTGGGGGCGAACACCCATCCTCAGGTCCAGCACCCGTCCCCAGGTCCGGCTCCCATCCCCCGGTCCAGCTCCTCCAGGAAGGAAAATGTCCAAGCCCTCGTGGTGGCTGGGCTGTGTTGGCCAAGCTGCCCTCACCATGGTGTCCTGTCTCTTCTCCCCACCAGGATCCCTGTCCCCTCCTCCTGCTCCTCCTACCCAGCCCCCGGCAAGGCATTGGCAGCAGCCAACGGCACGGGCAGCCACTCGGGACAAAGCTGCCTGCCCAAGCTGAACGTCATGTTCATGAAGACACACAAGACAGCCAGCAGCACCATCCTGAACATCCTCTTCCGCTTCGGGGAGAAGCATCGCTTGAAATTCGCCTTCCCCAATGGCCGCAACGACTTCTACTACCCCTCCTTCTTTGAGCGCAGCCAGGTGCAGCACTACCGGCCGGGCGCCTGCTTCAACATCATCTGCAACCACATGCGCTTCCACTACGAGGAGGTGCGCAAGCTCCTGCCGGCGGACACCACCTTCGTGACGGTGCTGCGGGACCCTGCCTACCTCTTTGAGTCCTCTTTCCACTACTTTGGGCGCGTCATCCCCCTCACCTGGAAGCTGATGGGGGAGGACAAGCTGGCGGAGTTCCTCCGGGACCCCTGGCACTACTACGACCCCAACGGGTTCAACGCTCACTACCTCCAAAACCTCCTCTTCTTTGACTTGGGCTACGACAACAACATGAACGCCAACAGCCCGCTGGTGGAGGAGCACATCCAGGAGATAGATCGCCGTTTCCACCTCGTCATGTTGCTTGAGTACTTCGACGAGTCCCTGGTGCTGCTGAAGGACCTGCTGTGCTGGCAGCTGGAGGATGTCCTCTACTTCAAGCTCAATGCCCGGAAGGGCTCCACCATCTCCCGCCTGACGCCTGAGCTCTACGAGAAGGCCACCTCCTGGAACCTCATCGATGCCAAGCTCTACCGTTATTTTAATGCCACCTTCTGGCGTAAGGTGGAGGCCTACGGGAGGGAGCGGATGGCCAAGGACGTGGCCGAGCTGCGGCGGGAGAACGAGAAGATGAAGAGCATCTGCATCGACGGGGGACACCCCGTGGACGCCAGCGCCATCCAAGAGTCCTCCATGCAACCCTGGCAGCCGCTGGGGGAGAAGTCCATCCTGGGCTACAACTTGAAGAAGAAGATCAACAAGAAGCACCAGAAGCTGTGCCGCAAGATGCTGACGCCCGAAATCCAGTACCTGACCGACCTGGGGGTCAACCTCTGGATCACCAAGCTGTGGAGCCGCGTGCGGGACTTCCTGAAGTGGTAGGGGACGGTGTGCGCCCCGCTCTCCCCGGGGAAGAACCAGGTGCTTTCTTTTTTCTTACTCATGGTGTCTTTTGGTTGGACGTGAGCAGAACTGGCTGGAGGCTCCGGCACCCAGGAGCGGTTGGGGTGACCCTCCACCACCTTTCTGCAGAGCCCAGCTTGGGCAGGAGCCTGGCGGGGGGCTGCCGTCACCCACTGGCAAGGAGAGCGGAGCCTCTGCCTCCACCCCTGCCTCCGAGGGGTCAAGGACTGGGGGCTTGGGGGTGGTTTTTCCACCAGGATCCACTTCTTCCTTCCCCACGGAAGGGCCAGAGGAGGTATTTGTAAAGGACGCGGACTCGTCACAGCGGGAGCAGGACATCCAGGTGGCAGGGGGTCCTCCTTGCCCGGCGTGGGCAAAGCTGCTGGCGGGGAACCCGAAGCCCAAGGGGCTGCTCAAATCACCCCATTTCCCTTGAGCCCCTGGTTTTGGGGCTGCGTGTTGGAGCCTGCTGCACCATTCCAGCGGGTTGCAGCCCATGGGTGTGATGAGTGCAGCACGTTCTCAGCCTACCACAGCTGTCGGTCCATGGCAGGACCCGGAACCATTTGGAGAATGGAAAACCCACCCCAAAAGCCCTGGCATTTATTATCAATGGGCTCATGGTCCTCGCGGGCGAAGGGCGTCCATGCAGCAGGTCCCCACCCAGCCCCCCGTCGTCCCAGTTAGAGGGCCCCGTGGCCCTGGTCCCTACAGGGGACATCCCGGGAGGCCCACGGGGTCTGGTGAGAACTGGTGTGGGGAGGAGATGGGGAGCAGGGTCCAGTGGCCACCGTCCCGGTGACGCCATCCCCCGGGCATGGGGGGGGATGCCGAGGATGGGGTCCGTCCCTCCCCGCCGTAGCGGGGACAGCCCTCGGGCGTCCCGGCCGGGCTGGATGACACCGGCAATGCCGCGTCCTGCCGAGAGCGGCCCTGGCCAGGCACGGAGGTGGCACCCGCGGCTGAGCCTCCTCAGCAGTGAAGGGACCCCCGCCGGCCCCCCAGCCCATGTTCTGCTCCCTTTGTAAAGACCAGAAATAAAAAAGCAATTCTACTTTTGTAAGATAATTGTATATTTGGCAGTTTTTGATATAAGGATGGTCCAGCCGGTCTCCATCCACCTCCTTCTTCTCTGGGGGGTGGGGACCTCCCTCTGTGGCCACAGCAGGATGCTCTGCCGGTCCCCACTCCTCCCGGGGGGCCGGGTCCTGCTCTGCCCAGGTGGAAGGCACAGCAGCCCCTCGGGGCCCCGGCTCTGCTCTCCCCATCACTCCTGGGGGTGGGGAGCCCCATGTCCCCCAGGCAGCGCTGAGGAACGAGAGCCCCAGTGTGAGCAGGGCGCCTGGATCTGTCCCCGCAGAGCCGCCTGCGCTGCTGGGTGCCAGCATGGGACTCCCATGGTGTGCAGATGCCACCAGGAAGGTCTGCTGGTTTCTCAGGGACACCGGACCCATGGGACAGCCATCACAGGTGACACAACTCACTCATGCCACCGGGTCCCAGCTCCGCTGCTGGTGGGTGCACCCCATTTTCAAGGGTGGCCCCGGTACTCGCACCGGGGCTTCTCCAGCTGAAGCACCAGAACCAGCAGTACCAGGGGGGGCACAAGCCCTGATGGCCAGTCTGGAGCTACCGCTGGGGCTGGCAACTCAACCGTGCCTGATGCTGCCCACGGACACCGGGACGGGCGCTGGGGACATGGAGCTTGGGGCACTTCCCTGAGGTCCACAGGCATCTCCCATGACATGCTGCGGTCCTCTGCAGGGACCCCAGCCACCAGTTCCCTCTGCAGACGAGGGGATGGAAAAGCCCCTTCCGAGGCAGGAGGTCGGCTGCACAGCCCACCCAGGATGACGTCCCCGTGGGGACGTGCTCCGTGTCCCTCTGCGCCCGGGCCACCAGGTCAACCCACGCAGAGGGGGCTGCGATGGTGTTTTGGGGCCATCCGAGACAGGCAGGAGCCACGGACACATGCGCTCCACCGCGTCTCTGTCCTGGCTGTGGCCGCGCTGCTGTCGCCGACTGGGCTGCCTGTGCCCCCGGGGCTGCCTGTGCCCCCGGGGCTGCCTGTCCTGGATTGCGGCTGGCAGCGAGCCCCAGTGTGGGGAGCAGCAGCTCTGCGCTTGCCTGGGGCCAAGGGGTGGAAGGAAAGTCCTCCGACTGAAGTCTCCCCGTCCCAGCACCCAGCAGCCTCCTCCTACGGGCTTTTGTTCTCAATAAATGGGACCAAGCTAAGACCATGGGTCCAGGATCTCCATGGGGCTGGGGCTGCAAGCGGGTCCATAATGGGACAAGTATGGTGCACTGGGGAACAGGACTGTGTGGTGGGACCAGGATCATGCGTGGGACCATTCAGTGGTGGGATCAGAACTGTGTAGTGGGACTAGGACCATGTGTAGGACTGAGACAGGGACCATGATGGGACCAGGAACCATGTGGTGGGACCAATACCATGAGGTGGGACCAGCAGCATCAGTGGGACCAAGACTGAGTGGTGAGGCCAGACCATGAGGTGCAACTGGGACCAGGACTGCATGCAGGACCAAAACTATGTGGTGGGACCAGCACCATGCATGGGATCAGGACTAAGCAGTGGATCTGGGACCATGCAGCGGGACCTGGACCTTGTTCAGGACCAGGACTGCGTGCAGGACCAGACTGAGTTGTGGGACTGGGACTATGTGATGGGACAGGGACTGAGCGATGGGAGCGGGACAGTGTGTAGGACAAGCCCCACAGGTGGGACTGCTGATTGACTGCGGAGAAAATCAAGCAAATCCCCAAAATGCAGCAGCACCAGCTGGGGCCCGTTGGCACCCAGCCCTGGTCTTTAAAGGTCCCCAGGTGCTGGGGCTGGAGCTGCTGCTCCCTGAGGATGGGGCTGTGCTGGTGGGTGCTGGTGTGTGGGGCTGTGCTGGGGGTGGCAGGTGAGTGGGGCTGGGACCCCCTGGCTGCTCCCATTATCTCCTCACTGGTGGGTGGTGGCATCCGTGTCTGGGTGCAGGAGGGTGGTGGGTGCCCCTTGGTTGTTCCTGGTGCCCTCCTGGACTTGCTGGTGCAGGTCCTCTTGGTGGAGAGGAGCCTTCCTAAAATGGCCCTGTGCTCTGGGGATGTGGGGTTGGGGCAAGGGGCTTGCCAGGAGCTCCCTGTGCCCCCAGCTCCCAGCAGGTCTATAAGGACCTGGTTTGGGTGGGGGGACTAGAGCCACTGGTGGGGTACATGGCTGCTGGCAATGGTCTCCCATCCCATGAGCAGCTCCTGGTCCTTCCCCAGCCCTGGCTGGGGTGCCGGTGCTGGGAGATGCTCCCAGGTGTGCCTGGTGCTGGGGCGGTTGGAGATGCTTAACCTTGCATTTTGGGAGGGTTGTGGAGCACCCTCTCCTCCAGCACCTGCCACCACAGCGGTCCCATGCTGGAGCCTGGCCACCAAGACCAGGGGAGCTCCTGGCTGGGGGAGCTGGGGTTGGGGCAGGGCCCTGATGTGCTCAAACCCAGCTGAGCTCCTGGGTGTTCTCTCCTCCTTATGCGGCACCACCTGCCCTCCACAAGTCCTGGGGACATCTGAGGACCTGGATGTCCTTGCTGTGCCTGGGACATGCTGCTCCAGCTGCTGCACGCTCAGCCCCGCTGGCTAAACTCTTCCCTTGCTGCAGGGACCACCATGGCTCCAGCAGCTTCAGCATCCTCTGGTCACACAGTGGTGGCTTCAGTGATGTCCTCAGGCATGGGGACAAGGGCTGCAGCCCCAGTGCTTGCTGCTGCCACTGTGCCTGGTGGGGCTCGTGCTTACTTGCGCCCCAAGGAGCCCATCATGAACTTCACCTTGAGGCTCCTGGACGGTGAGTGCTCTGGGTCTTGTGCTGGGTGCCAACTCTGGGGGATGAGACCACAGGATGGGTCCAGGCAAGACACCAGGGCTTGACCATCAGCACCCAGCACCTTCTTCTGAGTGGCCTCAGCACTAGGGCCCACCAGGAGAAAGTGGCCAGCCCTGCAGGACCATCCCTCCCGGTCTTGGGGGGGTGTAGGGCTTCAAATGGTGGTGCTTTGAGATGTTCCCCATCCTGTGCTTGACTCCATGATCAGCTTTTTTTGGGGTCAGCTGCCCCTGTCAGTCTGATGGGTGACATGGTCCCTCTTGGCTCCATTGGGGGGACCAGGAAGGTGCTGCAGCTCTGGAGAGCAGGCAGGGAAACCAGGCCAGGGTGACAAAACCAGGGCAGCTCTTGGCTTCCAGGGACAGGGGATGGGCTCTGAAACTGGGGAGCTGCAGGTAGGCACCTGCCTTACAGGGGTGCAGGCAAGGACACCTATGGGTGGTGGTCTGGGATGTGTCTGATGTCCCTGTCTCTGACATCCCTGAGCCTGTCCCACCACACTGAGCCCACCCTCCCTTCTCCTTCAGAGAACCCCAGTGCCACGAAGAAGACGCTGGTGCTCGGCCCCAGCTCTGCTATCCACCTGGAGGCCAGGGTTCACTTCAGTCCTGGCTTCTCCCTGAAGATCTACTTGGATCAGTGCTATGGGACCAGCTCAGAGCAGCCGGGACGCTCCAGGAGGGTCTTCATGGTGGTCAACAGCCATGGGTGAGCACCCATGGGGCGGGAGGTGGAGACTGCTGCTCCAGGCACCCTGAGGTCCTGCAAGATGTCCTGATGGGGAGGGATGTCCAGGGCCTGGAGACAGCCTGGGAATGTCCCTGTGTTGCTCTCCTGCCTCAGGTGCCTGCACGGACAGAAGCTGGGGAGCATGGCCGTCCGGCACCAGAGAGGGGTGTCTGCCCTCCAGCTCACCATCCCAGCCCCTGTGCTGGAGGGTGAGCCTGAGGAAGAGGAGGTGAGGTTGGGGTGATGTCTTGGTGGTGCAACGGAGGCCCTACTGGGGATGACCCGTGGTTCCCAAAGCACCGTCCCTCCTGGGGCATCCTGCTCCCCGCTGGGGTGGTCTCAGCCCCATGGGGGTGGGTGGGAGGAGAGCGGGGTCCCTGAGGAAGGAGGTGCTGGTGGCATGCCCTGCCCGGGGCTGGTGTCTCGGCAGGTCTACGTGCACTGCCTGCTGACGGCGTGGGGCCCCGCCGGCGCCTGGGGGCATGGCGCCAGGTCCTGCTTCTACAGCCAAGCCACGGCGAGGTAAGCTGGGCCCTGGCACGGGCACCCTGACGGTGCCCCAGGACCTGAGCACCCATGGGTGCTTTGGGAGCAGAAGCCACTTGGCAAGGAGACCCATCTGGGGCACAAAGCCACCCCACCGTGGTCTGGATGCCATGTCGTCTTCCATGGTAGCAAGGTGGCATCACCACAGGTCCCCACTCCCTCTGGGTGCAGATGAACTCGGGAGGTGCTTGCTGTCACCTGGGGACATCTCCTCTGGGGTGGCCGAGACCTGCAGGGCTGGATGGACCTGATGGCATGGCACCATGTGGGTCTTGGGGTGGAGGCTGGGGACCCCCAGACCTCTTCCCCCCCAGCTCTGTCCTCTCCTCCCAGGTGGCACAACGCAGAGGACCCTTCCCAGAGTGCCCTGTGCCACTGCTGTGACACCGGCTGTCCCCCCGGTGACACCCTCCCCAGAGAGATGCCAGGTACCGGGGCCGGGCTGTGGTGGCCCCATGTGGCTCTGGGATCTTGGGGGGGTCCTGGGGCAGGACAGGTTGTACAGGCCGTGTCCTCCCGCAGGGTTCCCAGGAGAGGGGACACTCCACCGGGAGACAGTCGGACCATTCCTAGTGCAGAAGGAGAAGGTGCCATGGTATGAAGGTGAGCAGACAACCCCAAAGATCACCCCACGGCCCCAACCCCACCACCCCAGGTGCCGAAGCAACTTCTGAACCCCCTATTTTTTTTTTTGCCGTCCCCAGCGCCGTGCCACACAGTGAAGAGGTTCCTGCTGGCCGGGCTGGCCCTGGTGGGCAGCGCCCTGGTGGCAGCCGCCCTGGTGGGGGGTCTGCTGGGGCTGGCCTTGGCTGCCTGGCGCCTGGGACGGCGCCGGCAGGGACGGCGGCGGCCGAGGCAGCAGTGTCCCTTCCATGCCGAGCTGCAGAGCGTGGTGGGAGCCCTGGTCCCCAGGGAGCTGGAGAAAGGGGGCGAGGTGGGTCCAGGCTACCGCAGCCTGGCACAGGGCTCGGGGTGAGCCAGTGACTCCCTTCCTCCCCAATAAAGGTTACGTTTTTTTCTCTAAAGCTTCTCCTGGTGGTACCATGTGGATGCCATCGTGGGTTGGGGACGTGCCACCACGCCTGGAAGCCACATCTCCTGGTGGTACCTCCTGGCACCAGATGTGGCTTCCAGGAGTGGTGGCACGGACCCAGCCTGTGGTGTTGGAGCTGGTGGCTCCTGGCTGGGGGGAGTTGGGTCCCTGGAGCCACCACTGAAGATCTTGGATGTGGTGGTAGCTCCTTGGGGACAATCCCCAGTATGTCCCAGGCTGGCAGCAGCTGTGGAGGGATGGAGGGGTTCCAGCTAGGATGTGGGGGTGCTGATGGGGTGATCAGGGCTGCTCTGGGTGTGCAGGGACCCCCTCATCCCAGGGTGCTGAGCCTGGGGGTTGGGACCCAGCTGGATCCACATGTTGCCCCTGGGACGGGAGGTGGCTGTGGGTCCCCACTATGGTACCCAGGCATCACCCGGCACAAGGTCAGGCTTGAAATGGTTTATTAGGACCACCCGTGGGGCAGGGTGGCCGCTCTGGGGTCACCACCAGAGCGAGGGTTCACAGTAGATGGGTCACAGCACCCCAAAACCAGCAGCGTGCCTCAGTTTCCCCAGACGGGGGTGGGTCAGTGTGGGGCCGGGGGCTGTCCCGGCGCCCCGTAGAGCTTGCGGAGGCTGGAGTCCATCAGGAAATCCACAGTCCTGCGGTGGGAGGGGGAGAGCGGGGTCCCCGGGGTACGGTTAATGCGGTTGTGCCGGGGGGGGGGGGTGGCTGGGCTGTCCCTAATCCCCCTGGGACCCCGTTCCCTAATGTCACCAAGGCCCCAGCCCTACCAAAACCAGGCTTAGCACAGCCTCCCCCTGCTAATCCCCGGCTCAGTGCCCGGCTCCTGCTAATCCCCATCCCCGCGGGGCCGTGGCCCTGCCGCACCCCGGCAAAGCCCATTTGGGGTGGGGATGTCACCCCGTGCTCCCCCCACCCAGCCCCAGGCCCATACTGGGACCAGTCCCCCTGGGAGGAGAAGCACCCCAGCCCGGGATGCCCCGTGGGGTGCAGGGACGGGGCGGTCGGTACCCGGGTGTCCCCATGTCCCCCCTTACCTGTCGATGGGGGTGATGATGAGGGGGATGGCTGCCAGCCCCAGGGCGGTGGTGGTCCACCGGCGGAGGGGCAGGGGCCAGCGGGTGAGGGCGCCCAGCAGGGCCAGCGAGGCGGCGCAGAGGCGGTTGATGGTGATGCCGGGGATGGCCACCGAGGCCAGGCTCTGCCAGATGAAGGTGTCCACCACGGCCACCCCCACCCGCGTGGCCTGCGCGGGGTCCTGTGCGTGGGCCTGGGGGGGACAGAGGGGGGTCAGCGTGGGGCGGGAGGGGGGCGGCGGGCGGGGAGGGGGTGACACTCACGGTGGCAGCTCTCTGGCCCTTGTCGATGGCGTCGGCGGTCACGTAGGCGGTGGCCACGCCGTAGCTGGCCCACACCACCTGTACCGGCACCAGCGGGCGGAAGGATTCGCCCACCTCGTTGGCGTAACCTGGGGGTCGGCGGGGGTCAGTGGGGCCGGGGACCGGCTGTGTCCCCGTGCACCCCCAGGCGTCCCCGTGCCGCTGGCGGCAGGGACAGATCCTGCACGGGGGGGGTGGGAGCAGCCGGGGCACCTTGGACCCCTGCTGCCACCGGGACGGCTGCACCAGCACAGTGCCCGGTGCTGGTACCGGTGCCTGTGACCGGTCCCAGTACCCTGTGTCAGTGTGTGGTGCTGGTGCCGGGTGCGGGTGCCCGGTACCGGTGACAGTGACCAGTGCTGGTACCTGGTGTCAGCGCCCGGTGCGCAGTGCCGCTACCCGGTATCAGTACCGGTGCGCAGTGCTGCTACCCAGTGCGGTGCGCGGTACCGGTACCCAGTATCAGCGCCCGGTGCGCAGTGCTGGTATCCGGTACCGGTACCCGGTGTCAGTGCCCAAGGACAGGCGTCAGTGCCCGGTGCAGTGCCCGGTGCCCGCCGCAGTGCCCGGTGTCAAGTGCCCGGTGCAGTGTGTGGTGCCGGTACCCGCCGCAGTGCCCGGTGCCCAGTGCCGGTACCCGGTGCGGTGCCCGGCGCAGTGTGCGGTGCCGGTGCCGGGCGCGGTGCCTGGTATCAAGTGCCCGGTACCGGTACCCGCCGCAGTGCCCAGTGTCAAGTGCCCGGTGCCCGCCGCAGTGACCGGTGCAGTGTGCGGTGCCCGGTGCCGGTGCTCACCCAGGTACCGGACCCACGTGTCCCGGTAGCGGTCGGGCTCCGCCGCCCCCATGGCGCGCGCGCTCCCGCCGCCGCCGCCGCTCGGGCTCGCCCCGCCCCCGAGCGCGCGTCACCGAGCCCCGCCCCACGGCACGCGCCGGCGCAGTGCGGGAATCGGCGGCCTCGCTCCCGCGCCCGGCTGCGAGATGGCGGGGGGGCGGGGCTTGGATGGTCACGTGACCCGGGGGCGGGGCCGCGCCCGGGTCTGCGGTCACGGGGCGGGGGGCGGCCGCGGGTGTGGGGGCAGCAGGGACCGGTTATGGGGCTGGGGGGGGCAGGGGCGGGCTGTGGGGCCGGGGGCTCAGCAAGGAGGAGCTATGGGGCTGAGAGACAGCAGGGCCTGGTTATGGGGCTGGGGGGGAGCAGGGATTTATGGGGCCGAGGGGGGGCAGGGACAGGTTATGGGGATGAGGGACAGCAGGGGTGGGTTATGGGACTGAGGGGTCAGCAAGGAGCAGTTATGGGGCTTGGGGGGAGCAGTTGTGAGGCTGAGGGACAGCACAGAGGAATTATGGGGCTGGGGGACAGCAGGGAGCAGTTGTGGGGTGGAGGGACGGCAGGGGCTGGTTATGGGGCCCCTGGGGGCAGCAGGGGCGGGTTATGGGGCTGGGGGGTCAGCAAGGAGCAGTTGTGGGGCTGAGAGACAGCAGGTGCCAGTTATGGAGCTGGGGGACAAAAACCAGAGGAGACCCAGCTCGGTCCATCCCTTTACTCCCCCCACCCCACGCAGCAGCGGGTGGGCGCAGGACCCACATAAGGCACAGGGAGGGGGGACCCCGGGCGCTCCGGCCCCCCTCAGCCCCCCGCCTGGCTCTGTGAGCTCTGGGGGCTCAGCCCCCTTCTCTCCATCCTCCCGGCCGCCACGCTGGCGGGGGGCACCCGGCCATCCTGGGGGCACCGAGCAGCCGCCTGCCCGGCCGTGGGGGCTCGGGGGTCCCCTGCGGTGTGGGGGGGCCGTCGCTAGGGGCTGTGGTTGAGGGCCACCTCGCTGAGCCTGTCCCCCAGCTTCTGGATCTGCTGGGCGGAGGCGGCATCGGGCAGCAGCACCTCCACGCTGTAGCTCACCTTCTTGGAGTGGAGGTAGCTGTAGGTGTTGTCGAAGCGCAGGACGTCTGGGGGAAGATGGCGGCGGGGGGGGGTGTGAGGGACACGGGGAGGACCCGCGGGGGTCCCCCCAGCGCCCCGGGGAAGGGGGATGCGCTCACAGATGCCGGGCGTGGAGCAGGTGAGGGAGCCGTCCTCGGGCACCATGTGGGAGTTGTAGCGTTGGTTGGGGTAGACCTCGGTCATCTCGCCCGCCCGCTGCCGCTCCCCGATCTTGGTCTTCAGGTACACCCCAAAACCCACGTCGGCTCCCTCCGACCTGAACTGCCACCTGTGCCGGAGGGAACCGGCAGGGTCCCATGGCGGGGCTGGGGACACCCTCCGCTGTCCCCCACCTCCAGCCCCGTGGCGTGGAGCCCCCTCCTCACCTCAGGACGCAGCCGGGGAAGAGGATCTCGTACTCGACCTGGTGGGACGAGCCGCGGTTGACCACCGCGGTGTGCTCGTACTGCTGCGCCAGCTGGTCCCGCACGTAGTAGCGCTGGGGCACGTCCCCCCCGTAGTTGATCTGGAAAGGGATGGAGATGGACGTGGGGATGGGGGCACCACCCGTGCACCCCCGAGGAGCCTGGAGTTTGGGGGGGGGGGCTTCTCCTACCTTGCTCGGGCACTTGGGGTCCCCGTCGGGGTCCGTCAGGGTGCCCCCGTATTCCACCGGGATCTGCTCGGGGTCAATGTACTTCTGCAGGACCTCCTTCCAGTTGGCTGGTGGGGCGGAGGACAGCGGGATTTGGGGGGGCTGTGACCCCTGCGGGGGTCAGGGGTTCACCCCTGGGCAGGACAACAGCGGAGGGGGATGTGGCACCCCCGTTTTCGGCTTCCGCCGCACCCCGGGGAGGGGGTCAGGACTCACATCCCAGGACCACGACCTTCTTGCGGGTGTCCTCGCTCAGGAAGTGCTTGACGAGGTTGTAGGCCACGGGGAAGATCTTGGGGGCTGGGGGGCGGACGGGGGGCGTTAGGGTGGGGGTCAGCACCCGGCCGGAGGGGAGCGGGACCCCCGGGGCCCAACTCACCCTTCACGATAAACAGGCGCTTGAGGGACTCGGGGTAATTCTCCTCGAACATGGACAGGAGCTGCGGGATGGGGAGAGCTTCAGGTCATCCCTCCCCATCCCACGGACCCACCAGGGCACGGGGGGAGCGCGGCAGAGCACGGGCCGTGACCCCCACCCCAAAACACCAGGGGGGTGCGGGGCACCGGTAGGGACCCACTCTTGCTCATCCCTCGGGGCCGTGAGTCAGCCCAGATCCCCGCGTCACTGTGTCGCCACCGCGGCCCGGGGACAGCCGCGGTCCCCTGCCACGGAAGTGGGGGCCGGGCAGGGAGCCCCTCACCTCCCCGTACGTGTCCACGGCTGGCTTCCAGAGGTGCTTCAAGCCCAGGCCCTCGCAGTCATAGACCATCAGCACCATCTCGATCTTCTTGCCCAGCTGGGATGGGAGGATGGGGGGGGCTCAGGCGGTGCCCAGGACCCGCAGGAGCGGGGGGCTCCTGGCCAGCCCCAGGGACGGGGTGGTCCCCCCTGGCCAGAGCCTCCCCCCAGGTGTCGGTGTGGGGAGAAGGGACATGGGCTGGGGGACAGCAGGGACATGGGCTGGTGGGGATGGACAGGACGTGGACTTACGGGGCTGGGGAGGACCTTGGGTGATGGGGATGGACCAGATGTGGACTTGTGGGGCTGGCAGGGACACGAGCTGGTGGGGCTGGACTGGATGCGGACCTACAGGGTTGGGTGGCACGCTGGGTCATGGGGATGGACCAGACGTGGTCCTGCGGGGCTGGTGGGGACACGGATTGGTGGGGACAGCGGGGAGCTGGGCTGGTGGGGCTGGCAGGGTGCAGGCAGGGCGCGGGCAGGCAGGCGTCCACCTTCTGGCTCTGCCGCTCGCACTCCCGCCGCAGCAGCTCGCAGTCACGGAACTTGTTCTTCAGCAGGTCCTGCTTGGAGGCGGAGAAGAGGAGCCCCTTGGCGTCCAGCGGCCCGATGATGTCGTACCAGATGGGGCTGCCCTCCCGGTCGTAGCCGCACATCCCCCCCGACATGTACTTCCTGATCACCTGCGGGAGCGCGGGGGGCTCAGGGGGACCACGCACCCCCCCGGGGAGGGGGGACGGTCCCCTGCGGGGACACCCACCCCGGGGCTGGGGACACCCACCTCGGGGGCCTCCCAGGCGATGATGTTGTCGGCGTCCATGTACTTGCGGACCTCAACGTGCTGCGAGGAGGGGGCAGAGCAAGCCGGGGGTGAGGGGATTTGGGGACCCCACCATGGGAGAGAGGGGCTGGGCTGGTGGCCCGTGGCATGCTGTCCCATGCCAGGTGACAACTGGGAGCTTGAGAGCAGCATAGCGGGGTCCCCCCCCCCCCCAAAAAGCGGGGTGCCTTCTCACCTTGCGGAGCATCGCCTCCGCCTTGGGCAGGTCGAAGCAGCGCGCTGCAAGAGAGCGGAGAGCTCAGCCCCGCCGCCAGCGTCCCCGGCTCCGCAGCCCCGCTCTGGGGACTCCCAGCCCCCCGCCGCCTGCGCTCCCCACCCCGGCGTTACCTCGGAGCCATTTCAGGAGGAAATAGTCGTCCTGGGAGGGCAGGGAGGGCAGCACGTCCCGCAGGTTCTCCCGAAACTGCGGGGAGAAGAGGGGCCGTTGGTGGAGGAGTCCCCGCTCCCACCCCAAAAGCCCCAAGGCTGGAGGTTCGTCCCCTCCCTGTGTGTCCCCCCCCAAAAAGCCCCAGCCAGGACTGGGACTGTCCCAGGAGAGAAGGGACGCCCCGCACCCCGTCCCTACCACCACATGCAGCCATGATGAGCAGCCGGTCTGCGCTTTCCTCCCTGCCAGGGGACCATCCCCAGGCCGGCCACCAAGCACTGGCTGTCCCCAAACCGGTCCCCTTGCACAAGGGCGTGCGTGGGGGCTGCCACCCACCCGGGTCCCCCCGGGGAGGGTCCCGCCGGCCACCCTCACCCCACAGGGACCGGGCGGCCCAGTCCCCTCCTCTGCCATCACCAGTGGCATCCTTCGGGACGGAGTCGGTCACCACGCGTCCCCCTGGCCCGGTGACACCCCAGCGAGCCACAGTCCCCTGGCACGGGCAGGGGGGTGGCAGGGTGCAGAACTGGGGGGGTCTGGGGGAGTTGGGGCACCCTCGGCACGTGGCCCCGCTCACCCCGGCCAGGCTACGGCCCAAATCTCCGTACCAGCCCGGGACCTTCCCTTAATGAGGCTGATTAGATTATCTCCCACTGAATTTAGGTGTAACTAAACCCGGGATTAGCTTCTTCGCCCTGAGAAAAACAAGGCGCCGGCAAACGGGTTTCGCAGCTTGCTGTTCTCGCCCACCCGTCACTGCCTTGGCACCGGGAGGCTTTCGGCTCCGTGCCCCGTGCCCGCTCCGGCCCGCCAGCCTCCGGAGCTCGCCGGGGTCAACGCCCGCTGCTGGCGTTGGGTTGGGTTGGAAGGGCAGCAATGAGATAAAGGCGCTGGCGTTTGCCCTCTTGGCGAGGGCGGGATAAACCCAGATAAATCCCAGCGCCCCGGCGAGGGGAAGGCGTCGGAGGTGGCCTTGGGTGGCACGGCCACCACGGTGGGTGACCACCGCCACCGCTTCGGCAGGGCATCCTGGGCCCCGGCAGCCCCGCGGTGGGGCGGGAGGTCTCCCGGCCGTTGGCGGGACCAGCGGGAAGGATGGGAGAGGGATGGAGGTGGCTCGCCGGTGCCCGGTGCCGGGGGTCCCGCCGGCGGGACGGTCCGGCCGGCGAGACCCCCCCCCCAGGACCCCCGCAGGCCGGTCCGTCCCCAGCGGGCAGCGGGTTTGGGGCTGCACCCCGGCAGCGGCGATGCCCGCGGAGGGCGGCGGATGCCGGAGCGCGGCGGGGCGGCTCCCCCCGCCCCCCCCGCAGCATCCCCCGGCTCCCGGTACCGGCTCACCTGGGCCAGCGCCTCCGCCTGCCGCGGGCTGAGGTCCCCGACGCGGCCGCTCATGGTGCCCCGGCCCCGGCCGGGGGACGCGCAGGCTCTGCCGGGGCGGCGGCAGGTTGCGGAGGCCCCGGAGCGCCGCCCCCGGCCCGCCCCGCCCGGCCCGGCCCGCCCCGCCCGGCCTTGGACCCTGCCCGCCGCCCCTGCCCGCCCGGTCAGCGCCCGCCGCCGCCCCGCGGGTGGGCGGGGGGGGTATGGGGGCATGGGGGGGCGGGGGGCACTTGGGGGGTATGGGGGAGTGTGGGGGCTATAGGGGGTATGGGAGCTATAGGGGGTATGGGGGCTATGGGGGCTATGGGGGGTGTGGGAGCTATAGGGGGTATGGGGGCTATGGGGGCTATGGGGGGTGTGGGAGCTATAGGGGGTGTGGGCGCATGGGGGGTATGGGGGGATATGGGGGGCTATGGGGGGGCGGGGGGGTATGGGGGAGTGTGGGGGCTACAGAGGGTATGGGGGGTATGGGAGCTATGGGGGGGGGGCGGGGGCGTATGGGGCCATGGGAGGGTATGGGGGCTATAGGGGGGATGGGGGCGTAGGGGGACTTGGGGGGTATGGGGGAGTGTGGGGGCCATAGGGGTTATGGGAGCTATAGAGGGGTATGGGGGGGACATGGGGGCTATGGGGGAGTATGGGAGCTACAGGGGGTATAGGGGAGGGGGGGACTTGGGGGCTATGGGGGGGTATGGGGGCTATAGGGGATGTAGGGGCTATAGGGGGAGTGGGGGAATGGGGGGGTGTGGGGGCAAGGGGGGGTATGGGGGCATGGGGAGACTTGGGGGGTACGGGGGGGTATGGGGCTATAGGGGCTATGGGGGGGTATGGGGGCTACAGGGGGTATGGGGGCATGGGGGGACATAGAAGGTATGGGGGGGCATGGGGGCTATGGGGGGGTATGGGGACTATAGGGCTTATGGGGGGCTATGGGCAGGTATGGGGGGCTATAGGGGGTATGGGAGCATGGGGGGACTTGCGGGGTACAGGGGGGTGTGGGGGAATATGGGGGCTATAGGGGGGTATGGGAGCTATGGGGGAGTATGGGGGCTATAGGGGGTATGGGGGGACATGGGGGCTATGGGGGGTTATGGGGGCATGGGGGAACTTGGGGGGGTATGTAGGTTATGGGGGGCACAGGAGGGTATGGGGGGCATGAGGGGGTATGGGGGTACTGGGGGGGGATGGGGGGGTGCGGGGCTATGGGGGGTATGGACAGTATGGGGGACACGGCGGGTATGGGGCTGGGGGGGGTATGGGAGGACATGGGGGGTGTGGGGGGCCATGGGGCAGGGGTGGGAAATGATGATATGGGGGCAGGTGGCAGGGAGAGGGGACAGAGATGGGGACAGAGGACAGATGTGGGACCGGGGATGGAAAGTGGGGCAGGGGACAGAGACGGGGACAGGGAGATGGTGCAGGGGCTGGAGGACAGGGGTGAGGGACTGGGGCAGGGGCAGGGCGCTGGGGAGAGGGGACAGGGCAGGGGCACCAGGGCCAGCGGGCTCACCCTCCCACTGCCGGCTCACCTACAGTGGCCCTCACTCCCCAGGGAGAGGGGACCTCCCCGAGGGGGGGAACCCCAGCCGGGGAGGGGGTCCTGGCCAGGAGAAGGGGTCCCTGCAGGGTCCCACAGCCCCAGCCTGGGCAAACACAGCCCTGCTCCAGTCAGGGTCCCGAGCGGGGGAAGGTTCCCCTGTCCCCACTGTCCCCTCCCAGGGCTGCTGTGTGCATCACAGAATCACAGAATCCTTATGGTTGGAAAAGACCCTTAAGATCATCAAGTCCAACCACTAACCCAGCACTGCCAAGGCCACCACTAAACCATGTCCCTCAGCACCACATCTCCCTGGCTTTTAAATCCCCCCAGGGATGGGGACTCAGCCCCTGCCCTGGGCAGCCTGTGCCAGGCCCTGACAGCCCTTTGGGGAAGGAGTTTTTCCCAATCCCCAACCTAACCCTGCCCTGGCGCAGCTTGAGGCCGTTCCCTCTCGTCCCATCGCTTGTTCCTGGGGAGAAGAGACCGACCCCCCTCGGCTCCAGCCTCCTTTCAGGCAGTTGCAGAGAGCGATGAGGGCTCCCCTCAGCCTCCTCTTCTCCAGGCTGAGCACCCCCAGCTCCCCCAGCCGCCCCTCCCCAGCCTTGTGCTCCAGCCCCTTCCCCAGCCTCGCTGCCCTGCTCTGCCCACGCTCCAGCCCCTCCATCTCCTTCTTGGGGTGAGGGGCCCAGCGCCGAGCACAGGATTCGAGGGGCGGCCTCACCAGTGCCCAGCACAGGGGAACGATCACCTCCTGCTCCTGTGTCCCATGGAGCTCCGCATGTCCTATGGAGCCACGTGTGGCCCCTGGACCCGTGGATGTCCCATGAAGCCACCCATGTCCCATGGAACCATGGATATCCCATGGAGCTGTACACATCCCATGGAGGCATCCATGTCCCATGGCCCTGTGTGTGGCCCATGGAACCATACATGTCCCTTGGAGCTGTGGATGGCCTTTGGAGCCACACATGGCCCCTGGAGCCATGGGTGTCCTGCAGAGCCAGAGTCCCATGGACATGGATGTACCATGGAGCCACCTGTGTCCCATGGAGCCACGGATGTCCTATGGAGCCATCCATGTTCCACGGAACCATGTCTCCCATGGAACTATACATGTCCCTTGGACCTGTAGACGTCTCATGAAGCCATCTGTATCCCATGAACCTATGGACTCTCCACAGAGCCATTCACATCCTGTGTGCGTCCCACGACGCAGGTCCCACCTTCGTGTCCCCTCCATGGGGCAGCGTTCACGGCAGCAGCCCCCCAGGCTCCCATTTTGGGCTCCTCCACCCAAGCCGTGCAGGACCCCACATCGGTGACCACCTTTCCCGGCCCGGCCCCGGCCCTGGAGCCAGACGGGCTTCCAGGCCGTCGTTTATGGCACAGCTGAACCCATGGCGACAGGGATGTTTTACCATGCGGTTAAACCGGCTCCAGTTGCCGGCCGTGGGCGGAGGGGCCCTGCACACCCTGAGATTAAACCCCCGCAGTTGCAACACGGTTGGGGACATGGGGGACACTGGGGGCACACCCAGACCTGTCCCACGGGCATCCAGCAGCTCCGGGAGCTGGGATGCCATGGCACCAAGTCCCCGTCCCCGGCATGGCCCCTGCCAAAAGCAGGTCAGCGCTGGGGCCCGTGCAGCGGCTAATCCTCCCAGCAAATCCCCCCGCCGGCACATGCGCCGGGCACACGTGGCCGGAGCGGGGCCGTGACGGTGGCACCGGTGGAGCTGCCTGGCACCTGCTGGGATGGGGATGGTTGAGGGGTGTCGGGTGGGGGGGGGGGCAGTTGGATTTTGGGGTACTCAGGTGTCAGCATGTGCCTGTGTCACCCAGGTGTGTGCCCACGCATGTGCCGTGGCCGTGGGGTGCGTGGCCGGGGGGCGTCCGTGTGTGCAGGGCTGCGCGTGTCCCCGGGCACCTGTGGCTGTGTCCCCGTGTGCACGCCCGTCCCCGTGTCCCCAGGGTACCCCTGTGCACCCCTGTGTCCACAGGGAAGCGGGGCCATGGGGGGCCGTGGGGGGACATGTCCCCATGCCTGGTGCTGTCTCTGTCCCTCTCCCAGTGCCAGTCCCAGTCCTGCTGCCGGTGCTGGTCCCACTGCCTGTCCTGGTCCCTGTCCCTCTCCCGGTGCCTCTCCCAGTCTCTGTCCTCATCCGGGTCCCCGTCCCTGTCCCCACTGCCATCCTGTCCCAGTACCGGTGCCAGTCCCTGCCCCTATCCCTGTCCCTGTCCCCATCCTGGTCCTGGCCCTTGTCCCTGTCTCAGGCCTGGTCCCTGCTCCCTATCTCTGTCCCCATCCCTGTCTCTGCTCCCGGTCCCTCTCCTGGTGCCTCTCCTGGTCCCTGTCCTCGTCCTGGTCCCCATCCCCATCCCAGTCCTGGCCCTTGTCCCAGTCCCTGTCCCAGTCCCGCTCCCTGTCCCCATCCCTGTCCCTGCTCCCATTCCCTGTCCCCATCTCTGTCCCCATCCCGGTCCCTGCTCCCTGTCCCCGCTCCCGTTCCCTGTCCCCATCCCTGTCCCCATCCCTGTCCCCTGTCCCTCTCCTGGTCCCCATCCCCATCCCCGTCCCCATCCCTGTCCCCATTCCGGTCCCTGCTCCTGTTCCCTGTCCCCATCCCTGTCCCCATCCCCGTCCCCATCGCTGTCCCCCCCCCGGTTCCCGTCCCCGTCCCCATCCCCGCTCCCGTCCCTCGCCCCCCCCCCGCTGCGGTCGGCGGCGCGGCGGGTCCTCCGCGCCGGCAGGGGGCGCTGCGGGGCGGGGCGGGGCGGGCGGCAGGCGGCGATGGCGGCTGTGCGGGCCGCGCTGCTGGCGCCGCTGCTGGCGCTCTGCCGGGGCGGGACGGGGCCGGCGCCCGCCGCCCGCGTCGAGGTGGCGGTGACCGGGCCCGGGCCGGGGGACGGGGCCGGGAACGGGGCCGGGGCGGCCGCGGGGCCCGGCGGCTCCTACACGCTGCGCGGTGCCGTGCTGGGCGCGGGGGGCGGCCGGGGCGGGCCGGGCCGAGGGGCTCCGCGGGAGGAGGAGGAGGAGGGGGAGATCCGCGGCCGCCTGCTGCTGGTGAGCACCGCACCGGGGGGGGGGGCTGCGGGCACCGGGGGGGGGGCTGGGGGCACTGGGGAGGGAATGAGGGGGGGCAGTGGGAACTGAGGGGCACTGGGAGACACTGGGGGGGGGGCAATAGGCGCTGGGGGGGCTGTGGGCACTGGGGGAGGGAGTGGGGGGGCTGTGGGGACGGGGGGGAATGGGGAGGGGGGAGCAGTGGGAACTGGGGGGCACTGGGAGACACCGGGGGGGCAGTGGGCACCAGGGGAGGGAGGGGGGGGGCTGTGGAGACTGGGGGGAATGGGGAGGGGGGAGCAGTGGGAACAGGAGGGCACTGGGAAACACTGGGGGGCTGTGGGCAATGGGGGAAGGAGTGAGGGGGCTGTGGGGACTGGGGGGCTGGGGAGGGGGGGAGCAGTGGGAGCTGGGAGGCATTGGGGGGCACTGGGAGGCATTGGGCAGGCAGTGGGCAATGTGGGAGGGAGTGGGGAGGCTGTGGGGACTGCGGGGGAATGGGGAGGAGGGAGCAGTGGGAACTGGGGGTTGGTGGGGAGGCCAGGGACACGGGGGTCGGTGGGCACTGGGGGGCAGAGGCAGCGAGGGGGTGCCACCGGCCGGGGGTGCCCAGCAGCAGAGGGGAGGTGCAGGCAGGGATGGGGGGAGCGGAGGCCAGGTCCTGTCCCCTGTGCCACCCCAGCTGCTGTCCCCGTTCCCACGCAGTGCCTGGCTCCCCGGGGCACCCGGGGACGTGGGGGTGCCCTGAGCCCCGGGCGTCCATCCCGGCTCTCGCTGATGCTGCTGTGCCCCCCAGGTGGGAGATGCGGAGCCCGAGCTGGGCGCTGCCGACAGCTGGATCGGTGTGGTGCCCGTGGGCGAGGAGCCAGCTGAGGTCCCCCGGGGCGCCAAGGAGGAGTCCTTCACCGCCGCCGTCGTCAGCAAGGTGACTCTGCCGGCCCGGGATCACCTCCGCCTGTCCCAGGGGCTGCTGTGGCGTTTGCTGGTCACAAGCCCAGAGGGGACCTCCTGGGGCATCTCCTCGCCAGATGCGAGGGGTCCTGGCCTGTGCTTGGTGGCAGGGGGATCCCGGACAGGGCTCCCGGGCAGTGCCAGCCCCTCGTGGGTCCCTTGTGATACTTCAGCCAGGGCAAAGAGGCACTGGGTGCTGCCTGCTCCCTGCAGTGGGACGGGAGCTGAAGGAGGGCACGGCCCAGCTGCCCGTCCTCCTGCCTGTCCTGCCCTCTGAGCCTGTGCCTTCTGTCTCCGCAGATGAAGCGAGCCCTGGTGCTGGGGGCATCAGCCCTGCTTATCCTGGCGCTAAACCAGAACGCCATCCGGGAGGTAGGAGAGTCCCGGCGGCGGGTCCCCGAGCTGGTCTCGTGCCCCGCTGACAGCAGTTGCTTTCCTCTCCGGCGCAGCTGGACGTTTCCCAGCTTCTTGCCAAGCCTGTGATCGTGATCCAGTCCTCGGACAACGTCACCAAGCTGCTGGGAGCGCTGCTGCGGTACGGGCTGGGGCAGCGGGAGGGAGCTGGGTGGGACTGTAGCTCTGCGCTTGGTCCCCTGCCCGGTCCCCTGCCCGCCTGTGACAGCCAGGCGCTGCCCTGGGGCACCCGCTCCCACAGCACATGGCATTTGCTGGGCTGGTTTCAAGCTCACGCTGTGCGGAGGCCAGCTGGGGCTGAGATGTGTTTCCATGGAGGGTGTGAGTCAGATCCAGCCCTTCCTCAGGGCCTTGAGCCCTTCCACGGGTCCCCACGCGGCAGCAGGGACTGACGGTGGCCTTGGCCAAGCCCTTTAGGACCCTCAGTACAAATTAGCCAGACTGGCTGGTTATCGGCACGACACCAGCATCTCCACCGCCTTTGCCGGTGTTTGTCCCCACCACCTACAGCGTTGGGACCCCCTTGGTCCTCCTTCCGCATGGTAGGTCCGTATCACTGCTGTGGTGTCGCAGATGGGGAAACTGAGGCAGGGTGCTGGGAGGAGGAGAGCTGTGCAGGGTCTCTCGGAGGGCTGGGGAGGGGGAGCCTCGCCCCCGGTGGCCCCCCTCGGCTGCGGCTCAGCGCCGGCTGCCTGTCCCCAGAGGGAAGGGGGTGCTCCCTGGGGCTGGGGAGCTGCGGGCCGGATCCTGCTGTGCCCACGGGACTGATGCCCTTCTCGCCTTTTGCTCACAGGGGGCTCAGGGCTACGGCGAAGATCACATACCAGGCAGTGCTGCTGGAGAACCTGGTACGTAGGTCCTCCTCTTCCTCCTCTTCCTCCCTCTCCTGGCAGGCTGGCCGTGCCCAGCCAAACTTCCCCAGCCGATGGGGAAGCCGGGCTGCAGGGAGCAGGAGCCAGATCCCCAAGGGCTGTTGAAGCTACCGGTGCCTCGGTTTCCCCAAAGACTTGCTCCGTGGGAGCGGGGCAGCTGGCAGCCGCCTGCGGTTCCTCCTCCCCTCGACGCGTGTGGTCCGCCCAGCGCGGCAGGGCCCCCCCAGCCTTGGGCAGCACCGCGAGCCGTCGCGGCCATCGGCAATGCCGTCTCCTGCCTTGCAGGGAGTCACCCTCACCCTGTGGTCGACCTGCGGCCTCTCCCGGGGGGGCCTCTACGGGGAGTGGCAGGGGGTCATCTGCACGGGGGAGAACAGCTCGCAGGTCCAGGTACGGGCGCCGGCGCCGGCTCCTCACGTAGCCGGGGTTCCCGGCGTGAGGGCAGCGGCGATGGCAGGGCCGGGAGCGGAGTGGGGGGTCTCTGGTTCGCCCCCCCACCGCGGTCTCTGACTGCCCACCGGCACTGCTCCCGCAGAAGTACCTCCAGCAGCTGTGGAACACCATCCTGCTGATCGCCCTGCTCCTCTGCACCGGGGTGATCGTGCAGGCGCAGCGGCAGTCACGGCAAGACCCGTCGGAGCAGGATGCCGAGGTGGGAACATCTCCGCGCTGCTCCTCGCCGGGGAGTCTGGCGGCCAGGGTCTGACCCTCCGCTCTGCCTTCGCAGCTGGATCTGAAGCAGCACATTCGGCGGCGGCTGTCGGCACTGAAAACCCGGCGGTACCATCCCGGCAAACCGCTCCGGAGCCAGGCCTGTGAGATCGATAGCTGCGCCGTCTGCTTGGACCAGTTCCACAAGAGCCAGGTAGGGACTGGGGGGGACTGGTGCTGCGCTGGGAGGCCTGGAGCCCGTCCTGGTCACCGCTAGGGGCCACCGATGCTCGTGTTGCTGCCCGGGGCTGAGCCTGCCCTCGCTTGCCGGGGCCGGGGTGTCCCTGCCAGGGAGCTGCGTGGCGGAGGACGGTCCCCCTCCCTCGGGCAGCGCGAGGGAGGCAGGGCTGCGTCCTGGCCACCGCGGTCACGGTACCCCCGCCTGGTTCCGCTCACGTCTGCCACCCGCTTCCCTCCCCGCAGTGGCTGCGGGTGCTGCCCTGCGCCCACGAGTTTCACCGGGACTGCGTGGACCCCTGGCTCCTCCTGCAGCAGACCTGCCCTCTCTGCAAGCGCAACATCCTGGGTGAGAGCCGCGCCGGAGCCCCGCCGTGCCCCCCACAGTGACCGGGGAGCGCGTCTGTGCTGGGGCGAGGGCTGGGGAGGAATCGTCTCCCCATGCGATGGCTCCCCGTCCTTCTCCTTTCCAGGGAACTGCTGCACGGAGAGCTAGCTGGCCCGACGGACACGCTCCAGGGACAGACCCATCGCCGCTCCGGGGAGAGGGAGGGGGGCAGGGGGTGCTCGGCAAGCAGCGCTCGCTGCCGGAGCGGGGACGGCGCGGCTGTGCCCGTCGCAGCGCCCGGCCGTTCGGAGAGTGAAGGATCTCGGGGCTCTCCCTGCCGGGCGTGAGTAGAGGGGTGGGGGGGTCCAGTGCTGGGAAAGGAAGCTACAGGGGCACCCATGGGTGTTATGGGGCGGGGGCACGGAGGCAGGGAGAGCCCTGGCCTGGCTGCGCTCTTTCCCTTCTCATAGTAATTTTTCTAAGTCTCTTGGTTTTTTTTTCTATTTGCTGGTGGCCGCGGCAGGGTGGGCAGAGCCCAGCTCGGGGCCGTGCTGCGCCCGAGCCCGGCGGGGCGGCCTGGCTGCAGCGTGAGCCCCTCTGCAGCGGGGGTGCAGCGGGCGGCAGCTCCGCCAGGGCCGGAGCTGGCAGGGCTGCTGGGCCACCCGCCGCTTGCCGCGGGAGGGCAGGGGGGTTGAACGCTTTATTTATAGTAACTTATTAGAAAGGACGGCACGAGCCAGCTGCAGAGACCGAACCCAGGGCTTCTTTGACCGCACGCGGGTTTGCCACGGTGGCCGGGGACTTGCCGTGAGCCCTGACTGGCTCCACGCAGCAGCCGGAGGCTGCTGGGCTGCAGCATCGCACGCGTCCGTCTCTATTAAATACAGAGCAAGGAGAGGCTGCCGTGTCTTGTGTTGGGCTGGCGTGGCTCCCGCTGCCCTCCGAGGCTCGCGAGGGTGCTCGAGGGTTTGGGGCCATCCCGCACAGGCGGCTCAGTGGTCCCTGGCCCCTCTGGGCGCTCGTGGCTGCCGGCAGCACTGGGAGAGCCGCCTTCCCAGGCTGCGGCCATGCTGGTGAGCCAAGGGCCGCTCCGACTCCTCTCATCCCCAGCCCACCTCAGCCTTCCTCTTCCTCCTCAGAGCAGTGTGGCCACAACCCAGTCGCCTCTCCAGAACGGTTCCTGGCATGAGCTAACTTGTGCTGTGCATTGTCTGGGTGACGAGCGCTGTGCCAGGGGCTCCAGCAGCAGCTTAGCCGTGGGCGACCGAGCTCCAGTGCCCAGGAATGGCCCTGGCCCCCCTCAGCTGACTGTGCGGGGGCTGCTCCGCACGCCCAGGGAGCGTTTCCCCTCTCCAAGGGCTCTTTGCCTGCGGCTGGGTCAGTCCCCTGGCTGCCAGCCAGGGAAACAAGTCAGCGGTTGGACTCGATGATCTTAAGGGTCTTTTCCAACCTTAATAATTCTATGATTCTATGAAAGCCAGCCGCAGCCCAGTCCCTGCAGCGGGGCTTCTCCAGGGGCTGCTGTGCTGAGGGAGAAGAGAAGGGGACGCGCCAGCCCAGCCCTCTGCACCGTCGCCCTCGGTTTTACCACAAACCACAGCGTTGCCCAAAGGAGAGGATCAACGGGGGGAAACTGCACAGAGAAGAAAAAGCAAAGCAACAGCCGGAGGGCAGCCGGTAGCTGAGCCATGGCAGAGCCGCTGCGAGACCGTCTCCCTGGGTTTCCTATGCCCGCCACATGCGGGCTTGACGGGACGGGCAGAGAGAGCGGGTTTCCCAAGGGAACGCGCCTTCGCGATGCACAAAGAGCCGGTAACGAGGTCCCGTGGGGCAGCGCAGGCGGCTGCTCACTGAATGCTTCATTTCTGCGTTAGTTTTGTGAGGGTTTATTTGCGGTGGCCACCGGTGCGGTGAGAGGAGAGGGGGGGTGTTCTGCCTCTCCCTCTTGGCGCGGCGGGGCTGAGCACCAGGCCCTCAGCCGGGAGCGAGAGGCAGGGCCTGGCCTTGCATGCAGGCTCTGCCAAGAGTGGCTTTGGCCGCTGGCTGCCGAGAGCTCGCTGCTGAGCCTCACCTGCGCGTCCGTGTGTCTCTGCGCTGTCCCTGCTGCCTCGGCTGCTCAGCCGCCTGCGGGCGGTGGGAGCGGTTAGAGGGGAGGAAGAAGAGGGACGCTCCCCTGCCCCTTCCTCTGGGTCCCTACTCACCCTGCGTCCTGCCTGCCAGCCTCCCTGCTGTGCTGGCTGCTGAGCTGGGAGCGCAGCTGGCTCTGCGGGACGAGCTGGGGAAGAGAAGAGGGGGTGAGGCTTCCCCCGCGCTCAGCTCCAGTCACACCCCTCCCTCGGCCTCTGCCCTGGGCGGCCATCGCCGCTGAGCTGGCAGCGGTGGCACAACGGCTGCAGCGGGGCCGACGTAACGGAGCTGGGAACCAGCCCCGGGCACCTCGGCCGAGCAGCTTTCCCTGCCAACACCAGTGAAACCAGACTGACCTCCCGGTGGCACAGGAGCCCAGCCCTCCTGGGGTGGGCACGCTTCAAAACTGCGGAGCTGGTCTAAACCTAACGGGGCTGAGCCGCAGCACCTGACCCGGGGAAGGGCGTTGCAGCAGCCCCTGCGCCTGGCTGGGTCTGTGGCAGCGTGCAGCCCACACCGGGCGGGAAAGGCTGCTCCAGTGGTAACTGACGAGGCGATAGCACAAGCCCCAGTGCTGCCCTGCCCGTGCCATTCGCTCCCAGGGAGCGAGTGACCCTGGCATGCTGCCCCTGGCTGCAGCCCGGCGCAGGGGACGTGCCGGAGCGGGTCGGCCACCGGTGGCTGCGAGCTGCGGGCACCGTGCGTGCTGCAGTGCCCCAGATTGGCTTGGCTGCTCTGGCATGGAAAGCATCAGGTAGGAGCATGCAGTTCAGATGCTTTGAGGCCAAGATGGGCTCCTGAAGGCAGGATCAGGCCCCGGGTCAGCGAAGGATCACAGCCCCCGCCCAGCTTCGTGCCCTTCTGGAAGCAGCTTTGTCCAGCTCGGCCCGGTGCAGGCTGGGGAAGCAGCTGCCGAGTCGCAGGGGGATGTTGTGCGAGGAGCCCCGCGGCCTTTTGCTCCCTGGAGCCCCTTCTACAAGGGTACGCAGCCAGGGAACCGGTCCCCAGAGGGTGCGGGACATTGTCAGGGACCATGGGGTGGTCTTGGGGTAGGCAGCGCCCCGCTGGCACGTGCGCCCCTCTCCCCCGTGGCACCCAGCTCGCCCTGGCTTGGGTGCAGCCTCACCTTCAGCACGCCCTGCTCAGCAGCCGCCTTCACCTTGGCTAGCGCAGACCTGAGCCGCGCGTTCTCCTGCTCCAGCACGCTGATCCGGATGCTGTTGGCCTGCAGCTGCTTCTCCATGTCCTCGGTCAAGCTCCCGGTGCCTGCAAACAAAATAAGACGTCCTTACGGCAGCAGCCAGAGCTCAGCCTGCCGCTGCCTGCCTGCTCGGAGGTGTGGGCAGCAGCCCCTCTCCCTCCTGAGCGGGGTGGCTGCCTGCTGGAAAGGAGCCTGCCCCAACTGGGGAGCACCAGCCCAGACTGGGAGGTGGCAGCTGGGACCCCAAACCGCGCCAGCTGAAACCACGAGGGCAAAAAAAGCTCTGCCCGTGCCCTGGCTTCGCTTTACTTCCTGGCCTGGAAGCGGGATGAACAGCACCCACGTAGGGAGGTGTGGAAAGATGGCAGTGGCTTAGCACAGCCCGTGGACTGAGCCCTTCCTGGCTATTACTGGGAAAAACTGCATTGTACAAATAATGCTGGCGTGTCCGGGGCCAGCAGGATCCCCTGCGAGCTCCAGGAGACCCCGAAGGCGCAAGCCCACCGCGGCGAAAGCAGGCGCTGCTGCCCGCTGCCCTCTCCCTTACTCTCAAACTGCGCCTCAGTGGGGACGTGGAGCTCAGGGAAGAACACCAGGAGCCTCTCCCGCTCCTTCAGCTCCCGCGCCTGCTCCTCCAGCTTGGAGACGTTTGCCTGCAGCTCCGAGACAGACTGCTCCAGGCTGAGCTTCTCCTGCTGCAGTGCGTCCAGCAGCTCCTGCGTGGCACGGCAGAGAGGTGGTGAGGTTTGCAGAGCGCTCTCCCAAACCTCGGGATGCTACAGTCTGGGGGAGTCCCATGGGTGTACTCGGACCCCCCCAAGGAAAGCTCCCGCCCTTTCCTTGCGCGATAAGGATGTCCCACAGCAGCGTGATGAAGCAGAGGGTCTTGGCTGTAAGGTCCCTGCGTGAGTTGGAAGCAACAGCACCAACAATGTTCCTGGACATGCAAAATACAGTGTGTGTCCAGGAACAGGAACACTGGGAGACACGGGAGAAGCCCGAGCTGCTGCTTCCTGCTGCTCCCCTCTGCCTTGGCCACGGGGTAAAGCAGCAGAGATTTGTCCAGGCAGGAGAGGGGTCTTCCCCAGGGGGTCCCGGGAGGAGATGGCCACCTGGCAGTGTCACCCCAAGTCCCAGAGTCCCTCTCCTGGGAAAAACTCTGGCTATGGGTGGGGGACAGGGCAGCGGGTGGCTCCTGACACCCCCATGGCACAGCTGTGTCCCACACCAGCTGCTCCCCAGGGAGCCCCGCTGCTGGCAGCCCCCCAGACGGCTGCTGGCTGCCACCACTGACCTGCTGCGCCCGTAGCTGGTGCCCGCTCTGCTCCCGGCTCTCCTCCAGCTGCTCTGCCAGCCTGGCCTTGTCCTCCTCGGCCTCTCCCAGGCTGGCTTGCAGCTCCTCGCGCTCCTGGTCCAGGCTGTCGAGCTGCTGCAGCAGGGCTCTCTGCTTGGCCTGCAGGGACTGTACAGGGCAGGTGAGCCTGCGTGGGGCTGCTGCTGCACCCGCTCACCCACCGCCCTTACGCCGGGCAGCAGCACCCACGAGGACAAGGGGCCGTGGCAGCGGCTGAGAGGGCAGAGAAGGGGTGCGGGACAAGGAGGGCTCGGCCAAAGCCGTGCAGAGCTTGTGCAGACGGAGGGTGAGCTCCTTGGGGCCCAGCACCGCGAGTGGGATCTCTGTGCCAGCCCCTCCGACACCCTGCCTTAAGGCCGGGGTGTGAAAGAGCCGGCCTGAGCTCAGCCCACTCCCACAGCACTCCGTGGGGCTGCGGAGCAGCTCCGGAGCGGGGCAGAGTGGGCAGCGGTGGCCATACCTCCTGGTATCTCAGCATGCTCTCCACTTTGGCCTTCTCCTTCTCCAGCTGGGTGGTGGTGGTGCTCAGCTCCTGGCCCAGGCTCTCCCGCTGGCCGGTGAGCAGCTGCACTTTCTCCTCCAGCTCCAGCACCTGGCTCCTGGCCACCATCGTGGTCCTCATCTCCTCCAGCAAGGTCGTCTTGGTCACCTCTGGCGGGGGACACACAGCACCTTTGGCCCAGGCTCAGCAGGAGGGGGAGAAGCTCCCAGGTGAGGTGGCTTGAAGGGGCCCCACACCCTCCACAAGCCCTGGTGCAGGGGAGGCAGGCCTGACAGGAGGGCTGCGACCCCCTGAATCTCCACCAGCACCGGCACGAGCCCATGCTGGTGCTGGGTGATGTCTGGGCACTGCAACGAAGGAGGCTCGTCCTCCCCGCCATTCCCACCGGCGCTATACCCAACCGATTCTGCAGGAGCCGGGAGTTATTCGGGTGTAAAACACTCGTGAGATCGGAGCGAGGCTGGGGGAGAGATGTGCCAGCTGGGGGAGCCCCAGGGGTCCTTACCCAGCTCCTGCACAGCAGCCTGCTTCGCAGCCAGCTCCTCCTTTACGGCAGAGAGTCGGTCTTCCAGCAAAGCAGCTCCTAAATCGGTACAAAAAACTCTACTAATTAAACAGCTCCTCAAAGAAACTAAAACAAGGAGGCAGCAAACGGCTACAGCAAAGCATTCTTCACCTAGTGATTGTATCGTGCTGTGCATCAGCAGGGAGGAAGCAGTGAGAGGATGTGGACAACCAGCTCCTGCTGCCTGGGGTTAGTCTCACAGCGGGGAACAGCCCCGGCGCCTACCAAAATCGGTGGCAAAAGCCCTGCTCGTGGTGGTGGGACCAAGATTTGACCACAGACACCGTGCTTCTCCTGCAAATACCCACAGGCCTGGCAGGGGATGCTGGGAACAGCACTGTACCTCTCTGTAGGTCGTCCTTGTCCCGCTCCAGCCTGGCTACAGCCTCTAAATACTCTTTGTTCTTTACTTCCAGGTTCTGCTCGGCCTCCTTCCTCTGCTGCGCTTGGGTCTCCTTCTCCACCTGAAGCAACCGGGAAAAGTCCTCAACCTGTTTCTGCAGCTTGTCCTTCTGTTTCACCGACTCTTCCAGCTCAGACTTCAGAGGGTTGACCTGCTGCAGCAGCATCTGGAGGTGTTTGCTGATCTGGGAGAGGTCCTTGCTCTGCTCTGAGGCCCAGTAGCTCACGTCTGTTGCAGAGAGGGTCCTTCTCCCTGTGCTCTCCTCCACCATCTCCTGGAACCTGCTCAGAGCTGAGGGGATGTTCTGGCTCTGGCAGATGCTGGTGATGGCTTTGCCGACCTCGCAGAGGCTGGCCTGGGCGCTGGCGCAGGTGTCGCAGGGTCCCGGAGATCTGCGTGGGGATCTCCCCGTTGTCTGTGTGGGGATGCTGCGGCTGCTCTTGGCCACGCTGCAGGCAGCTCTGGGCAGGGAACTGCCCGAGGCATCGCTGTCTGGGGCACGGACACTCAGCGACGGGCACAGAGAAGCGGAGCGGGCAACCTCTCTGGAAGTTCTTAACTCCAAAGCGTCAGGTGAGCAGTTTTTCAGGCGCTCCTTCTTAGGTATCCCAGCCTGGGAAGTGGATTGCCGCGTGGGGATCTCCTTCCTGCAAGCCTTCTTCTGGTGGAGAGAGCACAGAACAAAAACAGGGCCCAGCTCGAACAGTTGGCTGCAAATGATCCCTAAGAGCCCAAATACAGAGGTGTGAAGCGTGGGGACAGGACATTAGTGCAGGCAAGGGGCTACGAGGGCAGCGAGCCCTTCTCTTGGGAGGAGAGAAGTTCCCGGAGGTTGGAGATCAGCTACCAAGCGCTCGGGTTCCCTGGTTACCGTGCTCCATTACAACCGAAGCACATGGCTAACAAGCAAAACGAATTTGCTTCCCTCTCCCTGATGTGGAGTACAGGGGAATTGAATTTTTTTACAAGCTGCCAGGCAGCTTTCCAGCCACCGCTACCGGAGCTGTGGTTTCATGACAGGAAGCCTCGGCAGTGAAACCTCCTCCCCGCCTCCCCTTCTTGTGACCGTCCCTTCTTTCCCACCTCCTGGGCTGTCTCCTCGTTACACCAGATGAATTATTGTAAGACTTTGCCACAAAAGGGATCATTTTGGGGAAAAAAAAAAAAACAAACCCACAGGGGAGTGGTGTAGTGTTTTTACCACAAATTATTTCACTGATTTGAGCCAGCTCAGCCCCACAAGCAGTGGGGCTGGCAGAGCTGCAGGGGTAGCGTGTTGGCAGGAGGAGAATATTTTTCCAAGCAATAAGGGCAGCCAAGCTCCCCCATCCTGAGAGCCTGGTGGATGCCTGGAGGGGGATGGATCCAGCGGGATGGCTGGGAGCGGTGGTTGGAGGAGGGAAGGGACTCAGGCCGGGAGGGGACGGTGTGGGACAGATGTGTCCTGTCAGACACACGGGTCGGCACTGGGGGAGGGTCACGAGCCAGGAGCACGTCAGGCATGGCCACTGCGCGTGTCACGGGGCGTCCCACAAATCATGGGGGGTGAGGGAATGGCCATTTCCATGACCCCTGCACTCAGCTCGTGGGGCGTCAGGGTCCCTGAATGTCCCACCTCGTCCAGAAGCTGCTGGTAGAAGGCCCCCAGTTTCAGCATGCTGCACCAGTATCTCCTCACCGTCAGCCCCACGGACATGCAGGGTCCCACTGCCTGCGCCGGGGGGATGGCTCGCTCGCTGAGCAGGTTTTCTGCGTAGCCTGTGAAGCTCTGAAGGAGCAGCAGCAGTCTTCAACAGAAACAAAACACAGCTTAGAGCAAGAGAGTATTTGTCACAGGGAAAGAGCCCTTGGTGTTTAAGGGTGCAGTGAGCCTGAAGGGCCAGCGCCAAGGCGAGAAGGTTGTTCCCCCTCCCCATACCCTGGACAAAGCGAGTTTGGCAAAGGAGGGTGGGTATCAGTGCTCCCATGACCCCCCCTCCAGGCCTGAATCGCTCCACGGAGCGGTGTTTGGTGGGATGAAAATGCTCCTGCAGCTGCCGGGATGCAGGCTGTGCATGCTGCTTGCAGCCAGCCGCTTCCGAGAGGCTGCAGTTAGGCTTTCCCGAAAGATTTACGGCACCCACGCTGCCAATACCAAACCCTAATTGTCAGGGCCAACAGCTCTGTAGGAATGGCTCATCTTTCAAAATGGAGTCGTATTTATTTCACCCAGATTGCAAAAGGCACTTTTGCCTCCCAGGCCTGTACGTGCAGCTGTGTCCGAGTGTTTCCAAGGTGTTGGGGGCAATTTAACGAGCCTGCCCCCGTCTGCCCAGGTGCCCTTGGCTCCCGGGCGGAGCAGCGGCTTTTTCTGCTCCTTCGTGACCAGCATTTGTGCCAGTAGCTCTGAGCTCTGTGCAGGGAAAGGAGATGGGTTTTCAAACTCGGCGTAGAGCTGCAGAGCACGAGGCTGAGGTGCCGGCATGCTGCTCAACATGGAAACGTGGGAAAAAAGCATCCAAAACACTCGGCCCCATTCGACAGGCTGGACACACAACCGTCTCCTTCCCTCCGGGGGGACAGAGCTGCTCTGCCAGCCGAGCTTCTTTTAAGAGGGGTATTTGAGGCTGGCTTTGCCTTCTCACCTGTCTATCACCAGCTCCAGCAGCACCACATGGGAGTGCTGGGTGAATTCGGGGTCATTCTCGGCATAGCCGTACTGCTCCAGCAGCGCCGCCAGGTCCAGGTCGCAGGACACTTTATCGGGGAATTTCCAGGAGGGAAAACGCACGGCCCCGGTGCGGGAGGAGACATCAGCGATGGCTGCCTGCAGGTCCCTCAGGTCAGCCCGCAGGCTCTCCATGCAGCCGGGGTGGCCCAGGAGGTGCGCCATGCTGCCGAGGTGGCTGCGGCCTGTGGGCGATGGCCTGTGGGCCGTAACAGGGCCACCAGGCCTGGGGCGGAGGCAGAGCCCTACGGGGGGACAGGCCGCGGGAGGGGGGACCAGCACAGCGGCCCCCGGGGCTGGGGGACCCCGGGGGGGTCGGTGGGGACCGAGGGGTCCGGGGGCGAGGAGGCGCCGGGCCGGGGTCTGTGTGGGGACGCGGCGACACCGACCCGCGTCGCCGCCGCCTGCTGCTATGGCAACTGATCCGCGTCGCCGCCGCCTGCTGCTATGGCAACCGGCCACGCCACGCCCCCAAGGCCACGCCCCCAAGGCCACGCCCCCACGCCGCAATGGTACGCTCCTCCTTGAGGGGTGCCCCCCCCCGAGCGCTAATGGCTCTTCCCGCCGCGCATGCGCTCTAACCCCCTTCGGCCGTAGCCCGCAGTCTGCGCGTGCGCCCGCTCGCGGCCGCGCCGTCACTTCCGGCGCGCATGCGCAGTCCGTCGCGTGCCGCCGCCATTTCGTCCGCGCCGTTATCGGGCCTCCTTCGCTTCCCGCTCCCCTCGGCACCCGAGCGGCTCCGGCGGGGAAGCCCTCCCCGCCGCCCCCCCGGGAGCACCATGCCGGCCGGACCCGTACAAGCCATGCCGCCGGCGCAGCCAGCGCCCCCCCGCGGAGAGCAAACCGGTGCGGGCCGCGCTGAGGCGGGGGGGGGGGGGGGGGGTGTGTGCTCCGGCGGCGGGGGCCCTGGGCGCGGCCGGGGCGCGAGGAAGCGGGGCTCGCTGGGGCTATCTGGATCTCTGGGTTCTTACACTGCCCCGCTTGTCGCGATTTGGGGGGGAGCTGCGTTCCAGTAGGCATCGCCCGCAGCTCCCCGTTGGCCCGCAGCCAGGCCGCGGCGGGCGGGAGGGTGCTAGGCCTCGGCACAAGGCTGAGTCCTTCCCTGGAGGCGGCACAGGGTTGTGATTGCGGTGGGCGCGAGGGTTTGCCGTCAGCTATGGGAACAGCCCTGCCTCTAGCAAGAATGTGTGGAAGAGTTAAACAAACCCGTCCCAGTGTGCTTGAGAGCCCAGCAGCCCCCCTGTTCCCCAGTACCTTCCTCGGCTCTCTTCTGTCTCGGCCGTATTTACCTCTGCTGGAGCCTCTTCCCGGCATTCCCTAAACGGGAGGCAGCCATTCCTTCCCCAGTGCTTCCAGCAGTTTCACACACCAGCACTTGTGCAGCTGTACAGCAAGCCAGTGCGGGGAGCTGATCTGACGGAAAGTCCTGGGTGGTTTGGTGTAGCTCACACAACTGGGAGGAAAATCGTCATTCCCGACAAACACCCAGGGCCCTTCACGCATATGAGTTAGCAAGGCAGCTCAGCATCGCAGTTAAATAAAAACATCTCTCGGGCATGGTGTTGCCTTGTCCTTCAGCTCCTCAAGATGATGTTGTTCAGAGGGAGCAGGAATGAAAAATAAACATGTTTATGGTGCTTTTTTCTTAACACACTTTATTAAGGTTGTGTTTGACTCAAGCGATTTTTCTGCCTCGGAGTCCTCTTGGATTTAGCAGAGCTAGTAGCTTTCCTGGTATTTTAAAATTTCCCTGACTGTCCCTGTTAAGTTATAGACATTTCCCATACGCCTGTTCTCTTTTATAACAGCTTTTCTCGTGAAAGTTGCTTGGTGAGGAAGGAGGAGAGACATCTTTAGTACCCTGCAAAGATCAGCTTCTGGTCT
Source organism: Theristicus caerulescens (assembly GCA_020745775.1). Lineage (NCBI taxonomy): Eukaryota > Metazoa > Chordata > Aves > Pelecaniformes > Threskiornithidae > Theristicus > Theristicus caerulescens. Next base: position 12,054,340 of record CM036570.1, read on the forward strand.
CACTGGAAGATAAAGCCGTCCTCAGGGAGGGTTCGGGGATTTTAGTTCAGATTCTGCTATAATATCAGTGAGAAAAATGCGCTGCAGAGCTTTTTTCTGCGAAACAGCTTTTGACGCAACCACAGTAGGATTAAAAGCTATGTTTTATTTAATGTGGAGTTAATCATTCAGATTCTAGTTTCTTGCAGTCACACAGGCCTCTAGGAACATTCATAACTTCCAAACCTGTTCAGCAATGCCGAGTTATTCCTAGATGTGTTTTTATAGGCATTCCCCTACGCTGCCTCTTGTCGCAGCGTTTATAAACCAACTTGGGGTCAAGGCTGAGATAGTGAAAATGCCGGGAGGACTTGTTTTGGTTCCCACGGAGTGGCCTTCCTCGTCACCTTGCTGCCTCCACCCCTGCAGCGGGTGCCCTTGCCAAGCAGACAAACATCGTCTCCCACCTTGAGAAGCTGAGCAATTAGTTTGTGGGACTGGTGGTTCAGATTGTTAAACCCAATCTTTGTGTCAGGAAATATTAAATGTTTTGAATACTTAATCCTTTCGTAGCCTTCACAAAGCAGGGGATTGCAGAACCATTTGTTCAGGTGTGTTGGGGTTGTTACTCCCGATGTAGATGAGGAAGTTGAGAGAGAAGGGAGATGACTTTTCCAACTCAGCCACCTGAAAATAAACCGAGTCTGGGTTTGCAGCCTGCCGGGCTATTTTTCACCCCCTGATGCTGGTATATAGCACTCCATATTATTTGCAGTTCCTTCTCTTGTTTTCAGCTTTGATTTAGGCTATTCAAATTTAGTATCTTGACTGATTGCAGACACCACAATGAACGATGTCTTCCTGTGCCACCGCCTCTTCACTTTTTGAATAATTGCTGTAGTTGTGAGGCAGCGGTACAGAGGGCTGTCTATATATATGCATATATACATTTTTATTACAGCCAGAAGAGGAGCCAAAAGAGGAAGCAGCACCGGCCAAGCCTGTGGTGGGAATTATTTACCCTCCTCCAGAGGTCAGGAATATTGTGGACAAGACTGCCAGCTTCGTAGCCAGGTAAACAACACTGGCGGTGTCTCGTGTTTCCTGGGATTTTCATGCTTCTCATCTTCCGGTGCTCGTGTCTGCGCAGTTCCAGGAACTGAAGCAGGTCACAGTCCTATGGATTTACACAAAGGATTTTAAGGATTGAGTCTATAGCAGTGAGACTGTGGAAAAGAAACGACAATGTTCTACTTAAGAGGCGTAAGACACGCCTTGCTAGAAAAGTTATGGTAGTAAATAAAATGAAGTTCTTGGGAAAGTCTGTAGTCCATGCTGCAATAACCAGGTAACAGTTCCTGTTCCGAATGATCTGAAGGGGAAACAAAATTCCAGGTAGAAAGGGAGCCTCATTACAGGTGCTCCACTGAGCGATGAAGCCAAGAGGAGTCACGACTGTATTTTACAGCGTGTAGGCAGATTGTAGGTGATGAACTTCCCAGTACAAGGGTGCTCGCTTGCTTGTCGTGCCCTGAGGTTACGTCCCATCCCTGTTTGTGTACAGCTTGGTGAACTGTGCTGGCGGCTGGGATGTGTGTTCGTCCAAGCCTCGGTCATCTCTCTCTCCCTGGATCACCAGAGGGAGAGAAGTGTGTACCTCCAGAGAGGAGTCTGATCCTCTCTTAGGATAGATGAGCTGCCCATGATGTGTACGGGAATTTTTTCCCCTGTTGACTATAGCAGATCGATTAATGTGAGTATAGATGTCAAACTTAAGGGAGGAGTCTAAAAGTTGAATAAATTTTACTCATTTGGGCTTCTTCCATTTGCCTAATGTCATCATTCTGCAAGTACAAGCTGTTAGTGCCAGCTAGGCCATCTTCCTCTGTTGTTTTTTAATGCTTAATTATTCCTGGCTGTGCTCTCTCTACGTGAAGTCTCAGGGGATGAGATCTTGGTCTTCCTGGCAGTGTACGAGTAGCACAGGAGGTAAATACCCCTCAGCTGGCCGTGCAAATTCTTAAGCTTCGCATCCAGACAGGCTGAACGCTGCGTGCTTTCGCCTCACTAAAACACTGTGGTTGTTGCTGTGAGTTTAAGACAGTTCCTAGATGCTGGTTTAGTCAAAGACACCTCTTGTGTAGCTGATTTCTAGAGTGCTGCCGAGGAGCGTTGGCTTCCTTTGAGGATAAGGGGCTGTGTTTATCCTTTGGTATTGTAGAGACCTCCTCCTTGGCAAGAGGCGGAGTGGCTAAGCAAGAGTTGTAGGTATGCAGAGAATATGAAGGGACGCATGCTACAGCAGCTGTTAACTTTCTCAGACTACCCTGAAATAAAGGGTTGTGCACTTTGCATGGGAGGAATGGACGTGACCTGAACTAAAACTTAAGGCTGTCCTAAACGCATGACTCCGGTGTGGTCAGTCTCTGCACAGGCTGATGGTTACCTACTTTTTTCTGTATATGAACTTTCTGGAAATGAAACTAGTCTTAAAAGCTTGTTAATATAGCAAATAAATTTGGTCTAGTAAGTAGCTTGTAAACTTCATCCAATAAACTGTCAATCCAGTAAATGGCCTTTCGTTTGTATGTATCTCACAAATGAGATTGTGGAACACTTGTGAGTTTCTAACTGTCTTAAGAAATACTTACTGTGAAGTGTTATAGACTAAATCAGGACAAATGCCTTGTGTGCGTACAGCTGGCTGCTACGTTGGGTATGAGTTACTTAGAGGTAAACTCCTTCCATGTAGGAGAGAAAATTGTCTTCTGAGGGGCTGATGCCTCAAGACATCTTACTATGAAAGGAGCAGACATTTACACTTGAGTTGATGCCCATTTATCTAAACAATTTATCTTTTTCCTCCCCAGAAATGGTCCAGAATTTGAAGCTCGAATTCGTCAGAATGAAATAAATAACCCTAAGTTCAATTTCTTGAATCCCAACGACCCTTACCATGCATACTACCGGCACAAAGTCAGCGAGTTCAAAGAGGGGAAAGCACAGGAGCCATCGGCTGCTATTCCCAAGGTCATGCAACAGCAGCAAAGTGCTCAGCAGCAGCTTCCACAGAAGGTAAGTATTCCTTTTCACTTTGGTCGAGAACTTGGCTTCTAACTGGTTGTGTCACGGCCTGATGTTAAGCAGGAGGTCTGAAAGACAAAGAAAATTAAAGAGTTATTTATACATTTGCAAAAAAGACAGCTCTGAGAGGCTTGGCCTTTAGTGTCTGGGACTTTGTGTTGATGCAGATGTGCATCCCCCAGTTGCTGGTAACTCAGAGTTGCGTGTGAAAGAGCCGATATATTGTTCTGCTTGATCCCTTTTAATTACGTTTGGTTGTTTATTGACTGATGTGGTACTTACACTAGTGATCACTTGGACTGTATGAGTTCAGGACTCCTGCCGTAGGAAAGTCTTTGGAATCCCTTGGAGTTCAGTTTGGGCTTGTTCCACGCACTGTTTTGTAGAAACGTTTCCTTTTTTTCCTGCCAGAAGGATCAGCTTCCCCTTAAAATGTGGAGTACGAAATGCTGCTAATCTTGTTTAGTTGTGCCTTTACATACTGCATGGAAAAAGGGCACTGACTGAGTCCGAGTCTTCCACATGCTTTGCACAGCCAACAGTCACGCTGTGTGGTATTGACCGTCCTGGAGGATTACAGCGAAGTCCTGAAAGTTTCCAGTTTTGTTAGCTGTTCGAGCAACGTTTTTTTCACAGTAGGCCTAAATACGGATGTCCAGATATACCCCGTGGTACTAATTTTTCTCATCCTTGCAGCTACCAGGATATCTAGACTGATGTTGCTTTCCCTCAGCAGCTGAAGGAAAAATGGGTTCTCCCAAGTGTTTGGTAATGGTTTCCTGAGGGCACTCGCTGAGCTGTCTCCGTTCTGCTCTGCAGGTGCAGGCCCAGGTGATCCAGGAGACAGTCGTCCCGAAAGAGCCACCTCCGGAGTTCGAGTTCATTGCAGATCCTCCCTCAATCTCGGCCTTTGACTTGGATGTGGTGAAGCTAACGGCGCAGTTCGTGGCTCGGAACGGGCGGCAGTTCTTGACCCAGCTGATGCAGAAAGAGCAGAGGAACTACCAGTTCGATTTCCTTCGCCCCCAGCACAGTCTCTTCAACTACTTCACTAAGCTGGTTGAACAGTACACAAAGGTAGTCTTGGCAGTTTACCTGTCAAGTTGATTCCTTCAACAGCAGTATTGATTTTTGAAGGCTACTGAAGCTCTACGAGTAGCCAGACTAGAAATATGTGCGGGTCCAGGAGTCCATCCTTTAAATCTTGCTCTTTAAGTAGAGTGGGTATCTCGTACGGTGTTGGCAACGTGCAGCGCTGAACACAGTGGGCTGTTACTTAAACGTACCAGCCGCTATTGTAATATAAGTAAACGTTGCGGTTTTTTAAATATGGAGGGTAGTTGGAAGGCCAAGAGTGAATATTTTTAAGTGCAAGTATGAGCAATAAGTAATAAGAGGGTTGCAAGAGAATAAATGGAACGTAGCCCCAGGGGTCTGCTGATATTTTTATCAGCATGGAAAGAGAATAATTGCTTTTAAGGAGGCTTTGGCAAAAAGAATTGTCACCAACTGGCATGCAAAATATGTTTCAGATCTTGATCCCACCGAAAGGCTTACTCCTCAAACTCAAGAAAGAGGCCGAAAATCCCAAGGAAGTCCTAGATCAGGTATTACACGAAAAATTTTCAAAATTGCTGAAGCATTTCAGTTATGTTTTGAATTTTTTCTCTTTGCATGTTTCTGACTTTGTGGCAGCAAGTACAAATGTAGAGAGAATAAAATGGATGTGTCCCCTGTAGCCACTTGAACACAGGGTACTCAAGCTCACCTTTAAACTACTAGCTAGTGTTCATCTTGGGGTGGTTTACTCATGGCAGCGTAGGGGCAGAGATGCTGCGCGACACCATTTCCAAGCGCTTTACAAAGTAGAACATTTCCCTCTCAGACAACTTCACTGTGACACCTCAGTCACTTACAGTCCTTCAAGCTGTTCTTTATTACTTTGACTTCTGTCTTCATCAGGAAGACTGCATTTGGGGCCACAAAAATGATCAGAGGGATGGAGCACCTCTGCTATGGGGAAAGGCTGAGAGAGCTGGGGGTGTTCACCCTGGAGAAGAGAAGGCTGCAGGGAGACCTTATTGCGGTCTTTCAGTACTCAAAGGGGGCCTACAAGAAAGATGGGGACAGGCTTTTTAGCAGGGCCTGTAGCACTAGAACAAGGGGTGATGGTTTTAAACTAAAAGAGGGGAGATTCAGACTGGATATAAGGAAGAAATTTTTCATGATGAGGGTGGTGAAACAGTGGCAGGGGTTGCCCAGAGAGGTGGGAGATGCCCCATCCTTGGAAACATTCAAGGCCAGGCTGGATGGGGCTCTGAGCAACCTGATCTGGTTGTAGACGTCCCTGCCCATTGCAGGGGGGATGGACTGGGTGGGCTTTAAAGGTCCCTTCCATCCAAACCATTCTGTGATTCTGTGGTTTGCTTTGGAAGGGTGGCATTACAGGGTTGTAATAAAGTGTCTGTGAATTGTTTGCTGGCTGTGAATCTTCTGTGATACCTGAGTCACGTCATACCTGGATGGCTTGGTCTTGGCTCAAGAAGTCTGCAGTTCCAGCTTTAGAAAACCACTTTACAAGGCTGCTGCAGTGCATTACTCGACAGGCAAACCTGTAGTTTCTAAATGAAATACAAATATTTCTTTGTCGTGGCAGGCCTCAGAAGTAGAGCTTGTGTAACTGCCCTGAAAGGGACGGCAGCATAAACATCCAGATGCTGTAGAGATGACTGCAATGTGTTTCTTGTCTGACGTTTGGTGCATGCTTTACCTCTGCTTGTGCAGGTGTATTACAGAGTGGAGTGGGCAAAGTTCCAGGAGCGCGAGAGAAAGAAGGAAGAGGAGGAGAAGGAAAAGGAGCGTGTTGCTTATGCCCAGATTGATTGGCATGACTTTGTGGTCGTGGAAACTGTTGACTTTCAGCCCAATGAACAAGGTACTGAAGTTGTAACCTCTATGAAACTATGAAACTCTGCTCCCTTTGAGTAGGGACTATGTCCTGAAATGCTGGTTTTAGACAGACGTAGGGTTTTACAGCTGCGTATCCTTCAAAGATGAAGCGGAAAGCCTTCTAATGAGAGTGTGCAGGGCTGTTTTCTTTTCTGGAGTCGGTAATGTGCCCCTTGCACAAAGTCCAGGCCTGCACTAGTGTCCGCTTTTCCGCTTCCACCAGGACAGCAGAACTTGTCCCAGTTTCTAGCGGTGCTTTCACCTATAAGTACCTTCATCTTTGTGCATCATGCTGATGTTGGTCTGTATAGACTCCATCCGTTCCCTTTTATATACCTTGGCTCCCAGGAGATTTTGATGCCACTGCTTTGTAAAGAAACTCCTTTTCATTCAAGAAACTGATATTTCTGTGCATTGGGCAATGAAATGTGATAAACAGGCTGTTTTCTGCATTGTAGGGAATTTCCCTCCTCCCACCACTCCAGAAGAGTTGGGAGCTCGAATCCTCATCCAGGAGCGTTACGAGAAGTTTGGGGAAAGTGAGGAGGTAGAGATGGAGGTGGAGTCAGATGAGGAGGATGAAAAGCAAGAGAAAACAGATGAGCCCCCAGCCCAGCTGGATCAAGACACACAAGTGCAGGATATGGATGAGGTAACTAGCCAGTAGAACCAGCTTTACTTTTGTCCCATGAAATTTGTGTGGTTTTTGATGCCCTTCATTTTCACTGTAAGAAGTTCCTCAGTTTCTTGAGGAAATGAGATTTCCTTCTGATGGAATTTCAAAACAACCTGTTTCTGCTGGAATATGGTATTTTTAATGTTTTCCTTGACAATGCAATTGCCAAGAGAGAAATCCAGTCATTTTGTCACCTAATGGTGTGGATTTTATGTTCCTGTGATCAAACCTTTTGGGCTTTCTTCTGCACAGCACCTGGAACACTGAAAGATGACTCATTTTAGACTCTTCCTCTGCCCACTGTATGTAAGCTGTTTTTCTGGTAACAAGGAACAAGAGCGTAGTTAACTGTAAGCCCCTGCCTGCTGTGCTGTGGTAATGTGGAAGCTGAGGAGTACTTGCTTCCTCTTCTGGGTCCACTGAATTTCTGAATCGTGATTATCCAGAGGAACCACTGTAGTGTAGGTGTCCAGAGGCAAAATAGCTCTGTTGCTTTGAAGCTGCATAAAAAGTTCTTCCAGCGCTGCATAGGATTTTTATGCCTTTCTCAAATCTTCTTTGTCGATATTTGACTACAGGAACTTGGTTATGATTTTTTTTTTTTTTTAACCTAAATAAGGGCTCAGATGATGAAGATGAAGGTCAGAAGGTTCCTCCTCCTCCAGAAACCCCGATGCCACCACCTCTTCCTCCCACGCCAGATCAGGTCATTGTGCGGAAAGATTACGATCCCAAAGGTAAAATCAGGCTGGTGAAGAAAAACTTTATTTCTTCCTGAATAATCACAAAAGCATTTGTTTCTAGGCTCCATCCTCTGATCTGTTTTTAACAGTGTGGTTTTGTTTTCCTAGCCTCAAAACCATTACCACCCGCCCCAGCTCCAGATGAGTATCTTGTTTCCCCCATCACTGGAGAGAAAATTCCTGCCAGTAAAATGCAAGAACACATGCGAATCGGTCTCCTGGATCCTCGATGGTTGGAGCAGCGCGATCGATCCATCCGTGAAAAGCAGAGTGATGATGAGGTCTATGCCCCAGGTCAGCTCGAGCATCTGACACCGCTTGCAAAACCGAGTTTCTAGATGAGTTCTGCGAACTCTTAGCACGCCCCCTCGCTGCCCCCAGCTCCCACCGATAAGGACCACCTTAAATGTGGCTTTCTGTATGGTGTCCTTAATGTGCTGATTAGGTGGATACATTTGTCGTTAGTCCACTGAAGTCTTTCTGTAAACTTAAAGGCAAAGAGCATGAGCTGCTGCTGACCAGCCATCAGTTGCAGTCTCTTTCTAAAACGAGCAGCACTCAGCTGTTAGGTACCAAACAGTTTAAAGGTCATAAACAGAGGCTTGATCAGGTTTGACTTCGATTATATCACTTGAGATAAGAATTTCTCTTTTTGCCTGCAGGTTTGGATATTGAAAGCAGCTTGAAGCAACTGGCAGAGCGCCGTACCGATATCTTCGGTGTGGAAGAGACTGCCATTGGTAAAAAGATTGGGGAAGAAGAAATCCAGAAACCAGAGGAAAAGGTAGAGTGGAAACTGTGGGGTTTTTTTTAACAGGTTCCTGTAGTATCATGAATGCTCAGAGAGACAGGAATCTTTTGAACTTTGTTCTTGCTGTAAAGCTGCTCTCTTGATTTATTTGCAGCTGACATTGCAGTCTGGACAGGCTGGGGTTTTTCTGATTTATTTTATCTTCTCAGGTGACCTGGGATGGGCACTCAGGCAGCATGGCCCGCACACAACAGGCTGCTCAGGCCAATATTACTCTCCAAGAGCAAATTGAAGCTATCCATAAGGCCAAGGGACTGGTGCCAGAAGATGACAGCAAGGAGAAGATCGGTCCCAGCAAACCCAATGAAATGCCTCAGCCCCCCCCCTCCTTCATCGGCATCAAATCCCCCAGCTAGCGCTCAGCCCATCACATCCGTGCCTCGTCCACCCACAGTAAGTGTTTGGGCTTCCAAAAGCAAACGGCTGTGGCCACAGTTAATTAGAAGGGAGTCGTGACAAAGGTCAAGGGTTACAACAGCAGGGCGCTGGCTAGAAGCAGATTTTGAAGTTCATGTTTCCGAATGACTCATACCATCAGAGGAACCCTATTGAACTTGCTGCTAAAAATGGAAAATAAGAGTTAGGTAGAGCTTTTTGTCTGTAGAGGTACCAAAAAGACTCGATCAGCTGGGCAGAGGAAGAACCTGGGCAGTGAGATCTTGGAGGAAGGGAGCATGGCTAACAAAGGAATGGGTGGGTGCCTTTATTTAGGTGTAGAAAGGCGTGATGCGGAACAAAAGTAGCCACAGGTAAGAAACGTTCACTGGTGACTCACTTGCCCGGTGTTCCTGCCCAAGGGTTCTGCTAAGTGACTCCGAAATAGCTCCTTCTTTAAGACTGCTGCGTGGCTCACGGTCCGATACCTGAGTGGTGAGGGAAGGAAGAACCGTTTAATCTGTTAATGAGGCTTCTGCGCCCGTTTACAGGCAGCTTGAGCTGGCCATACGGTGGGCTCGCTGGGGTCCCCAGCAAGTCTGCGGCCAGCAGAAATCCTCTGTGTGTTGCCGTGGTTATTTTAATCGGGATTGTGAACAGCGCTGAGCGGTCCTGCATGTACCCACTAAGAAAAGTTACCCTCTCTTTCCAGATGCCCCCTCCCGTTCGCGCCGCTGTCGTTTCTGCAGTTCCGGTCATGCCTCGTCCCCCGATGACTTCCGTGGTCCGTTTGCCTCCGGGATCCGTCATAGCCACCCCCATGCCACCGATAATCCACACCCCGCGCATCAACGTTGTCCCCATGCCACCCTCTGCTCCTCCCATCATGAGCCCCCGCCCGCCTCCCATGATAGTACCAACAGGTCAGTAACTTCAGCTTTTTCTGGTTAATTGTCAGCTAATCCCTGTGTTACATGGGCTTGAGCTTGGATTCTTTATTCCTTTTGTGCCTCTGATAATGGCCTGTCATTGGGATTGCAGACCCAAAGTCCCATCGTTAAGAATCTTGAGGTGTTTGACAGGACTTACCTAGCAGTGCTGCTTTGGGGCTCAAGGCTCCACCTGCAGCATGAAATACAGAGAATTCAGTCTCACCCGTTTGATGTCTGTGTCCCCGGGAGCCCGCCCAGGTGCAGATGAAGAATCCACGCTGCTTTCCAGAGGAACCAGAGCAAAGAGGAACTGCCAGCACCTCACTGGGCATTACAGCTTGTTACAGAAGTTGCTGCTGCAGGAGGAAAAGCTGTTGTCTGGCCCCTTTCCTCATAGCATTAGGTGCTTTTAAGTTGAAAAGCACAATGCAAAAAGCAATTCCTTCTTTTTTTTTTTTGTTTTGTTTTTAAATCAGGGTGCTGGCACCACTGCATGCCAAACTGAGAGCATTTTATTTTCTGCAAGATCTGCCGGAAGTTCTTAGGCCACTCGTCTTTTCCTGGACTGTTTCCCAATATAAAAATTCTCCTAACGTTTGAAGTTTGCATGTTGCCGTTGGTTGTGTTAACTTCCTCCATGTATTGTGGCATTTCTTTTCAGCCTTTACTGGTCCGCTAAAAGAGTTTTTGCGTAAGGGAGTGTCTGCTCTATACTCGGTGGATGACCGCAGGTTGTGTTGTGTCCCCCCATCCCATTTCAGCGTTTGTTCCTGCGCCTCCCGTGGCTCCAGTTCCTTCCCCAGCGCCGATGCCTCCTGTTCACCCGCCGCCGCCGATGGAGGATGAGCCAGTCTCAAAGAAACTGAAGAGCGAGGACAGCCTGATTCCAGAGGAGGAGTTTCTGCGCAGGAACAAGGTACGCGTGCGGGCTGGCTGCTTCTTGAGAGGCGCCGGAGTCCTGACCCTGCAGGGCTGTTCAGCCTCCTCTGCCCGAGGGGGATGCAAAGCCAGCTCACCGCACAGAGGGGAGCTGATGTGCAGCGGTACGTCCCAAGGGAGCCAGTTTCTGAGGTGGCTCCTTCCTACTGTCGTTCCCGAGCAAACCGAACTGCTTCGTATTTCACTGGAAAGAGCGATGCAGCGCTACACGCAGGCCCATAGCAAGGCAGTACTCTTCCGTAATTAAGGGCAGCGAGAGGTAGGTTTGTAGTAATGTAAAGAAGAACTAAAGCTGCTAATAAGCTTTTAAGCAGAGGACCGCTAAGCTGGGGATGCAAGGAGATTTAATATATCAGTGTCAGCGTGATAGTATGGTAATGCGGTATGTTCCCTGACAACGTGAACTAAACGTTAGACTGAATTCCTTCCCGAGGAGTGCCGTCATCGTGGGTTGAGCTTTCAGTCCTTTACGAAGGCTGTACGGTTTTCCTGGACATCTGCACAGAGAAGCTGTCTCCTGTTTAATGCTTCGTACGGTCACTCTGTAATACCGTGAATGCGTGTGGTGAATGGCACGCAAAGGAGGGGCTGGTGAGAGAGATCCAACTAAATGTTTTATTTTGGTAGCAGTGAAGTAACTTTCTCAGTGTTGAGACAAATACATTTCTGCGTGTTCGCTGAGAAGTCGAGATACGTGGCTAGTTTTGGAAATAAATAATTTGTCTGCCGCTGTGTGTCTATAAATAATTTGTCTGCCGCTCTTTTATCACAGTCCTGAGGCTCCTTGCCTGTAAGAGACGTTATCTTTGTTTCCTCTAGGGTCCGGTCACGGTCAAAGTCCAGGTTCCCAACATGCAGGACAAGACGGAATGGAAACTGAACGGCCAAGTGCTGGTGTTCACCCTGCCGCTCTCCGACCAGGCACGTAGCTCATTAACCCAGCCTCTGCCCCTTCTTATTTTGTTACTGATTTTCTTCCCTTTGAGAGTAGCAGCTGACCTGCATGGCAGGAGCTGTAAAACTCTGGCTGTTCCCCACGCTGCGGCCTCTTGCCCAGCGGGGTTGCGTGGTTGGGGAGCAGGGCTGGCCGTCTGGACCGCGGGGGGAAAAAGCCTGAGCAAGCTCTTCGCTTCTCCCTAGGTGTCTGTCATAAAGGTTAAGATCCACGAGGCCACAGGGATGCCGGCTGGGAAGCAGAAGCTGCAGTACGAGGTGGGTGCAAGCTCTTCAGACACGGTTTTTCAGCGCTTTCTCACACACAAACGGACTTTTTACAAGAGAAGGTTGTAATGTACCTACTGAGATGTTGGGAAGAGCAGAGGGAATGTTTTTCCTCTCTGTGCAGCACACTTGGTTACAGAACTGTACGCTGTTAGTGCAGGACAGGCCTTTAATAGGTGGCATCAGTGGATCTTCACGTGATTGCTGTGGCAGATGAGTCCTCTACTCTGAGATCAGCCTATTACTATATATTGGGGTTTTTTAACATGTAAACGCAGCAGTTTGCTCCCACTGTTCTGTCGCCTGTGCTCGGGAAGGCAGGCAAGAGTACCTTGAACCCCTGGCAGCTCCGAAAGGACTTTCTCCAAAACACGGAAGGGAAGAGATCTCTCTTCCTCTCGAGACTGGAGCTGTTAGAAAGGCACTGTTCCTTTTTAATAACTTGTTTGCAGTCACGCATGCGCACAGGCACAACTTGCTGCCTAAGCAGTGAACTTTGTGCACTTATCTCCTCGGGAGCTCCTCTATGGGCAGATATTGTGTTAACCTTTAGCAAGAAAGGAAGCATAACTGATTTTTTTTAAGGAGAAAAAAAAAAAAGGGGGCGGGGGGGAGTGGAACCTAAATAACTTCACTTGTTGCAGTGACTGCCTTTCTCTATATGTTTGTAGAGGTATATAGTGTATATTGTCTATCTGTGCTCTTGCGTCATCCCCAGCACACCCACCTCCTCCGGTGCCCGTCTTCTGAGACGCTGGGATCTCCAGGGTTTTTCAAAGCCTGCAGCATTCTGTCATCTCCCTGTTCTGAGAGTAGGGCCAGGAGGGCTTCCTCCATGTGGGGTTTTGTGGGATGCAGCGTTAAGGTTTCTGCTGTGACTGTTGGTTTTTTCTTTTCTTTTCTCCCCTCAGGGCATCTTCATCAAGGATTCGAACTCCCTGGCTTATTACAACATGACAAGCGGCTCTCTGATTCACCTGGCCCTCAAAGAAAGAGGAGGCAGGAAGAAATAGGAGCTGTGGAGGCCAGAGACGTAACATGGCCACGTTGCCACTTGTGTAACCCCAACCCTTCAAATCCTCCAGCCTTTTCGGGGCTACTGCGACCGCCTGCCAGCTCTAGTTTGAAAAGAGAGACTATGAAGCCCGCGTTTGGGTGGCTGATTGGAGAGGGGAAGCTGACAGAGCCCTGAAATGATAAATGTAGTGACCTAGTACGTAGCTGCAGCAGTCTGTTAGTGATCGATGCTTTGCTCGAATGCTGGCGCTCCGTTTAATTCCCTTGTGAAGCAACGTTGAGGTCATGCCCAGCTTAGCCTAGATCCCTCTTTGAGGGATTTACGCTGACCAAGAACACGTCTGTCTGACTCCAGTGCTTGCTGCTTCATTTAACCTTTTTCTAATTGAAAACTTCTTCCTTCTCAGCATCCTTAAGCCCCTTGTTCTTTCTCTGTCTCCGATCTATCTGCAAGAGCCTCTCGCACTGACCCTGACTTGGAAATTTATCCTCCCTCGGCGCGAGCGTATGCGGCCGCTCCCTGCGATAAAGGAGATCTGAGTCTGCGCGCGCCGAACAGCTTTGTGCTGCTGCTGTACAGCCAGTGATTTGTTTTAATAAACGCACGTCTCGGCGCGGGGTTCTGTCTGTCGCAGCTCCTTGGGGTTTCGGGATTTTAGATGGAGATGTGCCTGGCTTCAGAGCACTCGGGTTGCGGGGAAATACATTGGGGTTTCGTAATTAAGCAATTTACTATAGGAAATAATTTTATTTTCTAGGAAAGGCTGCAAGAAAAGGGTTTTGTTAAAATTTCCCTAGTGCTACACAGCTATTCCTGAACGTAAAGCGTGTATATACGAGCGCTTATGTCTGTGTCGGGGGGCAGAAAGACTGCTTTGAACTTGGTGGGAATTTTACTGGAAAACGTGTTTTATGCTTTATATCGTGCAGCTGGCATCTCTTGGCCCTGCAGAGCATACAGGGCTGGAAAACGGGCTACCGTCAGCCAGAGCGGTGTTGCAGTTTGATACAAACATAAGAGGAAGTTAATCTACAGCGAGATAATTAAGTGCCGAGGAAGAGGCGGTTGTCGCTGCCCCAGCAGCCCTGTGATTTGGGTCCCTCTGCACTTTTGGGATAATCCAAAGTGTGGATTTTTTTTTTTCCCCCCTCCTTTTTTTTAGCAGTGGTCAGGCATGACAGAACATCCTGTTTACCTCGTTCTGTGCTTCGGGGAGAGAGAGATTGAGCAGGAGGGAAGAGCCGGCGTCCTCCCGCCTCCGCTGCGCGCCTCTCGGGGCTGGAGGAAGCCCTGGCGCTGGCCCAGCCCAGGTGGCCGGCGGTCCCCTGGCCGCGGTGGCCAGCCGCGGTCTCTGACAGATGCCCATGTGTCTTCGGAGCCGCTCGGCGGGTGTGAGCAGGGTGGATGCCGCAGGAAAGCGGGATGATTACTTTGCTTTTCAAAACCCAGGCAATAGGTACAATCTTGGAGAAAAAACTGGGCAGCGAGCGGGTGTTTTCCAGAGCCGATTAAAAAAAATTCTGCCAAGGAAACTCTGAAATGGAGAAGTTAAGTTTTTACATCCGTCGTCAGGCCGTGCTGAAGGTCATCCAGCTTCTCCAGCCGTGCTCGGTGGTGCCCGCGGAGCTCCCCGGTGCGACGTGCGATTCCTCGACGGCTCCGGCTGAAGGCCGCGCTGCCGCTTGGCTGACATCTTCAGCCAAGCCCCTTTTACCAGCCTGGCAGGGCTGAGCTCCCGGCAGGAAAACTTCCCGCAGGAAAACTTGCCGCTAGAAAGAGCTTGTGTGGAGCCTCGCCAGCCCCTTTCTATCTAAATATTACTGATAAATGTCGTAACAGGCTGCGCGCGTGGATATCTAGGAGAAAACAACCGCTATCGGAGCCTTCCACTTCAGCGGGGAGAGGCCCCGCGGGGCTCGGTCTGCCAGAAAAATCTGGAAGTAGGTTGAGTCGGTGCTGATTTTAATGAGCTTCGTTCCCTCAGTCCTTCGGCGATTTACCCAGCGCCTTACCCGCTTTCAGAGGGGTCTTGGCTCTGATAAAACCCCCCCTTTTTTTTTTTTTTTTTTTTTTTTTTTTGCTATTCAAGGGCTCACGGCTGGGAGAAGCGTCCAGAGGAGGGATGGAGCTCGCTGCCTCCCTCCCTGCGGGTCTGCCCCCGGATGGCTTCACCCGCAGCAGGTCCCAGCGCTGTCACCCAGTCCCTTACGGATCCTTTTTTGTGCTTTATTTTTTAGAAGAGCCGGGACGGTTTTATCCGTCTGGGGCGAGGGTGAGGAGGCCGGTGGTGCGTGGGGACCCTCGGGGGGCAGCGTGCTTCTACAGGGAATAACGCCTGCGCCTTTGGCCTCGACTGGAGCACGCTCATCCCTAAGGGAAAACTGGGATCCTCCCAGTGCCCCACCCCAGTACGTGCCCAGTGCCACCCTAGCTCGGCCCCAGTGCCCTCCCGGAGCCCCAGTGTGCACGCCTGCAGTCCCCGTGCCCTCCCAGTGCAGCCCGGCTGCGGGCTCAGCCCGCTCCCAGTATAGACCCGGACCCAGTCCCAGCGCTGCCCCGCTCCCAGTCCTGGCCCCGCCCCTCGCTGGCACCGCCGGAGGCGGGGGCAAGCCCTTGACGGACAGCTCTCTCCCAACCTCTTGACTAATCCCCTCCCGGAGTGGGCGGTTCCCTTCGCCATCCTCGCGGCTGATTGGCGGGAGGCTCCCTCCCGCCCAATAGCGTCGCGGCGCGGGGGCGTGGCCTGGCGGGCGGGGGGGCGTGGCCGCCGCCGTGGCCGCGGCATGGAGGAGCGGCCGCGCCGCCGCTGAGCCGCGCCGCCATGGCCAAGAGCCGCGGGGGCGGCGGGCCCGGTTCGCCCGGCGGCCCCCACCACAGCCTGGCCGGGACCCGGGAGAGCCTGGCCGAGCCGGGTGGCGACGAGCTCAGCTCCCTCGGATCCGATTCCGAGGTTAACGGCGGCGGCCCCGAGGAGCGGCGCGTCGATAAGTTCGGCTTCATCGTGGGCAGCCGCAGCGCCGAGGGGCCGTGAGTGGGGCTGGGGGGGGGCCGCGCGTCCCGGGGCGCCGAGGGCCTGGGGGAGCCGCCCTGGGCCCGGCTGTAGCCGCCACCGGTCCCTCAGCCCCCGCAGGGCCGGGCCGCGGGGCCTCGGCCGCTGGGCCGGGCCGGCAGCGGCCCTTCCCGCCATGGGGAAGGGGGGGTTCGTCCTCCGCCGCCCTCCGCCCCCGGCTCCGGGCCTTTGCGGCCGGGCCCCGGCGCCCCGCGGGCAGCCGGGCCCCGCTCTGGCCCGCACCCCGGAAGGGCGGCAGCTCCCGGGGCCGCCTTGGCTCCGTGCGGCCGCGGGGGAGCCGGCGGGGGCTCCCCCCCCACCCCCGGGGCCGGGGGGCCGCTCCCGGTGCCCCCCGTGCGCTGGGGCAGCGCTGCCCGGGGGAGCCCTCCGTGCCCCGGCCTTCGGTGCCACGACCGGCCCCGGGCTGGGGCCGGCACCCCGGGGCACCGTGGCTGCCCACGGCAGCCGGGACGTGAGCAAGAGCCCCCCAAGCTCTTCCCGCTTCTCCCCCCGCATCTATGAGGGGGAAAGGCTGGAAAGCGGCGTCTGCCCTGGGCGCGGGAGGCATCGCGGGGAGCTGCCGAGGCCTCCTCGCCGCCGAGGTCAGTGTCTGGTTACCTCCAGGCCTCTTCTCCTCCAAGCGCCGGATTCCGGCGTATTTTTGGCCGCCGTCAAACGGGGGAGGCCGGGCTGTCGCCGGGCATCCCGCCGGCGAGCCGGCATCGGTAGCTGCTGGCGAAGGCACCGTGGCGAGGAGCCGCTGGCCAACCTCCCTCCCTCCGCGCAGGAAGCCCTCGGAGGAAGCGGGGTAGCCAAAATCGGTGGCGAGCAGCCCGCAGCCGCACCAGCCCAAGGCGTTGGGCCCCAGGGTGGTGCCGGCACCTAGGAATGCACCCCGGGCTGCCGGCGAGCTGGTTTGGCAGCGTGTTTGGTGTTCGCCTTCCTGGCCACGGTGGCTTCGCAGCGATGCCCGGAGAAGCGCGGGATTGACGTGTGGCAGCCTGCTCCTCTCCGGCCGGGACGTTACCTGTGGTTTGCCTGCCTGCCTGCTCTGGTGTCAGTTGAGCCCCGTGCCTCAGTTTCCCCATCTGCGAGGAGCAAAGCGTCCGCCCCCCATAAGCCTGTGGGCGTTGTTTGGTCGGTCTGCGGGGAGAGAAGGCGCTGGAGGTCTGATTGCTTGTGCTGGGCAAGGTGCATCGCGCCGGGTGATAAACCCCAACCCTGCCCACCGGATTCACAGCTCGGCACTGTAGAAGCAGGGTGATCTCCCCTGCCCAGGGTGCTGCGCCCCATCCCAGCCACCCACCACGTTTTGGGGACATTTCGGATGTCCCAGCTGTCACCCTTGTGGACACAGGCTGTCCCTGGGCCCTTGGGGTGGGTGTCCCTGTCCCTGGGGGCCAGCAGGCAGCGGGGCTCCCCCAGCCAGAGCTCCTCGTGCTGGAGGCGAGTGGCTGCTCGTGGGGGTGCCGACAGCGTGGGACTGCGGCCCCTGGGGACTGAGCCTTCCTCCTGTGCCCTGCAGATGCGCCGGGGCCCGATCCTGCCCTCCTTCGGGGCTTTTATCAGCTCCCTGTCTCTTCCGGGAGTGGATAAGCAGAAATGCGTGGCTTCCCTCTGGGGCTGGCAGAATTGGGGTCCCTCTAGCTGGAAGGGTTTTGGGGAAGCACAGGGAGGGCAAGCGGGGTGTCCCAGCACCTGCAGAGGGTCTGGGGGCACCGGGAAGGACGGAGCTGTGGAGCTGTCACCCGCAGCACGGGTGCGGAGGAGCGCTTTCCCTGCACAAGGCACCTCGCTGCCTCCCGGCCTGGGGTGCCCCCACCCCGTCCTCCCCGCCTCGGCCCTCTGAAATGCCTCCGGTCCTCGCTCTGTGCCCGCTGCCAAGCAGCCATCAGCTGGTAGCAGCTTCCAGTCTGCGCTGGCTGGGCTCCAGCGGGCCCGCAGCCAGCTCCTGTATCCAGCGTCCAGTGCTCCCGAGCTTCCCACGCCTCGGAGAGCCCCAGCTCCTCCGGCAGCCCAGGCTCCCCGGCTCGGGGCCAGCGCTCCCTCCGTCCCCGTGCCGGGCTGCGCTGCCGGCCGGGGAGCTGCTGGCCATGCCCAGCCCGTGCTGGGGAGCTGAGGTGGCCACGCCAAGCAAAGCGGATCCCTTCAGAGAGGGTTTGCTCTCTGAAACAATTGCGCTTGGCCCGGTCTGACCCGCTGCGGTGGGTGGGACCCGGCGGGGAAGGGCTGGGCAGGGAGCAGGGCAGCGCTGCCAGCTGGATGCGGCCCTGGGCTCTCCGTGCCGCTTGCTTTCCAGCTCCTAACACGGAGTGGTCTGGGAGAAGGCAGGTTCTGTGTGTCCTGCAGCAGGGCCGGGTGCTCCGCATGTCCCTGGGGGGTGCTCGACACGTGGACCACTGTCCTCGGAAAGTGGTCGGGAAGTGGGATCGGCACAGCCGCAGAGCAGTGCAGAGCCGAGCCCGGGAAGGCATCAGGTCTGTCAGAGTTGGCCCTTCTCCACTGATGGCTCGAAGGATCTCCCGCTCTCCCCGGGATGCGCACACCCAGGGCCTGGCCGAGCCGTCTGTCACCCCGGCTCCCCCGCGATGAAAGGCAGAGGTGCCCGGGGGGGTTGGAGGCTGCGGCGGCAGCTTCCCCCTCGCCGGCTTTGGTGTCACGGCAGCATCCCCACCCGCCTCGGCAGGGTTAAATTGGATTCCCTGGCTAGGCTGAGCCGTTGCTGGAAAACACTCCCCTCCCTCCTGGGGGACCCTCGGCTGGGCTCGATGCCGGGCCTGGAGCAGCGCCAGGCTTTTGGGGTGCGAGCATGACTGGGGCTGCGCAGATGACACGATGCTTATGGCCCCGGCTTTCTTCGCATGCAGCCAGCCCCCGCAGGGGGGGATCAGACCTTGCTCAGCTCAGCTCATGGCTCTGGCTGTGCTCTCTCGTTCCTCGCCTTCCTGGCGTGCCCTTCTCTCTGGGCACCGGTCCCCAGGGATGCTCAGGCACGTGGTGGGTGCGGCGCAGGCTGCTCCCGAGAGGTTTCGAACCGCTGGGGGAGTTGGGGCTGCGCCGCCGTGGTGATTTCACAGGTGGTGAGCGCTTCCGGCAGCGCCGAGCAGCTGCCAAAACGCTGGTGCTCTCGAGCGTGTCCCGGCCGGGCTCTGCACCCAGGGGAGGGCAGCCAGCCGGCCGTGGGGGGCACCCAGGGTGCTGGAGGGGATGGGGGGGGCTCTGCGATGCAAGGAGGGCTTGCAGCCATGCTGACCGGCCTCTTCCCCCCCGTCCCGCAGGCTGGAGGAGGTGCCCTTGGAGGTGCTACGGCAGCGGGAGTCCAAGTGGCTGGATATGCTCAACAACTGGGACAAGTGGATGGCAAAAAAACACAAGAAGGTAAGCGACGGCCTTGTCCCCTGGGGCTGCCCCAGGGCAGCTGCGCAGGCGAGAGGAGGCGGCAGGGAGGGACAGCCGGGTGCAGCGGTGTCCCCTTGAGGCTTTGGGGCAGCCTGCGTGTCACCAGGTCCCCACAGGCAGATGCGTTGCCTTTGGATGATGCTGTTGGCTTGAATAGGCTCTTCCCTCCCCGTGATGCTTCTCGTTGCGGAGGGAAGCTGGAGCGTGCTGGGGGGCTGAGCCTGCGGTCCCCGAGCCAGCTCGCTCCTGCTCCCGTCTGCTCCCCGCCGGGCTGGAGCCTTCCTAGGGCTTCTTTGGCTGCCTGCAGGCGGCCATGGGAATTGTTCAGTCATGGAAACTTCTGGTCTGAGCATCTCGTAGACCAAAAAAAGCTCCGGGTAGGAAATGTTTGAGCCTGATGTGTGTGACGCTGGTTTGCAAGCTGGGGTCCCCAGGAGACTCATGGTGGTGTATGCTGGATGGCTCCGTGGCTTGGTCCGTTGGTGCTCCCTGAGCCTGCAAACGAGGCAGAGATGGGATGCAGCAAGTCCCGGGTCGCTGCTGTGTGTCTGCCGGCAGTGGCGAGGCTGCTGGCACGGGCCAGCAGTGCCCGAGAGCGGCCGAAGGGCCTCCTCCTCCCCCCCCACTGGCAGAGCCTCCTGGCACCGCTCCGTGCGCTGTGCTCCCGGAGCGCCCTCCCTGCTCGGTGCCTGGTGGACGACGCAGGAATCCCTCATCTGTTTCTTGGCCGCTCGCACAGGATTTGGGAGAGCTTTTCAGCACATGGCAGGCGGGCGCTTTGTTCTGCAGGCGGTTTCCGCTGCTCTCCGGCCGTGCCGCAGCGTGGCCTCCGGGCTCGGGTGAATGCTCCGGCAGCCGTACATCTGGCAGAGGAGCTCCCTCACGCTTGGGCTGAGCTCCTGGGGGGCTCCGTGGGGCTGATGTGCTGTCTGTCCTGCAGCAAAAATCCATACCCGGAGCCTCTGAGGTCTGCTGTGGAGAGCTGCTCTGCACCCAGAGCCCTGGGGCTGCTCAGGGAAGGGTGCCAGGCCTGGCCTCGGGTGCTGTTGACCGTCCCTGCTCTGGCAGGAGCCTGGCTGCTTTGGTACGGGGCCACGCAGCGTGGCTCAGGCTCTGCTGCTTCGGAGGAGCTCCCCGTGCCTCTGAAAAACCCTGGTGCTTTTCTGGCTGCCTCACCGGGGTTGGCTGACAGCCCGGGCATCTCTTGGGCCAGCTCCTGCTGGGCTCGCTCACACCTGCACGGCTCCAGGATCCCAAAATGCTCCATCCTTCATCCACCTGGCCCGGATCCCAGCAGAACCACGGCCCCGTGTCCTTCGTGGCGCTGAGCCGTGCCAGCGCCGCGTGCCGGTCCTTGCCCTTTCCAGCCAGACCGAAGGAGGGCAGACGCGTGGGCAGCTCCCACCGCTCTCCGGGCACGGGCGGCACTCCGGCTGCTCTTTGCTTTCAGCATCCCTCAGCCCAGACGTGCTCCTGGTCCTTGGAAGGGCATGGTGGGATCCCAGGAGCTGGATGGGGCGATGGCAGGACCCTGTACGGAGCCGAGGGGATGAGATGCTCAGCTGCTTGGCCCCGGCTGCACTGAGCCTGGCCAGCTGGAGGGGCTGCTGAACTGAAACCCAGCAAGGCGGCTTCCTTCCTGGCAGCTTAGCCAGCAGGAAGGGGAGCCAGCTTGAAAAGGGAGCCGTCAGCAGCAACAGAGCTGCCCGCGGCCGCCCTGGGCATTGCCCGCCGCGTTTCCTGCGAGCACAAAGGCCCCGCAGCGCTCGGGACCTGCCCGGGTAAACAAGCAGCGCTGCGGCGAGGGAGCAGCAAACCCTCCCGGGGACGTGGCGTTACCACCACGCTGGGCTGGGCTGCTTGGAAGCACAACCGCCTGCTCCTGAGTTACACCAGCAAACAGGGAAAAGGAGCTCTGGGCAGGCAGGAGAGGCCCAGGGAGGCTTTGGGAGCTGTTGGCCGCGGCTCGCAGAGCCCTGGCAGGTCTCCAGCACTTGGCATGTGCCACCTGAATGGGGAGATGAGGCGTGGAGGCCGTGCTGGGGTTTTATGTGGGGTAACTGTGCCGAAAGCACTGGTCTCGTGGGGCCCCACCTTGCCGTGTGCCCTGGCTGAGGACTGTGGGGAGACGGTGCTGCTGCTTCCCCAGGAGCTGGAGCGGGACGTGTCGGGGTCTCTGGTTTTGGTCCCTGCTGGGGTGCTGGCAGCGGCAGGGTTAAGCCGGCTCGGCTCCATGCTGCAGGGAAGGTACAGGCACTGCCTTGCCTGGACTTTGGTCCTGGCCAGTGCCTTGTGCCAAGGAAACTGGGGGCTGACTGTGGGCATGGAGCCGGTCCTGGGGGCCTCGGGAGCCGGCTGTGTGTGGAGCTGGGGCCAGGCCTGCCCTTGTGCCCGGGGTAAGCGGGCGGGAAGGTTGAGGCGCTCAGCAGGGTGCACCTCCCTGCTCTCCGTGGCCCTGTGGGTGAGCAGGAGGGCTGGGCTGGGGGCCGGGGAGCCCTCCCCTGCCTCCCTGGTGCTTTCCATGGGCCGTGCTGGGGTGGGGAGGGAGCCACCTGCTCCCCACCTTAGCTCCAGTGTTTGCTTTTCCAGCTCCCAGCAGGATCCTGCTCTGAGGCAGAGCTGGGCTTGTTTGGAGCTGTTAGCAAGCCACAAAGCCTCGTCCAGGCTCCTGGCACCTGTCCGCAGCTCCCTCCTGCCGGTGTAGCTCTGGCTGGTGTGTTAAGAGCAATGCTGGGGAGAAGGGGGTGAGCAGACCCCTCCTGAGATCCTCAGGGTCCGTCACGGGACATGCGGCTGGGCACCCTGTCCCCAGGGGTGCAGGGACACAGCCCCTTGTACAGGGAGGCAGCAGGGGACCAGCTTGCGACCGCGGTGCTGGGCCTGGCTCCCATCTTGCCCCCGCTGCTCTGCCGTTCCCTGCGTGACGGCTGTGTTGCTCCCCCGCCACAGATCCGGCTGCGGTGCCAGAAGGGGATCCCCCCCTCGCTGCGGGGCCGAGCCTGGCAGTACCTCTCCGGGAGCAAGGTCAAGCTTGAGCAGAACATCGGCAAGTTTGACGTGAGTGCAGCCGGGGACCTTCCTGCACCGCCGGGGATGGGGTGCTGGTGGAGAGAGGCAGTGCCGGGATGGCTCCTGCTCCCTCCAGGGCTGGGGTGTCTGTTAGGGTCCTTCCCGCTGTGTGGGGCTCAAGGGGGGCTAGCGTCCCAGCCAGCGTGGGCTGGCCCGCGGCCTGGCGGGGCTCGTGTTCAGGGCAGAGCCAGGTCCAGCACCGTGGCTGCTCCGCCGGCTGCCTTGGGCTCACTGCGGGCCCCACGTGTCGGAGCGGGGCTGGCACCGTGCCGCTGTGGGGTGTTGCTCACCCCAACCCTCTCCTCCCCAGGAACTGGATCTCCTCCCGGGCGACCCGAAGTGGCTGGATGTGATCGAGCGGGATCTGCATCGGCAGTTCCCCTTCCACGAGATGTTCGTCTCGCGTGGAGGCCACGGGTAAGCGGAGCTGCTGTGTGTCCGATCCTTGGCAGCCACCGGGCTGGACCAGCACCGTGGGGTGGGCACTGTCAATCCCAGCTCACAGAGCCGCACTCGTCCCCTGCGGTGTCCCCTGCGATGTCCCCCGCAGTCCTTACACCCCCCAGCTCGCAGGGCATCCAGGCACCAGCTGAAAACAGGAGGGCTTCGCAGGAGCTCAGTGCGTGGGTCGCAGCCCTTGGCACCAGCTCTGACACCCGGCAGGGTGGGAATTGCTGCGGAGGGAGGAGGCAACCGGCTGTGGCCTCCGTTTTGCCAGGGAAATGCCGCTCCCCACGTGTCGGGGAGCGTCTGCACCACCATGCTTGCAGCTGGGTCCCTGCCCGGCCGCGGCTCACCCTGAGCCAGCATCCCTGGGAGATGGTCGGTTCCCTGTCTCGCCTCTCAGATCCAGGCAGGATGGGGCCTCCATGGGCAGAGATTCCTGGAGCAGAGCCGTGGTTATTGTGTCCCATAGCCCTGGGTTTGTGTGGAAGAAGGGTCCCAGCCAGGGACTGACTGAGACTCGTGGGGGAAGAGTGGTGGCAAGTGGCCGGCCTTCAGTGCCGGATCACCGTGCAAGGCCACGTGCCGGTTTGATCCGTGGGGGAGGCTGCTGGGCTGTGTCCATGCCCTCTCTCCACCTCTCCCTCCCCGGGGTGTCTCCGCAGGCAGCAGGACCTGTTTCGGGTGCTGAAGGCCTACACGCTGTACCGCCCGGAGGAGGGCTACTGCCAGGCTCAGGCCCCCATCGCCGCCGTCTTGCTCATGCACATGCCGGCTGAGGTGCGAGCGTGCAGCCGGGAGGGGAGACCCAGTGGCCGGAGAGCTGGGACCAGCGGGAGGGCGTGGGTCGCTTTGGGGGGGTGCTGGCAGGCAGGGTGCTCGGCTCGTGGCACCCATTTACCCCAAAGCTCGGCTGGGGCAGGAAGGTGCCCTTCGCCCCAGGTGTGCTCGCCTCCTCCTGCCCGCTCCCTTGGTCCCTGGGAGCAGGGCGGGGGCTGCAGAGACGTCCCCTGGGGACACCTGGGTGCTCACCCCCTGTCCCTTGGCTTGCAGCAAGCGTTCTGGTGCCTGGTGCAGATCTGCGAGAAGTACCTCCCCGGCTACTACAGCGAGAAGCTGGTGAGTGAAGGGCCCGCGGTGCCTTCAGCGGCAGCAGGGACCTGTGATGTCTCCAGGCCGAAAGCTCCCCCAGCTCCTCACTCCAGAGAAAGAAGGGAGCATGGGGAGATCCTGGGTGCTGCCACGGTCTCCGTGTTGTGCCATGGCCCCCCAGGAGCATCCCGCAGTCAGGGGTGGGGGGCTCAGCGTAGCTTTGCTGCTGGCATCTGTGGGGCACAGCTCTGCTCCCGTAGCTGGGTCTGGAGGGTGGGCTGCTCCTCCTCTGGGGCCGGGCACTGGGGAGCTGATCCCAGGGCTGGGCCTGGGTTAAGGCGCTCCCTGAGGCTCTCGATGCTCTCCCTGCAGGAGGCCATTCAGCTGGACGGGCAGATCCTCTTCTCGCTGCTGCACAAGGTCTCGCCCGTGGCCTACAAGCACCTGAGCAAGCAGAAGATCGACCCCATCCTCTACATGACGGAGTGGTTCATGTGCGCCTTCTCCCGCACGCTGCCCTGGAGCTCCGTCCTGCGCGTCTGGGACATGTTCTTCTGTGAAGGTAGAAGCTCCCCACCATCCTCTTCCTCCTGGGGTGACCGGCTGCAGCCCCTGCGGCACATGGATGGCACTCGGGGCTGCGGCAGGAGCGCTGCTGCGGCTGCTTGCCTGTGCCAGGCGCATGGGACCTGTTGTAGGGCAGGTTTGGGGCAGCCACGGGCCCGAGGTGGAGACGGCAGTTTTCCTGGGGTTGGGGGGCATGTGCATCCCAAATCCACCCTCTTGCATGTCCTGACTGCTCGCGGGACCGGGAGCTGGTGCCCCACAGCACCTGAGGGACATAGTGGCAGCGTCACCCTGTCCTGCCTGGCACTCACGGCCTCTCCTCTCCCCTTGCAGGGGTGAAGATCATCTTCCGGGTGGGCCTCGTGCTGCTCAAACACACCCTGGGCTCCTCGGACAAGCTCAAGTCCTGCCAGGGCCAGTACGAGACCATGGAGAGGCTGAGGGCCCTCAGCCCCAAGATCATGCAGGAGACCTTCCTGGTGCAGGAGGTGAGGCGCTGGGGAGAGTCTGGCAGCCCAGTGCCACCCAGTTGGCCACACTGCTGGACTGGGCTGCCCCTGGGTGGGCAGAGCTGGCGTGGCAGTGGGGCAGTCCCTAAAAGGCTTGGATTTGGGGTCGCTTCTGCCCTGGGGGGGTACCCCACACCCTGACGGAGTGGCTGGGGTGCTGAGCCGGCCCTGGGTGGCACTGTCACTGTCGGGGGAGATGCTGACGGCACGAGTCTGTCCCCCGCAGGTCATTGAGCTGCCGGTGACGGAGCGTCAGATCGAGCGGGAGCACCTGATCCAGCTGAAGAAGTGGCGGGAGACGCACGGGGAGCTGCAGTGCAAGTCCCCCCCACGCCTGCACGGCGCCAAGGCCATCAGCGAGGCCGAGCCCCCCACCCGCAAGGCGCTGGAGCCCGTCCCCTCCATCATCATCCCCCCTGGGCCTGCCCCCGTGCCCAAGGCCCGCAAGAGCAAGGAGAAGAGCAGAGAAAAGGGCCTGGCCAGCCCCGCCAATGGCCCCGGGGCCGAGGGCAACGGGGCGCCCGGCTCGGCCCGGGAGCTGCTGCACCCCCAGGTCTCCCCCCACCACCAGTCCAAGGAGAGCCTGAGCTCCCGGGAGAGCGAGGACACGTACTTGTAGGGCCGGCGCGGCGCTGGGTCCGCACCCGGGCAGCCGGGCTCAGCTGGGCTGCGCACGGACCCGGGCTCAAGGACACTGATGGGGGGTGTGCAGGGACCCGTGGCGCCCGGCGCTGGGGGCTCTGGGCTGGAGGGATGGGGACGGGCTGGCCGGCGTGGCTCCCTGGGGCCACCGTGGTCCCTGTGGGCAGGGATGCCCGCTCGGGACAGGCTCGAAGCTGGGGGGCATCTGCAGGAGCTCGGCCAGGTGTGGTGACCAAAGGGGACACCTTGGCTCTGTGCTGGGTGCCCACCCCGGCAGGGTGCTGGCACCACCAGTGGTGGGAGCCCTGGCAAGGGGTGGCTGAGCCACCCGAGCTCCCTCCCCACGGCTGGGGGGGGCTGAGCTACCCCTCGGGCCCTTCTCCCTGTCCCAGAGCCCCTCGACCCGCCGCCCCCAGGGTCCCTCCCATGGCCCCCTCCCTGCCCCGCACTGGCTGGGCAGACCCAGGCTCCAAGCGCTCGCGCCTGGCGCAGGGAGACTGGGGGTACGCAAGGAGCCGGGGGGACCCCTCGCCCCCCTCCTCTTTATCTAGTGAGGATATATCAAGCTGTAGCCCTATATGTAGTACCGAATTTACCTACTCACCGAGCCTATTTATTATTCCTCCGTGGCAGTAACCGTCGCAGGACAGGGACCGAGGTTGGGAGCTGCAGGCAGGATGCGCCGGAGGCAGCGGGATTTGATGCCAGACCACGACTGTGGGGCTAAAGCCCCCCCCCCCCCGTCCCCCCACGCCTCGGGGGGAGTGTTCACCCTCCGGGGGCTCTCCCCGCTGCTGCCGCCCGCCCCAAGGCCCCGGCAGAGGTGAGACTGGGGGGTGGGCGAGCGGCCAGGAGCTCCCCAGTTGTGGGGTCCCCTCTCTCCCCCCGCCCTCCCCAAAGGCAGGGGGCGGCTTTGTAAAATAAAGTGGGGAAAAACGGTTTTGTACAAAGGGGTAAATAAAGCAGGAGTAAAAAGGCGCAGCGCCTGCGGGTCCCACCGTGTCTTCCCATTGCCCTCTGGTGCTGCGGGGTAGAGGGTGGCATGGCTTTGGGGGGCGCCCGGCCCGGCCCCCGTCTCCCCTGGGTGCTCCGGTGCTGGGAAGGGTCCTGGGAAGGGACCTGTGGCTGTCACCCCGCTGTCACTGCCCCGCCTGAGCCACCCAGGGTGGCCAAGCCCCAACCTGCCCTTGCTGTCGAGCCCTGCCCTGGGGCTGCCCCTGTTTGAAGTGTAGATGGGAGGATGCTGAGACCTGCCCCAGCTTGTGACAGCGGTGGCTGCCAGGCCCTGGGGCATCTGGGGGGCTCCTGCCATGGGGTCAGCTCCTGTCCCGGCACCCAGACCTGCTCCCCTCTCCCACTGTCACAGCTCCTGTGGCCCAACAGAGCCAAGAGACGCCCTAATTTATCCCATGGCACCCCAGAGCTCAGCTTTCCATGCGCAAAATGGCACCCAGGCCCTCTCTCCCTCCTCGTGCTTCCTGCAGGCAGGAATTCTGGCCAAACCTCCATTCCTCCCTCCAAAACTCCCTTTTCCCAGGGGACGGCCAGAGGCTGGAGCCTGTTCGTGGTGCTGGGTTTCCTCTCTGCCCCTGCAAACGCTGGGGCTGGTTTTGGTAAATCCCTGCTGCCGGGCTGGTTTGTTGGGGCTCGTCCTCCCCGAGCTGGCAGGTTTGGGGCCGGGGCTGAGCGTGGAGGAGCCGGGTGGGTGCTGGGGTGAGCCTGGCCGGGGTGGAGGGGGGATGGTGGGGTCAGCAGTTGGGCTCCCAGTGGGTCCAGTCCCAGCCTGACTGGTGCTGGTGGGGGCAGGGCTGGGAGCGGGAAGGGTTGGGTCCGGGTCAGGCACCCGGGGGCTGTGGCTCAGGTCCAGTTCAGGCTCTGTGGGGCTCTGGGCTGGGGCTGCTCTGGGCACCCCGGGGCTCCGGGTTGGGTCGGGTATGGGCACTCTGGGCTGGGGCTGCTCCAGGCACCCCAGGGCACTGAATTGAGGCTGCTACGGGCACCCCAGGGCTCCGGGTCGGTTAGGGTATGGGCACCCCGGGGCTCCCCATCGGCTCCGGTGTGGGCACCCCGGTGCTCTGGACTGGATCTGCTCCGGGCACCCCGGGGCTCTGGGTCGGCTCCGGGTCGGACACCCCGGGGTTCCGAGTTGGCTCCGGTGCGGGCACCCCGGGGCTCTGGGCTGGGTCTGCTCCGGGCATCCCCGGGGCTCTGGGTCGCCTCCAGTGCGGGCACCCCGGGGCTGTGGCTCAGGTCCGATTCAGGCTCTCCGGGGCTCTGGGCTGGGGCTGCTCTGGGTACCCCCGGGGCTCCGGGTCGGTCCGGTGCGGGCACCCCGGGGCTCTGGGCTGGGGCGGCTCCGGGCACCCCGGGGCTGGGGGTCCCGGCGGCGGGGCCGGTCCCGGGGCCGGTCCCGGGGCGGGGCGGGCGGTTGCCCCTCCCGGGGGGCGGGGCGGTGCCGGGGCGGGGCGGGGCGGTGCCGCCCTTATAGCGGCGGGGGCGGCGGGGGCCGGCGCGGCGCGGCCGCCATGGACCTGCACATCCTGGAGCACCGGGTGCGGGTGCTGAGCCTGGCCCGCCGCGGGCTCTGGCTCTACACCCACCCGCTGCTCAAGCTGCTCTTCCTGCCCCACCGCTGCAGGTACCGGCCTTCTCCCCGTCCTCCTCCTCCTCCGGTGCCCGCTCCAGCTTCTCCCCGGGTCCCGGCCCCGGGAGGCGGCGGCGGTGCTGGGGTTGGTAGCGCCGGTTTCTTCTTCAGGTGCAAGTTCTTCAGCCTGACGGAGACCCCCGAGGACTACACCATCATGCTGGACGAGGAGGGCTTCAAAGGTACCGTGCGGTGGCTTCCAGGGCCACCCCGTCCCTTGCAGGGTGGGCTGGCACTGCAGACGCGAGTTGTGCACGTTCTCAGCCTGGCCGAGCGCAGCGATGCTCCGGGCCTGGGCCACGGGGAGCAAGTTCCAGCTTGTAGCCAGGCTCCCTCGGTACGTGCCCATCCTCAGGGCTCCTAGCCACGGAGCTCCCGTCCCCTTGGCACCTGCGCTGGGGATGTACCAGCTTGCCCAGCTGACGCTCTCCTGGCATGGCTGCCTTTGCCCTAATAACCCTCTCCCAGGCAGAGCTGTGTCTCCGCCGGCTCGTGGGACCAGGCTGTGAAACCGGTGGGGACGGTCTGCAGGGAGCCCAGCGCCGGCCGAAAGCTCCAGGCAGGGGGCAGGTACCTCCCGGGGTGCCTGCGGGCAGCGCTCCGGGCTCCCTGCCTGCACGGGGGGCTGCTGCCAGACCTCCTGCCTTCATTCCCTTGGCCGCTTTCATCTCTTCCCCCTGCCCGGCGAGGGCCGGTGCTTCAGCAGAGCAGTGCTGATTCCGCACCCGCTGGGGCTGGCAGGGATGAGCCCTGCCTGGGGGCGCTGCCTGGCAGCGGGGACCAGGTTTTGGGGTGTCCTGGGGGGATTTGAGCCCTTGCAGGCTGGTCCCCCTCCCCAGGAGGTGTCATCTGGTGATGGCCCCACCGCTGGTGACCCAGCGTGTTGCCCGTGCATCAGCCTCACCGCCGGTCCTGCCGGGGCTACCGGCCCAACGGGCTGTGCCGGAGGGGCCAGGTCCTGTCCTGGCTCCCCACGCCCAAACCTTCTTGCTGAGGCCGCAGGAACCGGCCGCAGTTTATCGCCTTGGACGTGCCCCAAGGAACAAGGGTCAGCGCTCCGGCCGCGGGGCTCTCACCGGCCAGATCCAGCTCCCACCTCCCTCCCCAGCCCTTTGCTTGGGGAAGGGGCCGCAGGGCCGGGCTCCCCCCGTTCCCCAGAGCCAGAGCCGTTCCCCACGTATTGTTTTATTTCGGGGCCTGCGGACAAATATTCCTCAATCCCGAGGGGAGGGCGGGAAGTGCCGAACAATGGTCCCGCGAGCCGGCGGCCCCGCTGTGCCGTGTGTACCCCTCCAGGGCTGGGGGGCTGCCAGCGTCCCCCCGCTGCGGGGCCGGGAGGGGACCCCAGGCAGAGGAGAGCTGCACCCCCCCTTTTCCCTTGGGGATCCGGATGAAGCCCTGGGGTGGGCGGCACAGGGACAGCGGGGTCCCCCCCGCACGCTCATGGCCTCACCCAGGGTGGTGTTGAAAAGCGATTAAGCGGCGAGCGCTGGGACGGGTCCCCATGTCCCCGTGTGTTCCCCCCCCCGGCCCCAGCGCTCGGCCCTGGGCCGGAGCCGAGGCTGTTCTGGCGCTTCCTGCGCAGGAACAGGCGCTGGAAACACCCGCCGAGGCCCCTGGATCCGGCCCCGCTCCCGCCCTGCCCCGAGCCGTGGTTCGGGAGCAGGGTGCAGAGCCCGTTCCGTGATGGGGTCCCCACCGTGGGTGCCAGACCCCTCCCTGGGGCGACCTCCCCTCCGCCACTGGTGTGATGAGTTTGCCTTCTCAGCTGGGCTGGGACACCGGGTGCCCACCGAAGGGCTGGGTGCTTGTGCAGGGTCGTCTCGCGTGGGTGCTGCCTCCCACCTTTGCCAGGCGGGGGGAGCGGTTTGGAGACCCCTTGGGTGCCCACCCCACCCTGTCCCGTCCCAGCAGCGCTGTGGGGTGGGGAAGGGGGTACCAGGGAGGGGGGGTGCCTGGATGCGTCCCGGGGCACCCCGGCAGCACCAGCCCCTCTCCTGGGCAGGAGGGTGGGTGCAGTGCGGTGGGGGGGACACGAGCGCAGCCCGCGTCCCCCCTCATCCCGGGGCAGGAAGGAACTGGCCTGCGCGCACCCTCCCTGCCAACAAAAGCAGCTTTTTGGGAGGCAGCCCTGGCCCCCCGCCAGCCTGGGCTCAGCCCCTCCTTGCCGGGCTGGCACGAGGTGCTGGCACCCTCGGGACAGCGGGATGGCCCTTCCCTCATCCCCTCCAGTGCCCCGTGTCCCCCCCTGGGAGCATCCCTGGTGCTGGATGCTGGGCTGGGGGCTCCTGGGGGGCAGGGGATGAGCCAGGCAGCCCCAGGGCCCTGGCAGTGCTGGTTTTGGGGTGCAGTGCACCCCAACACCCCCTCACACCCAGCCCGGGGTGCTGGCACGGGGAGGAGAGACACATCCTGGGCCTGGGGGGGTCGTAGCCTCGGTCCTGCTCATCCCTGTGGCCGAATTCAGACGCTGTGGCTGTGCGTGGAGCGGCTGAGCCCTGTCCGGCTCGTTCCACTTGTGGATGGGGCTGGTTTGCACCCCCAAACCAGCAGCTCCAGCCCCACGCCTGGGGCTGATCCTGTCCTGGCTCTGCCAGGCCAGCTCGTCATCCGAGGGACAGCGGTGCCTGAGCCGGTGCGAGCTCTGTGGCACGGACAGGGTGCGCGGCATCGGGTGCCGCTCGGCTCTGCCGAGCGCCGGGGAGCCTCGTGCCTCAGTCTCCGCTTATCCTTCGCAGAGCTGCCGCCCTCCGAGTTCATGCAGGTGGCAGATTCGACATGGCTGGTGCTCAGCGTCGTCTCCAATGGCCGGGAGCCCTCCGGCTGCCAGGCCACCGGCGTCACCAAGATCGCCAGGTCGGTCATCGTGCCGCTGGCCGAGCACCACGTCTCGGTGCTGATGCTCTCCACCTACCAGACCGACTTCATCCTGGTGAGCGCCGGGCGATGACGGTGCCTGGTCCCGCCGGGGTGCTGGCTCCGGCGGAGCTGGGTGAGGACCCCGCTGTCCCCGGCCGATGGTGGGGAGGGGTGGCGGTGCTGGCCTTGATCCCGCACCCCTGGCCAGGTGCGGGAGCGGGACCTGCCAGTGGTGATCCACACGCTGGCGGGGGAGTTTGACATCTACAAGGAGGAGAGTGGCGAGTGCGTCCCTGTCACCTGCGATGATGTGAGCAACGGCTTCCTCAAGCCCAAGCCGGGTGAGTGACGCCAAGTCCCATGTCCCCCAGGGCCACCCTGACCCCAGGGCCACCCAGTCCCCGCCGGGATGCTCCGGCTCCCACCGGTGGTACCTCTGCGCCCTGAGGGATGCCGGGCTGTGGCTTCGGTGGCCACAGGGTGGCACTGCGGTACTGTCCCCAAGCTGTCCCCAAGCCTGACGGGTGGCTCTCCCCCTGCCAGCCACCAGCCCCACGCTGCACCCCGTGCAGAGCCCCCAGACCCGCTTCTGCGTCCTGACCGTGGCCCCCGACACGCTGCCCGCCATCGCCACCATGCTCATCGACGTCCTCTTCTACTCCCACAGGTGGGTCCCAGGGACAGGGACACGGCCATGGCCCCTCACCCGGTGCCACCTGAACTGCGGTTACATGTCCGTCCCCCCCCCCTTGCTCCCAGTGGCTTTTCAAGCTCTGGGTACATTTTGCAAACTGGTTTTGCCCTCCCAAGCGTGCCAGGGGGCTGCAGCCACATGGGTGCCATGGGCCCCACTGCCACCATGGGATATGGGAGCCCCGAGGTGACCCAGGGGACAAGCCCCCTGTTGCAGCAAATCCCGGGGAGGGGGGATTGCAAAACAGGAGAGGATGGGTTGCAAAAGGCCGGTGGGAATGGCGCTGGGGTGCAGGGATGCTCCTGGCCAGGACATCCTGTGTCCCCTGGGATGAGGTCCCTTCTGGTGGGACCCTCCTGCTCCAGAGACACCGTGGTGCTTTGGGAATACCCCGAAACCCAGTGTCACCCCTGTCCTGCATGACTGACGCCTGTTGCCCCCCAACCCGGCAGCTGTACAAGCTGCAGACCCCATGGGTAGCACCCGCTCCCATCCCCACCTCCCCTCCCCACCCACTGGCTCACCCCACGGCATCCCAACATGATGCTCCAAGACACTCAGTGCCACCACCAAGCCCTTCTCCTCCCAATTTCGGGGGTCATGACCGCTCCCCGTGCCTCTCTTCCCCCCATCCCCGCTCCACAGCCCCCCAAGGGAAGCTGGTGCTGACAGCCAGGACCTCGACTCCATCACCTTCTTTGCCTTCTCCCTCATCGAGGGCTACATCTCCATCGTGATGGATGCCGAAACCCAGAAGCGGTAGGTGCTGTCCGCTGGGCTGTCTGTCTGAGGACTCTGGGAGAGGGGGGTTTACACTCAGCCCCGCCCCCCCCCCCAGGTTCCCCAGTGACCTGCTGCTGACCAGCTCAACGGGGGAGCTGTGGCGGATGGTGCGGATTGGCGGGCAGCCCCTGGGCTTCGGTGAGTGTGGCCGCAGTGGCCGTGTCCCTCCCCGTGCCACCACCACCCATCCTCCCCCTACCCGGGGTGCGCTTCGGGGTGATGCTCTCCCTGCGTGTCCCCATGGCTGTGCCACCGGGGCCACTGCTCACCCCAGGGTCCCTTTGCCTCCCCAGACGAGTGCGGCATCGTGGCGCAGATCGCCGAGCCGCTGGCCGCTGCCGACATATCGGCGTATTACATCAGCACCTTCAACTTCGATCACGCCTTGGTGAGCCCCTTCCCCTCCCCAGGGACCCGCCATGGCGGGGGTGTCCCCCCGGGGCTGACGCCCGCTCTGTCCCCCACCCCGGCAGGTCCCTGAGGAGGGCATCGCCGAGGTCATCCAGCTGCTGCAGCAGCGCCAGGAGAGTGGCAGATAGCGGCCGGCTGTCCCCACGCCGGGTGGCCCAGCGCGGTGGCACGGTGGGCTCCCTCTTCCCCCCCACCCCCTATATTCGTTATTTTTTAATTTTAAGGCTCCCCCTCGTGCGGGGCTGAGCCGGGTGCAGCATCACTCCCTGCCTGCTGGGGATGTGGGGACATGGTGGCTTTGGGGACCTGGTGGCCTCGTGGCGGTGGGACGGGGTCCTGTGGGAGGGAGGAGCAGTCCCCACCGTGGCACCCCATGGGCGAGGCTGAAGGGCAGCACCGCCACCATCCTCTGCCCTCAGGATGGGGGGCTCGGGAGGAGAGCAGGCGTCCCCAGGGACCTGCTGGTGGGGGGGGACATGCCAGAGAGCGGTGATGTGCCACCGCCGTGCTGGGGGTGACAGCCCAGGGCTGGCACGACGTGTCCCCACGCGTGGTCCCCTTGGGTGGGGGGGGTGGCCATGATGCTCTGGGGCACCCCTGGACTGGTCCCATGGGGGGTGAAAGCATCCCCAGAGCTGGGGTTCCCCTCTGGCACCCCAGAAATCTCCAAGGCAGAGACTGGGGGGCTGCGGTTCAGCCCCAGCCCTGTGTCCCCTCCAGGGTGGCTCCATGGCCCTGTCTGGGCTGCTGCATATTGCGGGGGGACGATGGTGACCCCCCAGCTCCTTCCAAGCTGTATTATTTTCACATAGTTTTTTAATAAGTCAATAAAAGTCCTATTATTTTTATTTCTGGGTGGCCCAGAGCCTGTCCCTGGGAGTAGCTGGGATGTGACAGCGGGACGTAGCACTCCCCATGTCCCCGCCATAAGGTGACCAGGATGGGGCCAGCTCACCTGCCACGTACTTTGGGTGAAAAAAGGGGTGAAGGCTACAGCCCCCAGCAAGTCACTGGCCCTGGGGAAACTGAGGCACAGGCCCCACTCCCTCATTTCTGCCCTCCCTGTGCTGAGCCAGCTCCCACAGTCTGGGGGAAACTAAGGCACAAAGGGACAAACTTGACCCCAGACCCGGGGATGCCCGTGCTGCGCCGTCACCGTGTCCTCACGTCCTCTCCCGTTGCCGGCAGCACGGCACACCCTGGCAAAGAGGGGTGCGTGGCGTCGGGGCTGTCCCCTCCTGGGGGGTCCTGTGCCCCTCCTGGGGGCCGGGGCTGTGCGGCGGTGGCCGTGCGGGTGGGGCCCCCCAGCCCTGGGTGCCCCCGAGGGCTGCACCTGGTCAATGAGTGAGACTCGGCGGGAGCGCGAGCGCGGCAGAAACCTTGTCGGGGTCTTTTCCCCCAGGGCGGGCAGCTCAGCGGGGCTCTGGCTGGTGGGCGAATGCAGCTCTGCTCCCATCCTGGCCCCAAAAAGCGGCCCCCGCTCTCCTGGGCACCAAGCGGGAGCGTGCCTAGGTCCCGGCCCTGCCTTCCTTGCGTCAGCTTCCACACGCTTGCACACCGTCGGGTTTCTGCAACCTCCCCGGACGCTTTCTTTCCTGTCTCGCTCTCTTGTCCGGAGTCATGAGATGCTGGTGACGCGCGCTGAAGCGATGAAGAAATTGCAGCCGGCCCATGCGGTCACCAGCGCTATTTTTGTCCCCATTGGGTATTGCACAGTCCTCCGCCACCCGCTTTCCTCGGCAGGGTGGCCACCACAGTGGCCTCCTCCCTGCCCGGCCGGGCAGAGGCCCCGTGCAGAGCCCTGGGAGGTGATGGTGCCATGCGGAAGGGCCAGGGCTACCTGTGGCTGTGGGGATCTGAGGGTGGGTGCGCTCTGCCCGCGTGGTCCTGCTCGCCCGGGCAGGGTGCCCGGCGTCCTGCCACGGCATCGCGCACGCTGGAGGGCCCACGGGGTCAGGGAGGGAGGGATGGAGGTGTGGATGGATGGACAGGTGGATGGACGGATGGATGGATGGACGGATGGATGAACAGATAGATGGATGAAGAGGTGGATGGATGGACAATGGATGGACAATGGATGGATGGGTGGGTGGAGGAATGGACAGACAGGTAGATGGATGTACAAGTGGACAGATGGATGGGTGGGCAGGTGGGTGGATGGATGGATGGTTGGTTGGTTCATTGTATGGATAGATGGATGGACAGACAGATGAATGGAAAGGTGGAGTGGTGGATGGGTGGATGGACAGATGTCTGGCTAGACAGATAGACAGACAGATGGACAAACTGCTTCAGTCAAGCAGGTGTGGAGAGACAAGGACATTCTCCTGGCTCCTCCACCCCTCCAGGGCTGCCCTGGGCACAGCCCTGCCTGCCCCAGCCCCACCGAACCCAGCTCAGCCACCACCTCTGCTGGGGACGCCCCGAGGAGGAGGAGGAGGTAGCTGGTGGAGGAAGCAGGGCTGCCCCGCTCCTGCAGCAGGGAGTCCTGCAAGTCGCAAGGGGAGGGGAAATTTTGGGAAACTGAAACATTTCTTCTTCTGGAAGTGAGTCACAGCTGCGCTCTTCCACTCCGGAGGAGAGGTTATTTCTGGGTTGTCCCTCTGCACCGCCACCGAACCCTGTGAACATGCAAATTCGGTGCGGGGTGGCTCCATCTGCTCACGGCGGCAACTTTTGATGGTCACCAAAATCAACCGGATTGCAGCGCATCTCAAAAAGCTGATAAAATATATTCATTTTTATGGGGTGGAAAAATCCCCCGTTGGTGCCAGGCTCCTGCCAGGCTCCATCTGCTGGGACAGGGGAGCTGAGGGGTGCAAGGGGGTTTGCACCGGGTGCCACCGGCACCGCCAAGGCTGTGCTGGGCCCCACGGCAATGCCAGCCGGGACGGTGGAAGCCGGGCTTTCCCGTGGCAGTATTGCATAAGCCTGACGCAGCAGTGAGGGCAGCGCTGCCTGCACTGCTGCCCGCGCCGGCTTCCGCTGCCCTCAGCCCCTGTGCCCTTGGGCAATACCCAGGGCCTTGCACAGGTCCCGGCGCGGCCGCGGGCGGTTCTTTTCCTCCCCAGAGGCACCCATGGGTGCTGCTGGGCAGAGGGGCTGAGCCGTGCCGCCCCGTGTCCCAGCACCCAAAGTTGTCACCCAGACGGTTGAGTGGGTGCAAGCAGACGGACGGATGGACAGAGCACCCCCTGGAGCATCACCCAGTGCCGCGGCTGGGTGCAGTCCCCAGCCATGCTGGGGTGCTCTGTGCTTCCCGGGCTTCCACCTCCCTCCTTCCCAGGCCGGATTTTTGGCTCCCACGGCTGGACTCGGGATGCAAAGCCCCCGTGATGGGACACGGGTGTCCCCATGTGGCCGATGTCCCCATCCCCGGGTGCCAGCCCTGCTACTGCCTCTGCCCTCTTTTGCATTTGGGTTTTGGGGCAGCCGAGGCCATTTTCGCTTCAACCAGCCCGTTGGGCGCTGAGTGGTGACTCAAAGCGGCCCTTTCCCAAGAAGCTGGGTCATGGAAGTCCAGTGGCGCTGGCACAGCCGGATCCAGGACGAGCAGTGGGACTGCGGGCTCCTGGGCTGGACTCGCCGGGACTCCCTCGAGGAACTGAATCGAAGAACATCCCCATCGGCTGGCCGGCATCATTTCCTCCCGCCGGGGCGGCTCACCCCGCTCATTGGCCCCTGGGGCACGGCTTCACTTCTCGCTGGCTTTCCGTTGGGTCCGGGTGCCTCCTTCGGAGGTGGGGGCGAATGGGTGCACTTTAAAAGGCGAGCTTCCCCATCGCCGAGCAGTAAGGAAGTCGCTTGCGCGCCTGGCAGCCCCGCGCCGAAACACCCTGCCCCAGCCATGCGGTGCGACAGGCGGCCCCTGGGCGTGCTGGCAGGTAGGTGTCTGCCGGCGTCCCGCAACTACCCTCTCGCTCGCACGCCGGCTGTGCCGAGCCGGCCGGGAGCCACGGGGAGGGAGCGCAGCGGTGGGGCCCGCGTGGGGTTGAGTCGGTGTGCCGCAGCAGATGGTGTCACCGAGGCTGTCCCTCCCTGCGCCGTGGCGGTGTCACCTCCCAAGGGCGCCGGTGGGGGACAGGGACATTCCCCCACCGCGTGGCACGTGGAGCACCAGGGATGGGCACCCCATGGGGGCTCCCTTCGTCCCCGGGGGAGAACAGATGCTGGGAGGGGGCGGGCAGGAGGGGACACACTTTGGGGTCAGTTTAAGGACTGATGGCAGAGGGTCAGGGGTCAGTTTGCCGGCACGGATCCTGCACCCCTCCAAGCCCTTCAACCACCCCCCAGCGCAGCAGGGCCAGGTGCTGCGTGCTGGTCCAGCACCGCATCCGAAGTCACCGCCGGCACGCAGCTGTGGGTGATAGCGGGCCCGGGACAGCGTCCAGCCAGAGCCAAGGGGCCGGATCCGGGAGTGTCACCACTGTCCCCTTCCTTGCGGCCTGCACTGCCAGGGGGAGCTGCTGGGGCAGCCACTGAGGCTGGGCTGTGCTCCCTGGCTGCTCAAAGGCATCTTCATCCTCCTCCTCCTCCTCCTCCCCGCCGGGTGCCCAGCAGGCTCTCGGCGCAGGGGCTGGCTCATCCCTGCGGCAGGACCAGGGACTTCAGCGCAGGGGGACGCATGTGCCTGGCACACGCCGTTCTCACCTCCAGGCCTGATGCCAGGGTGATGGGCGCATGGGGCCGGGCTCTTCCCACGACAGCCATCACTGTGGCATGGGGGCTGGTGAAGCTTGAGCCTTTCCAGCACGGAGAGGGAGCTGCCTCCCCGCGCCCAGTGATGCCTCAGTGTCCCCCAACTCCCTCCTCTTCCTCCCCAGCTGTCACCAAAGGGCTCTTCATCCTCTGGGCAGTGCCAGGCCAGGGGGGGCGGCCCCCGCACCCCCCCACCCTGCAGCAGATCCAGGCGCTGGTGAGGCACATGGCTGAGGACGCACAGGAGCTTTTCGCCTTCTACGTGAGTCCCCCTTCCCCGGGGCGAGGGGTCGCTCCTGTCCCCTCTGTGGGGGGACACGGGGCTGGCAGGGGGGTCCCCGTGCTGCTCCCATCCCACATCCCTGACCTTCCTTTCCCCCCCATGCCTGGGCAGGAGGAGGACCAGTGCCTGGCCATCAACAACCTCTGCCGCACCAACCGCCCGCCCGAGTGGCTGCGAGGACCGGTGATGGGGCCCGGGGGGCTGCAGGGGCTGCGGGGGACCATGGTCCGCATGGCTCAGGCGCTGCAGGACATCACCAGGCACCAACGCGACCTCAACCCCCCCGGCGCCGAAATCCTTCGCCGCTTGGCCAGCACCCACCTGAAGGTGCGAGGGCTCCTCAGCAACCTGGACGGGCTCTTCCCGGCCCCCAGCCTCCCCCCCGGCCGCCGGCCCCCGCCCGGCCCCACGGCACCCACCAAGATCTTCCGTCAGAAGCTGGAGGGGTGCCGGATCCTCTGGAGCTACGCCCGCTTCATGGCCAAGCTCAGCGCCCAGCTGGAGGCCAGGAGCCGCCGAGCGCGCCGGGAGAAGCGGCGATCGCACCGGGGCTCACGGCTGCCCGTGCGCTCCTAGCGTAGCCCCGCCATCACCGTCTCCATCTCCATCCCATCCCCATCCCTGGGACAGAGACTCTCCGGCCGGCCGGGACGCACCGCAGAGACCCTCTAAGCTTGCACGGGTGAGGACGCAAGCACGCTCAAAGCAGCGCCCATCACTTCAGCTTGCCATGGGGACCGAGCTGCCCCCGTGCCACCGCTCGGCTGCAGGACAGCCCCGCTCCGCTCCCGGCAGCTCCCCCACATCCCGCCCCACGTTTCGGCAGCCCCGGTGCCGCAGGGAGCCGCGTGCTCGGACTCGCTCGGGTGTCCCCTGGTGCCCGGCTCTGTGGG
Source organism: Theristicus caerulescens (assembly GCA_020745775.1). Lineage (NCBI taxonomy): Eukaryota > Metazoa > Chordata > Aves > Pelecaniformes > Threskiornithidae > Theristicus > Theristicus caerulescens. The sequence continues at coordinate 12,093,103 of CM036570.1, forward strand.
ATGGAGCCGTCCCTCGTTGCTGAGCCCTGCCGGATTTTCCAGTGATTCAATGGGTCCGGTGACCCAGCCTGACTAAGAGCCGCTCACCCAGCACCCGCTGCCTTGCCGGCAGGGTGCGGCCCCGGCCCACGGAGAGCGCTGCCGGCACCGGTGAGGGCCACCGGCGTTGTCATCCCCTGCCTGCCCATCCCTGCCTGCCCTGTGCTGGGTTTGCTGCTCCCAGAGAGCGTCTGGGAGCAGAATCCTGTGAGCTCGGTGTCCCCATAAGCTCGGTGTCCCCATGAGCTCGGTGTCCCCGTGAGCTCGGTGTCCCTGCACATTCAGTGTTCCTGTGTGTTTGGTGTCCCTACAAGCTCAATGTCCCTGTGCTCATCCCTGTCCTCATCCCTGCACGCTCAGTGTCCCCATGCTCTCAGCATCCCTGTGCTCGTCCCTGCACGCTCAGTGTCCCCGTGCTCTCAGTGGCTCCGTGCTCTCAGTGTCCCCAAGCCCTCAGCATCCCTGTGTCCTCAGGGACCCCATGCTCGTTCCTCTGTGCTTAGCATCCCTGTACCCTCAGTGTCCCCACGTCCCCGAGCCCCTCGGGCCGTGCCACGGCTCCAGCCACCACACTGTGACGGTGGGTGGTGGCACCCACCCCCTCCCCACTAATTTATACATTAATATTTGTGTGGTTATCGTATTTATTGAATCTTGAGGTTAATTTAATACATCCCTGCAGTGGGAAGAAATATTTAAGGACAGGTTTTTAATATATAAATATCTATTTTTATGGTAACTTTTTTTGTATTGTATTAAACTATGGATGTAACAAGGTTTTATTTATGAATATCAATATTTTTTGGTACTGTAAGAAGGGCGGTGCCCACCGTGGGCTCGTGGCACCCCCGTATTTTTGTATAACGGCAGAAGGAAATAAAGTGTGGACCTCGGCCCGCGGGCCGCTGAGCGGTTGTGTCCCTGTGTCCGTGTGTCTGTGGGCAGAGAGGGGCCGTATTCCGGTGGCCAGGCTGCGCCCGTCGTCCTCGCCAGGGCACGTGGCACGGGGGGATGGCAGCATGGGGTGGGATGGGACATGGCCTGGCGTGGCACGGCGTGGGAAGTGGTACATGGCTCATGGCACACAGCACACGATGGGACGTGGCACACGGCACAGCACAGGACATGGCACGGCACATGGCACGGCACAGTGTGGCACACGGCACGGTGTGGCACATGGCATGTGACATGGCATCCTATGGCATGGCCTGGCACAGCCAGGCACGACACCGCATGGCACCATGTGCCGCGTATCACACAGCCCTGTGTGGCAAGCGACCCGGCACAGCTGCCAGCATGGGCCAGGCCATCGCCGCAGCCAAACCAGAGCACCGCGTCCATGCCGCCTGGCCGGGGCCACCGCAGGGACCAGGCCACCCCGCTGCCACCGGTCCCGCTGAGTCAAAAATCCTAAGACCCAGTCATGTGGCACCGCGGAGTCACTCGTTCCCCGCCGTGTGCCGGTGCCTGCTGGGCTGCCCGGCACTGCCGCCGGCACCGCCGCCTGAGTCAGTCGTGGGGAGCATCGCCGCCGGGACGGCCACCACCGCTCTGGCACCCGCTGCCATTTGGGGACACTCGAGGTGGGGACGATGTCACCATGAAGCAGCCCGGGCCGGCTTGCCGCGCCGTGGGTGACTGTGACCGTGCCACTGCCCGCCGGCTGCCGTCCCCCGCCAAGCCACCTGCCCGGCTCCGAAGAGGAGGCAGCTTGCATGGGCTGCGGAGGGGAGGGCGCAGGTACGTGACCCCCTGGGGACTGGCGTGGAGGGACCCCCAAACAGTGTCACCGGAGGGACGGTGGCAGCCCCCATGTCCCTGGTGTCCCACGGGGCCAGGCTCCCTCCTTGCAGGGCCACCCGGGGGGACCCCACTGCCCAGCCCATGCTCCCACCCCTCGGAAGAGCCACACCACGATGGGGACGTCCCTTGGCCACGGTCCCCAAGGGCGCTGCTCACCCTGCCACGGCCGCGGGGTCCTGCTGCCTGGCTGGGATGGAAAGCAGCAGGGTGACACTCGTGGGGGACACCGGTGGGGTGACACCGGTGGGGTGACACCAGTGGGGCACAGGGACTGAGGGGAGGCAGCCACGGGCGGGGACATCGTGAGCTAAAGGTGAATTTGGTCCCTGCCGTTATTGAGCTCGGGGCTTCCCCGGGGCAGGGACATGGGGGGCACCGGCCTTACGCCCCCCCGCTTCCCCAGCACCCCCCGGCACGGCCCCCCGCCAGCCCCGGCCCCAAACCCGCGGGCCCCCCCGGGGGCTCCGGTGACAGCTGACATCTGGGCGTCCCCGTGCATGGGGACAGCGTGGGACGAGGACCCAGAGGGCACCCAGAGGGGACTGTGGGATGGGATGGGATGGCGATGGGGTGGGGGGGGCAATTATGGGATGGGGCAGTGCTGGGATGGGGATGGGGGGACAATGATGGGATGGGGGGGACAATGATGGGATGGGGATGGGGCAGGAGGGGACAGTTCTGGGATGGGGAGAGGGCAGGTCTGGGAGGGGACAGGGATGGGGCGGGGGGGGCAGGTCTGGGATGGCGATGGGGCAGGTCTGGGTGGGGATGGGGGTTATTATGGGATGGGGAGTGGCTCGTTCTGGGCTGGGGCAGCAGGGGGCAGCATGGGGACAGGGATGGGCGGGGGGGGCCGGGCTGGGGCGGGGGGGGCAGAGCAGCGGCACGGCAGCGGTGGCCTTGGGGCGCCCTGGGCTTGTCCCCGTGTCCCAGGCTGGCAGTGGGGATGGTGGGGACAGCAGGGACAGCAGGGACAGCAGGCAGCAGTGTTCGGCCAGGCACTGCCTCCTGCCCAACCTGCCCCCCCCAGCTTCGCTCCTGGGGTCCCCAAACCGGGGACACCCCGGGGGCACCCCACCAGCTCCCAGCCCTGCAACCCCCTGCAACGGGGAGGGCTGGCACCCCCCGCCCAGCCCCTCATGGTCCCTCCTTGGGACCCCCCACCCACGTCACCACCTCGCCACGCTCCTGCGTCCCACCTTTCCCGCTGTTTGTCCCCATGGGGCACCCACGCAGGAGCGGTGCCGGGACGCTCCCGCTGCCCAAGCACCTGGGAAAGGGGATTTTTTTTTTTTTTTTCCCTGGGCATCATTGGGAAATCTCTCCCATCCAGCCTGCCCAGAACAGGGATTCGGGTTTTCCTGCTGGAGCATCCTTCCCTGCAGAGGGAAACCCCCCTTGTTTCTATCCCCTCTTAGAAAATCCATTATAAATGAGACCCCCAAACCCTGCCCAGCTCCGCGACACCAGCCTGGCCCCGGGCAGCCCCGGGCTGAGTCGCTGCTGGGAAATTCAGGGAAAGGGCAGAAAACCCGCAGCAATCCCTGCACACAACCCCCCCCGCCCCGCAAGGATGTTCCCTAGTGCTATTAATTAAGAAACACCAAGTCCTCAGCTAATTAAGTGCCATCAGGCCATCAGATATCCACCGATACGTGATGCGCTGCTCGCTGCACCCCAATAAATCCAGGTGTGAGGCTGCGAGGGGTGAGACTGGGCTCGTCCTCCCCGGCTTTTGCCACCCCCTCCCTCCCACTCGCTGCCTGGTGTCCCAGTAAGGCCAGACTGGGCTGAACTGGGCTTTGGCTGCCAGGGCATCACTGCCAGTGGCTGCGCTCAGGAGCCAGGCTGGTCCCCAGGGTCACCCATGGGGAAACTGAGGCAGGCGGTGGCTACATGACCGATCCTCCCAGCACAGGGGGGTCCTCGTGTCCGCCCTCGACGTGTCACCCCCTGCCATGGGGGACAACTGGGGTCGTGGCAGCTCTTGTGTCACCGTTCCTCAACTGTCACCCCGGCAGGTTCACGCTGCCAGCGCACCAGGGCACAAACTTGCTAAACCTGCTTAAAAGTTTCAGCTCAGCCGTGCCCCCAGAGAGGAAAAAAAATATATACAAGAAAAACAAAAATCCCTTTAACCTGTTTTTCACCCCAATCGGGGAGCAAAGAGCCCCGCAGCAGCCCAGTCCCATGGGCCCCCCACGAGGGGTTGATCCCACACCGATTTTAGCACCTTGCCAACCAGCCCAGCACCCTCCTGCCTGCACCGGGCAGGGGGACAGCCCCGCCGATGGAAGGGTTAACCCTGGGGGGGGCCGGGCCGGCCTCTCCCCGCTGGGTGGGTTTGTCCTTTTTCCCAGAGAAAACCCACCCTTTACTTTTAATATTTTTGCTCAAAGGGACGAGCCGCTGGCGGGGCCGGGGGACGCCGATGCCACCGCCTCCATCCCACCATGACCAGGGGTCCCGCACCCCTCGGGGCACCCCGCCACTGCCTCCCCGCAACTTTTATCCTCTCAAAACCCCTCCAAAAAAAACCCCCAAATCATATTTTTTCCCCTCTCCCTTTATTTTATTGACTGCTCCGGCAGCCAGCAGGGAAGCCCTGACCCGGGGAGGGGGAGCCGGGGGTGAAAGTGCTTGCAGCTCCATGAGTCACGACATCGCGCTCGCCATCACGCCTCGACGCCACCGCCAGCACCCACCGCCCCCCGCGACGCCCCCAAACCCCACGTGCTGCCGCTCGCCTCCCTGGGGGGGAGCCTTTAATTCATATCCCCCCCCTCCGCCTTCCCACCCACTTCCCCAGCACCACCCGGACCCCGTGCATGAAAAAAAACACCAAACCAACAATCCTGGTGACATCAACTTTATCAGAAGTTTATTTCTAAGAATCATTCAGGATTTCCAAAGCCCTCGACTTCCTGACTTCCAGTTTCAATAGAAGTAACGATAGTGGTGCTCCCCCCCCGCGTCCCCCCCTCCTCCCCTTTCTTACAACACAGGCTGGCTGCCGGACCGGTATATAAACCCCGAGAAGTCCCCCAGTATGAACATGAATTTCTGAAAACTTCCTCTGCCAACATCAATCTCTATTAAGTTGCTCCCGGGACGCGGCTCACAATGAAGTTCGTGCCGGCAGGTAAAAAAAAAAAAAAATCAACTTTGGGGAAATTATTTCCCCTTCTCCCCGCTTTTTTCCTCCCCCTCCTCCTTTTCCTGGTGATGCTCGGGCACAGGCGGGTCCCGGTTCGCCACCGGAGCCGGAGCGAGGGCTCCCGCGGTGCCGCGCTCCCCCCGGGATGAGCATCTCTGGGAATTGGCAGCGGGGAGCAAAGCGCGGCGCTGGCGCGGTGCAGCCAACATCTGGACACTTATATAACTGGAAATGCTTCCAAAAAAAAAAAAAAAGCAAAGGGGGGGGGGATCTTTTTTTTTTTTTTTGTGCTTTTTTGGCTTTTTAAAATTTTTTTCCCCCCCTCTTGCTTTTCCTGCTCTGGGTCTCTCGATGCCGCGAGCCACTGCTGCGTCGGGAGCACTGGAGGGAGGGGGAGGCTGCCAAAGGCAGGAGGGGGGGTTGGAGGGAGCAGCCACCACCCCAGCGGCAGTGCTGGGGGGTCCCATGGGGCAGCACCCACCCGGGACCCCCCCCCCCCAGCCCCTGGCACACGTGGGTGCTGAGCCTCGCTCTGCCCAGCTGTGAAATGGGCAGAAGGCAGCGGCCAAGGGGGGGACGCAGCGAGAGGGGCTTGTGGGGGGTCAGGGCATCTGCGTCCCATGGGAGCACCCAGGGCCCCGGGGTCACGGGGAGGAAGGGTCCCCCCCCATCCTGCGCAGGAGGGGAGCGGCGGTGGGTCAGGGATCGCAACACGCCCAGGTAAGTCCTTTCCCACCTGGGCAGAGTAAATAAAGCAAGGCTTGGATTACCCGGCACCGGTGGCACGTCGGAGGCGCTGACAAGTGCGGGCAGCTTCGGTGCTCGTCACGGCCCGGGGACTTCGCCTGGCAGCACCCCTGCGGCATCGCACGGGGCCCCCACCCTGCCGGGGCACTGCCGGCAGCAGCCAGGTCACCCAGCAGCAGGGACCCCCCCGGGGTGCCCTGCCCTGAGGACACAGAGCGCAGTGGCAGGGCTCCAGAGGTCGTTTGGCCTCCCCAAGCAGGGATGCTGGGCTGGGGGGTCCCCAGGGATGGGGGGTTGGAGCACCCCGCTCTCACCCCGCCGGCAGGAGGGGGACGCCGGGGCCACCCAGCTGCCGGCAGCTCAAGGGTCCCCTTGTTCCGCGTCCAGGGATTTCCTGGCCGGTGTCTCCAGCAGCTGCAGTGTTTCTCCCTGGGGCTCCTCGGCGCTGCGCCCACTTCACAGACAGGGAAACTGAGGCAGGCAGTGGGGCCGGAGGCGGGAGGGAGCGGGGGGATGCCGAAGGCAGGTTTCCTTGCGGGCGCCCCCGCTGAGTCAGCCGGGGCCGGGGTGGGGCCTCGCTCCCGCAGCGCCCAGCCGAGGATAACGGAGGGGAAAGCGCTTTGCATATTTGATTAAACCCAACAGGTCACCGGGCCGGTTGCGAAATGTGGGAATGCCGCGGGGCACCCCGCCGGGAAGGGAGGCGGGGGAGCGCCTGCCCGGGGGCAGGTGAGGGGGACGACAGCGGGACGGGAGCCTCGGCACGGCCAGGATGGCAAAGTGGGGGGTCTGGGGGCTGCCGGCCGAGCCAGACCCTCGCCCAAGTGGGATGGGTCCCCGCTCTGGCTGGACACCCTCCCCTTGGGTGCCCGGGGCTGGGGGCTGCACCGTGACCTGCCCAGGCCATGGACCCATGGACCACCACCGGCTTGGTCCCCACCGTGACGCCCGCCTCTCTCCCCGCACAGGCGTCGTGCCCTTCGTGGCCCTGCTCCTGCTGCAGCGGCGGCCGGTGGCTGGCCGAGCGCTGCTGATGACCGGCTCCGGCTGCCCCGGTCATGGCTTGTGCCGCTCCAACGTCCAGGAGCAGACCCGCAAGCAGGTCGCGCTGCTCAACGCCACCGCCCAGGACCTCTTCAGCCTCTACGTAAGTGGCACTTGGGGATGGCTGGTCCCCGCGGGGACCCCGAGGGCAGTTTGCATGTGCATGAAGGGAGAGGGGTGGGGACGGCTGCAGAAGGTGGCCGGGGGGGGGACAGGGGACACAGGGGGGTGACGCTTGCCTCTCCTCCCAGCTGAAGTGCCAGGGAGAGCCGTTCAGCAGCGAGACCGACAAGCTCTGCAACCCCAGCGGCGTCTTCTTCCCCGCTTTCCGCGTCAACCGGACGAGCGAGAGGAAGGAGGTCATGGTGGCCATGTACAAGCTCTTCGCCTTCCTCAACGCCTCGCTGGGGAACATCACACGTGACCAGGAGGAGCTCAACCCCACGGCCAAGGAGCTCCTCGACCGGCTCCACAACACCACCAAGACCACCCGGGGCCTCATCTCCAACCTCACCTGCCTCCTCTGCAAGAACTACAACATCTTCCAGGTGGACGTCAGCTACGGGGAGAGCTCCAAGGGCAAGAGCGCCTTCAAGAAGAAGCAGCAGGGCTGCCAGGTGCTCAGGAAGTACGTGCAGGTCATCGCCCAGGCGGCCCGCGTCCTCCTACCTCATCTCAGCCCCTCGTGAGCGCCCGCCCCGGCTCCTCTGCCCCCTGCCCAGCCACCGGCGAGGACGGCCGAGCCAGCCGCGCCGTCCCCCCGCCGCCGAGCGAAACCCCGAGCGCTGCTGCCTCCTGACCTCCCACCTTCCTATTTATTACCCGGACCCTGCGCTGGCCCCACCCACCCTCTGGTAATTTATTTGCCCCTTGCAAGGTGAACGTTGCAGCCCGGTGTGTCCCAGGTGGAGCAGAGCCGGGGCCGGCATCCAGTGGGATGAGGCGGCGCATCCCCGAGGTGATGCCGGGGCACGAGCTGGTCGGGATGCGCCTCGGCCGTCCCCGTCCTCCCATGGGGTGCGGGGAGCTGTGGGTGCTGCGAGGGGCCGGACTCTGTCCCCCATGGCCAGTCTCCTCCATCATGGAGAGCAACCCAATGGACATCCTCGAGCATCATCCGAAAGCCTCCACTTCCCCAGGAAAAAGGATTGGGATGAAGGACGCCGGGATGCTGCGGCTGGCAGGGACATGGGGACACGCTCCCCCCGCACATTTTGGGGCTGGGCTCCCTGACAAGGAGCCGAACTGAGGGTACCGGGGTGGCTGCAGCGGCTGGGGCTGGGTCCCGCCGTCTCGGATGAGGCCACCCACTGGGGACGGAGCCGGCGGCTGCCCCACCGGGGAGCATCGTCCCCCCTGAACGGGCACGGCGGGGTGTGGAGAGCCCATCGCTCCCCTTCAGAAAAGTGCTTTTCCCATCGGAAGGGCTCTGAATGTACTAGTGGCCAAGGGCTGGGCTTCTCATGGCCGAATGCGGCACCAGCGCGGGGACGCAGGGACGCGGGGATGCAGGAATGTGGGGACGCGGGGACGCGGGAACGGGCCCCAGGCCGGTGGCAGGAGGCGCTGGCTCGCTCCTGGCACCAGAGCGGGCTGCGAGGGTTATTTATTACCTCGGTGGAAAGCCCAGCATGCACCGAGTGCTCTGACCTGACCTTTAATAATGTTATTAATAATAATAATTAATAATAATTAATAATAAGATTTGTTGTAATATATATCTAGAAGTCTATTTAAATATTTATATTTTTATACTTGTTTTCCCCCTTTTTTAAAATAAACCACCAGAAATGGACTGTATTTGGCTCCTCTTTGCTGGGTTCCCTTCGCGCTCGCCCTCGAACACCTCTGCTTCTCCTCCAAAACACTCTCGGGGCTGCCCCAAAGACCCCCAAGCATCGCTGCGGGCTGGGGGTCACCACCCCCTGTCCCCTTGCTCCTTCTTCCCTCCCCATCTCCTCGGGGATGGCTGATTGCGAAGGCATTTTCCCCGGGGGATGCTTCAATCGACAGTCTCCAGCTGCTCAACAGCACCGGGAGGGTGCTGGGACCATCACGGTGCTGGGACCATCACAGCGCAGGGAGCATCGTGGTGGGGACTGTCACGGTGTGGGGAGCATCACAGTGGTGCAGGGAACATCGTGGGGTGGGGACCATCATAGTGTGGGGACCATCACGGTGTGGGGAGCATCGTGGGGTGGGGACCATCACGGTGTGGGGACCATCACGGCGCAGGGAACATCATGAGGTGGGGACCATCACGGTGTGGGGACCATCACGGCGCAGGGAACATCGTGGGGTGGGGAGCATCACGATGTGGGGACCATCATGGTGCAGGGAGCATCGCGGTGCAGGGAGCCACGCTCAGGCAATGCTGGCGGTGCTTGGGGGTACGGCGAAAACGCCGAAGCCGGCTGGGAAGAGGCAGAGGGAGGCGAGCGAATGTGTGCGGGGGGAGCCAGATAAAATCGCAGCTGCTTCCCAGGCAGCCCTGGGAGAGGCTCAGCAAAGCTTCGCTGGGGCCAAGACCACCTAAGGCTCCACCAGGGCCCCGGTCCTCTGCGAGCGTCTCGCATGGGGCTGTATCGGTTAACAAGAGGCTGATTATACAGGAGACGTTGGAGCAGGATGATGAAATTTTCCTCCTCCTCCTCCGGAGCCCTCGGGCCTCCGGCCAAACCTCCCAGGCATGAGACAGCAAGCGGATGAGCTAAGATCCTGTGTGATCATCTCTCGTGTCTCGGAGGAGCCCTGACCAAAAAAATCATCGCAAAAATTCAAAAGTCCCCCCCAAAACCCCTTTTTCTCTGCCCTGCCGGGTTGTGCTGCCTGGCTGTGTCCCCTGGCTCCTAGGGGAAGTTTCACGGCAGCCTCCTGCTGCCGGCAGCCTCATGCCATGCCAGCGGTAACGGCACGGGGAGCGGTGCCCAGCTGTCCCTTCATGGGGGTGAATGAGCCCCAAAACGGCGCCGGCTTCCCCGCCCCGCAGCAGAGGCACCCGGGGACATCCCTGGATGCCGCAGTTGATCCCCTGGGCACGGTGTGGCTTTCTTCCATCATCCCATCCTGCCACCAGGGAAGGTACCCTGGGTGTCCCCTGTGCCACCGCCCTGGAGGGTGCCCAGGATCGCAGCCCATTTGTGGGGCCCATTTGCTGCCTGCACCATCAGACAAGATGTCCTCAAACCGATACAAACCCCTCCAAAACACAGGGATGGGGCAGGGCACGGCGGCAGCCTCAGAGGGGAGCGCACCATCTGTTTGGGACGGGCATCATGCAACGGGGCCAGGTCCTGCAGCACATGCTGCACCATGACGGCTGCCAGGGTCACTGCGACCTGTGGCTGGGGACGCCTGGGTGTCCCCACGGCTATCGCTACCGTGTATGGCCAACATCTCATGTGCTGGAAGTCCAGGGGTGGACATCCAGGCTGAGCCCATCTGCATGTAAATATCCACACCTCATCCCCGTTGGGGACGTGGCAGGTGCCCCGGGGTGCCATCGACCCGTCCCCGGGGACTCGAGGGGTGGCAGCGGGGCCGGAGGGTCGGGTCGGGCTCTGCAGGGCTGGGAGCTGGGCTGGGGACGAGGTCCTGCGCAGAGAGCACAGCGGCGAGGAGCTGTGCACATCTGGATTTCTCACGCTTGCGTTCAACGTCCCTCCTCAACCAGATGGCAAAAATAAATAAATAGAATAAATCAGAGCCTCCTGACATAAATTGGGAACTCACACCCGGGCTCTGCGTTTCATGAGTCTCCCTGGAAGACAGTCAAACGCAGGCGAGGACAATGGGTTCACTTCTCCCTGGTGTCGGGTCATTCCCAGTTAAGGCTCATTAGCGGCGGGCGGGGGATTAACTCTTCCTTCCCTGGAAACGCGGCTCCCGCCGAAGCATGGACAAAACCCTAAAATTCCAAAAACCCCATCCTTCGCCCTCCCCCGGGGTTTCGGGGTTGGGGCTGGAGGCGGCCCCCGGCTCGTGCCATCGCCCCAGCTCCTGGGAGCCAGGACGCGTCGCCCCGCGCTCAGCGGACATCCCAAACTCAGGCGAGATGGAAAGGGCTTTCCATGACCTCAGCCAGCAGCCGATCCCACCCAGCCGGCGCTCAGGGGAAGCGGGCCAGCCCCGAGAGCCGCACCGCAAGCACCGGGGGGGGAACCGGCGCTGCAGCTTCCCCGGCGGGACCAACAGGACCCCGTTAGCGGTTCCCCTCCGGCCCTAGGACCGGAGAAACTATTTTGGCTGGGGCGAGAGCCAAGGGGGGGGCTCCGGGGAGCCATTTGTTGTAATGGGAGCGATGCCTGCGCCCCGATAACGGAGCGGTCTGACCATCGGCGCGCGGCCCCGAGCGGCGGGTCAGCGCTGCCTTCGGGGAGCACGGTACGTGAGGAGCTGCTCCTGCCCGCAGTGAAGTCAGTGCCGCTGCCTGGGTGTGACTAACTGACCTCAGACCTTGGCCCCGCGGCGCAGATCATGTGCTAACTGACTCCGTGCGCAACCCGGCCGGACGGGTCCGCGCCGCTGCCTCGGGGCCACCGGCCAGACCGGACTTGCCATCCGCGGGCTGCAGGTGCGGTGCCGGGGCACCGTCAGCTCTTCATCCCCCGCGGGGCGGGCGGCCGGTGCCCTGCGCTGCATCGCCGGGGCTTGAGCCGGCACGAGCATCCCAACCGGGGCTGACCCCGCGGGCAAAGCCGGGGGTGGCAGTTGGGCCACTCCCTGCAGGATCCCAGTTGGAGCATCCCACCTGCCCCTGTGTCCACCCGGGCTGGGGTCAGACCCACTGGTGCCTGTAGCAGAGCCCCTTCCCCATCCAGAAGGTCCTCTCAAGGCTCAATACTCGGGAGACGCGTTAGGCCGGTAAAGATCTCCCCAGCAGGCCCCTGACCCCAAGCCAGGTCCCAGCGGGTCCCCAAGGAGGAGAACATCGTGTCCAAAGGGCCGGCCAGTGGCTCTTTCTCACCGTCTTGGGCTGGCCGCCAGCCCGAGCATGGAAAGAAGAGCTGAGCCCATCTGAAACGCATTCGTCCCCGGGCACTGTTGCTGCAATAGCAGATGCTCCTGTGGGTCCCCAACCACATCACAGCTCGGCGGCGCGGGAACTGCACGTTCGCATGGGAAGAAACAGCCCTTGCCCCGAACGGCTCAAACTCCTAATTGGAGACCAACCGTAACAAATAAACAAGACAATGGGCTGGAGGCGAGATGAACGCAACCTCTGTCGCAGGACTCGGCTCTGAGAATCGCCTCCATGCCCGGCGGGGGATTTGGCATGGGCCAGCAAGAGCCAGGGGGAGGGCGGGGGCCGGATCCGATCCCCCGGTGGAGCCACTCGCTGTGTGACACCGCTGGAGTTCGGGGCTGGCTCGGGAGCTGGATGACACATCCCCAGTGGTCCCCCGAGACCCTTGTCGGCAGCTTTGCTAGGCAAGTGTTTAGTCTCGCAGCGAGAGAGCTTGGAGCGGGGTCAAATCCAGCCCCGGTGGAGCTGCTGGAGAGGCCTCTCCTTGCCGCACCCCAATTTGGGGCTGGCTGGGAAACCCAGGCCTCAGGGGACCCCCTCCATCGCCCTCCGTTGAGGACAGGACATGCTGCCTTGTTTTTCGCCAGGAGTGATGCACAGAGAAGCGGGTATCTGATGGCGGGGGTTATCTCAGTGCAGCTATCGCCCTCATGCAGAAGACGGGGAAATTTCCGCAGCCCTGGGTGCTCTCGCCGCTGCTGGAGGAGCCTCGATAAAGCACGCGGCACCCCAACCAGCCTCTGATAAGGCACACAGCGTGCAGAGCACCCAGCCAGCGGGGCTGGAAAGGGAGCGAACACCCCGGCTCTTCCATCCCTGCTCTGCTCAGGGTCTCATGCAACACTGAGTCTCCCTTGCAGACCAGGAGCCCAAACTGTGGCAGGACCTTGGGGCTGAAGCTATTTGAGGTGCATCTGCTTAACAAAGGCATTGCAGATGGCCTGAACCTACAGAGCCCCTGGCCGGGGAGGGGAAAAATCAGGGCTGAAGGGGAAGATGTCACCCAAGGAAAGGGATGGCTCTTGGGGCAGAGGCCGAGGGCTGGCAGGGGTGAATGGTTGGGAACCAAGCCCTGAGCAGGCTCCTGGAGGAGCGAGCATCACTGGGAGAGATGCACCAGGGATGGTGGGGAAGGACCAGCCCCAGGACCGAGCAGGAGCCGTGGTGGCTCCCTGTGGTCCCTGGACCAGGGTGGCACGGCACGGCCGAGCGGGCACATGCCGCTGATGAACCCCGCGTCCCTCCTGCTGCCACGGCTTGCAGACCCCAGCCCCGGAGAGCAAAGGGGGTTGTGCCATCTTTGGCTGCACATCAGCGTGGCTCCGGGGGAAGATGAGCCCCTGCCATCATTTTTTCCACCAAGACAGAGAAAAAGTCAGAAAAATTAGCAAAGGTGGTGGAGATTCCCAGAGAAAGAGAGAAAATGAAAAGCAGAGATTTCTTTTGATGGTAAAGGGAGATGGTGAGGAGAACAGCCGTGCCTGAGATCGAACCTGTCCACCTCTGAAGCGTCCACCTGCTCTTTGCTCTCCCCAAGCTCTCCGACCCCAGGGAGCGGCAGCACCTCCAGCCCAACGCCACAGTGGGGAGAGAGGGAGACGCTCGCAGCTAAAACTGGGGGATGCCCAACCCTATAGCACCTACAGTACCCTGCTCACTGCCTCCACCGCCTCCACCGCGCTCAGCCCCAGCAGGACCCCACCGCTGCGGACCCCCAGCCCGTGGCAGCAGCAGGGCAGTGATTCAGCCCCGACGGGCACCCTGCCGTCCCCGGCGAGCTCGGCTGCACCTCCCTCAGCCAGGTGCTGAGCTCGCCACAAGGATGCCAAGCATCTCCCCTGGCTTTAGCTGCATCTGGGATACTTTTTAGGGCCAGAACAGTTGACGTGTTTATTTATTGCAACAAAATGAAGCGCGTTGACAGTGCTACCCGGCACAGGTCACGCTCTCCTCTCCCCAGCGACTGGTTCTTTGAGTCTCATTTCCTAAGAAAACAAGGTGTGCGTGCAACCCCGCCGGGCGAGCGTGTGCGGGATTTGACTAAGGGCCCCAGGAGGTTCCTACACGTCTTGTGAAGACAGGAGCCGGAGAGGAGCAAGCCCCAAATGAGCCCCCACGGCGGTGGGGAAGCTGCAGCGTGAACCCAGCCTTTATGAGCCACCGGAGACTCTCCTCCTCCGCAGCTGGGGTGCCGCGAGGCACGAACCTGCCGGGAATGACGTGCCCGACTCATTTGTCTGCTCCTAGAAAGATTTCTGCTTACTTCTTTCCCAGCCTGGCATTTCCCACACGGGCTCCGCGCATGGCTGTGGGGCAGGGAGGGCAGCGCCGGGTGGGCGAAGTCCGTCTCCTCCTGGCATCCGTGGCGAGATGCCCGCCGGGCTCCGGGACGGGGCTTTCCATGAGGAAGCTGCGGTCACCCCACCGCGGTGCTGCCAAATTCTGCTGCCAAACACCCCACCTCGGTGCTGCCGTACGTCAGCCTCGCGCGGGGCTCATCACCCCGGCACCACCGGTCCCCAGGGCACCCCTCGAGGACCAGGTTTTACCATCCGCTGGGGACAAAGTGAAAGTCTCTCTCTTTTTCTAACCCTGCTGTAATTAATATTAATGTTTTCTTCACCCCTTCCAGCACACCTGGGTAGAGGGGACCAGCCGGGCTCCCAGTGCCGGCGGGGAGAGCGGCGCAGCCCCGACCCCGGCTGCATCCTCGCACGCATCCTCGCCTCGCGGCCAAGCCCGGGAGGAAACAAGCCCCAGCTGTGCCTCTTCGCAGCTACCGTGACCGGGCTCTTCCCCCAAAAGGTCTCAGATGAGCAGTGGGAGGGATCTGCCCCATCGCCCCAGAGCCGGGGCAGAACAAGCTGCACTTCACAGCTCGGAGGTGCAAAGTGTGACAGGCTCCTCGCTCCCCACCCCGAGCCGGCGGCATCGCCATCCCGCCATGCCCCGACCTGTTAAAAGCAAAGATAGCGCAGGTCCCGTCCCGTGTCCCTGGGGCTGGTTTCACGCAGGGGTCTGTTTACGTCTCCGCATGTCGGCCCGCATCTGTGTTTATGTGTGTGTTTCCGTATGTGTGCGTGTGGCTCCGTGTGTGTGGCGGGCTTTCTGGGTGTGTATGGGTGTCTTTTCGCATCGGGCTTTCAGCTAACCTCTTAGAAAATGAAAACAAGCCTGGAAGCCTGGCAGCTGTTTCCTGAACCCGGCTCCAGCGCCGCTTCCAGACAGACAGTAACCGCAGGGCTGATGACCGAGCACACACGCTTCCCTTCAGGCCTTCTTAATTGCGCCGTCAGATATTCTGAAACAAAGGAAATTAAAGACTATACTGATAGCAATAAATATGTCACGGGAGCAACAAGAGGCAGTCAGCTCCCCGGGCGTCTGGGAACCATCCTCTCCTGGTGGTGGCAGTGCTGGTGGGAGAAGGGGCTCGCGGAGCCGCCGGAGCCGCGGGCATGGGACCAGGCTTGGCTGGGATTCGGCTGAAAGTTGGGTGGGCATTTGGCAGCGCCGCTGACCCTGGGAGAGGCCTGGGAGGGCTCCAGCACAGACGCGGGCCAGCGATGGCCACGTTGGATTTCTCATGGAAACTTGTGTAGGAACTTGCCAGGTCCCAGGATTTTTTTTTCCCTTGCCTTTGCCCAGATTTTCTCTAACCAGCTCCTCTGATTTCCTCCAGCTGCCTGCATGTGAGCGCTGCGCAGCGAACGCCCGGAGCGAGCCGGGAGCAGGGCTGCCGCCGTTGTCCCAGCGGGCACGTGGCCGGCAGCATCCAGCCGGAGGTAACTGCTGGGTGCAGGTTTGGTCACCGGTGAAGCCAGGGGGACGGCAAGGTGTCGGCGCAGGTTTAGGGTCTGAGCTGGATGGGGACCACTAAAACGGTGCTGGAGGATGGAGAGCGGTGGGAAGCAGGGCTGGTGCAGGCAGGTTTCAAAGCAGGGATGAGCGTGATCTGGCAGCGACTGCGGCAGCAGCCGGCAGCGCATGGGAACCCATCTTCCCGCAGCCACCAGCTCGCGGGATGAGTTGAATGCTTCAAGAAAGCCCTGACCCAGCCGGCACGGGAAACACAGCCTGCCAGAAAGGATGGAAAAGCCCAGCGCTCGCTTAGCCTGGAAAAGGTGGGGTGGGAGCCACAGGGGCTGCGGTGGAGCAGGGCAGAGCGATCTGCTGTCCGTCAGTGGAGGCTGGGACAAGAAACCCTGGGCTTCAACCACAGCGAGAGACGTTTAGGGGAGTTTTTCCTACGGCCAGGCTGGGGATGTGCTGGGTTTGCTGCCTGTTGAAGAGCCCCAAGAAGAGGCAGGAGAGGGATGCAGCCGCTCGCCACAGCAGCTCCAAGCATCGGTCCCCAATTCCACAGACTTTCTCCCAACCTCAACCTCCCGGCTGGGATGTGCAACCGGTTTGGTTGAGAGCAGATGGAGGCGAGAGCCACTCGGAGACGTCCAGGGCGAGGGGTTGAATTCAGGCAGCAGAATGGGTTTGCTGGTCTAAATCCCTTCTGGAGCCGGAAGGTTTTTTTGGCTTCCTTACAGCGGTGTCCAGCCTATTGTGGGAAAGCACTAAGCACCGGTCACCACTTTGCCTCTGCTAAAGGCAGTGTCACAAGGCTCGCAGAGAGGGGCTGGGGAACCAAGTCATTTTTGGCTGAAAAACATCTTTTCATAACCACAGAGGAGGAGGGAGCCAGCTGGGCAGAAAACGCAGGCAGGGCAGTTCCCTAGAAATATCCAAACTCCTCTAAAAAATAACCTGAGGTAATAACTCTCCCCACCCAGGCCTCCCCAGGCCCCACGCGCACCCAGCCGGCTCGCTGGATTCATCCCACTTTTATCTCCAAAATCCCCTCGCTCTCCCGACCCCGCTGTTCACTCCTTTTGGGGCCATTTCTGCAAAGTTCCTTCGGGGCTGGTCCAAACGGCAGCGAGGCAGCTGGGCTGCCCCTGCAGCACCCAAAGCTTTTTTGCTGATGGGCACATTGCTGGGGCAGCGTTGGAGGGCAAAGGCGCTGCAGCTTCCCTTCCCGGGAGCCGGAGGGGAAGGAAATGCGGCCACCCAGGGCTGGCAGTGGCCCGCGCCGCTGCGGAGCGGCTCGACGTGCCGGCAGCCACTTCCGCTGCTCCGAATTGCAAAGGCGCTTCCTCGGGGCACCACGGGCAGCTGGCAGGGAGGGACGGGCCGCCACGCACGAGCAGGCGGTGGATGCTCCATCCCAGCCCGAAACGCCGGCCAGCGATGACCTACCAGAGCCCCAGCGCACGCCGGGACATGTGGATGCCAGATGCAAGCGCAGCACCATGGGATCAGCCCGCAGCCCTCAATGCAATGTGCCGGGAGACATCCAGACCTGCTCACGAGCTGGTGCTGGCACAGTTAACTTCCAGGCTCCAAGCCCAGTCTAGAGCCCAGGATTTTGGTCTAAGCATGAAGCACATCAACATCGAGCAAGCGGCAACGCTGAGGAGCAGGGCAGGAGGGAGGCCCCATGTGAAACCCTGCCGTTCCCTGGAGCTCGGGCATCTCTCAGCCCTGAACTGCAGCTGCTCTGGGGGAAAAGGGTGGAGGAGGCTGCTTGGTGCTGCCCACCCTCAGCACAGGGACACAGCCGAGCGCCCGGGTCCATGAGGACAGCTCCCCCCCAGCATCGTCCCACACTGGGAGGAGGATGGGAAGAGCGAGGCGGCTTCTCCTCTTTGACTCTAGATGGGAGAGCACCAGGAAGCAGAGCAGCTTGGGCGAGGGGAAATCCGAGGTCCTCCTCCCTCTTTGCGAAGCTGTTTGTGCATTTATGTCCCTGGGTAAAACGTCTAGCCCGACAGCCCAAGGGCGCAGAGCCACCTCGCTCCCGACATACCAGGGAAGCCACTCCACCACTGCCTGCCACAGGGCTGGACCCGCTCTGCCCCATCAAGGGAGCGGGCTGTGGCCCCGCGGTCCCACACAACCCGGTGATTTCCATATTCCCCCTTCTTCTTCCCCAGGTGAGTCTCCGAGAAGGAACTTCCCACCAAGAACAGACTTGCCTTGCTCCCAGCGAAGGGGAATCTGCACCCTCGCTTTGCTTAAGAATTTGCTCTTACTCAGAAGGCATCAAGGCTTCTTTGTAAGCTCCTGCCTACCAGAGGGGCAGCTGTTGTGGCTGGCCTCCCTCTTCCTCCCGGCCCACGCAGATGGGTTTAGTTCCTTGCAAAGAGCTGCCTGTTCATGCGTTTCCTCAGCAAAGGTATGTTCCTTGGCTGCGGGAACGGCAGCAAAAGAGCAGGTGGGCCCCAAGAATGAACAACGTTTTTCCCTCCTTCCTCGGCTTAAGTAGGTCAGCATGGCACTCGCCGCGTCCTGGAAGGAGAAGGCTCCCGGGGGAACCTTATCACCCTTCTTTGCCCGCCGTCTTCTTCAGAAAATGCCAGTACGTAAGGCTCAAAAATCCCTTCCTCCAAGTGCAGCGCGGCTCCCGAAGCGCCTCGTGGGAGTGTCCTCCCACAAATTCTCCGTGAGTCAGTTTTTTCAGCAGAAAACCGAGTTTCTGAGGAATGGGAAATAAGTCACCAAAAGCACCTGACGACCACCCAAAGCTCAGACCTCTGAACGATTCCCATACGTTTTTCACTCCGTCTTTGCTTTGCTGCTGTACACCAAACCATTTTCTTGCCCATCTCTCCCCAGCCTCGCATCCACCCCGATGAGCCTGTCCAAGGCAGGCTGTGCTCGCGCGGGGCCGGGCAGGCACAGCGCGGCCCAGACGCACCTCCCGGGAATGCCGGATACACTACAGCATTTATGGGGATCAACTCTAACCTCCGGGATCACCAAACCCAAAGAAAGTGACTCTTTGTTTCTCAAAAGGCTGCAGAAATACTGAAGTCAGCAAAATTCTCATCCTTGCTGCACCAGTAAGTGATGGCTAAACCTTATTTTAGATCAAAGGAAGACAGGAATGGCCGATCAGACCTAAAGCCCATCCAGCCAGTCTGCCTCTGGCAGTAACTCACACCAGATGCTCCAGAGGAAGGTGGAAAGCCTCCTCGCTGCATAGATGCAAAATCATCTGCCCGTGCATGACTTCTCATCATCCCATACAAGGGCACAGGAGCAAGCCCACTTCGCTCGTCCAGAAGACCAGTGTGACACGGATGGGTATTCACACCAGCTCATTCAAAGACCAACGTTAGGGGGGAAATGCCCTTCTACAGATAACGGAGAAAGAGAGATGAAAGGCTTTCTTCGGAGTGATTCAGAAGGAGAGTCCATCTCTGCTCTGAATCATCCTGGGGAAGAGCTGATCTCTCTTCATTGACCAAATACGGAGTTCAGCGCCGTTGGCCTTCAGCTAAATCCCTCAGACACCTCAAATTAGGGTGAATACACCATCAGAAAGCTTCGGCGAAACACCCCTCTATAGGGACCTCTCTTAGACACCTCCCTCGAATGTAAAATGTCACCAGAACACGCAACTAAGGTGCAGACCACAGGCGAAAGTGAGATGGCATCCAGCAAAGAGCTGAATTCAGCAAAAACTTTGTTTCCCAAAGCCCTGCTTCACAAGGCTCTCTAGTAATATTCCAGATTGACAAAGGAAATTCTTAACAGAAGTCTACGCAATATCAGAAACTCCAGACAAGCATCTGATGACAGCACCTTGAAGAACAGGCATCTCCGCCACACCACTCCTGGCAGAGTTGTGTGACCTCAGGAGAGTCACTTCCACTTTAAATTTAAGCTTCCCCCTCTTTACAGTGGGAATAAAGATGTTCAGCCTCCTTTGCAAAGAACTTTGTGATCTTTGGATGAAATAAGTACTGATGGATTAATGGAATTACTGTTGGAAAGCAGAGGAAATACCAGTTGCAAGACACTGAAAAATCCAAGTCTGCCCACGGGCAGCGTTTCCTGCCACGGTGATGCACGCAGGGCTGACTACGACACAAGCAAAGCCCTCGTGACGTAACGACAAGTAGCTCTCGGCACGCTACCATGAGATCACAGCGAGTCTGAACAACAGCCACAACACTTCAGTCCAAGACGGTTTCCTCAGCTGGAGAAACCCAAGCGGCAAGGCGCTCGTGGAGCGACTTCAAAGGCATCCTGACATCAGCAAACCCACCCTTCGCGTTTCCACCGGCACGGCCGGTCACGTTGCAGGTTTGTGGAGTTTCACACACTGTGCTCCAGGAGCAATTATCAAAGCACTTGAGTCATGAGAAGCCTCATTGACCATTACTGAGTACTTCCTTTGTCCAACGTGGAAGGATGCCCAGGCAGAAATATCTGACTTTCACATCTTACTCTCTTCCCTAACAGAGCTTCTTACACAGCAAGCTCTGTTGCTGGGCTATAGGGAATTTTTGTCCCGGGCTTCTTGACGTGATCCTTTTCAGACAGAAAATCCTGACTCATGAAGCCGTGACGTTGAATATACTGCTGTGTAAGGCCTGATACAATTAGATACTTGGCACCAGCTAACTCCTAATACAGCCAAGGAGAATATATGCATTTTTGAGAACTGAATATTTTTATTTTCTACTTTTAAGCGAAGGGCAGAGGAGGGAAGCCTTAGCAATGCCTTAGTAACGAGGGTCACCCAAATGCAGTGAATGTCTCCCACTGGATAGTTAAATAAGCGAAATGGAAAAATAATGGTTTTCCCTTTTCCTTTGCAATCAGTGGCCAAATATGCTGATTCTCTTCCGGAATGAGCAGCTGCCAATTTCAGAGAAGAAAATCTCTTGTAGCCAAGTAGCTCAGCTCTTACATGCTCTCAAACAGCCTGGGAAAAGGAAAGCTGGCCAGCCAATCGGCTAAATAATATCTGAAAATAAGTAGGTAATGGCCCTCCAAAACACCACCGACATGGCAAATTTACTTGCAAACTGATGTCTCTTTTAAAGCAGAAAATTGACACATCTGTGTCAAATCCTTGCTTGTGCTTGGACCTCCTTTGCAGAAACATTGTGGGTTGACTGTGGATCTGATTTCCAAGTCACCCGAAGCTTTTAAGCACACAAAGCTTCCCCACACTTTATACAAGCAGCAAGCACCTTTGGATAAGCCCATCTGGCCTCATCCAGAAGGTATAGAGATGCTGAGAGCGTTTGGGGGTTTTTTTGGATATTCCTGCCCCAAAGCCTCAGGTTAAGCTCTCTTTGCAGTACTTTGAAAATAGAAAGTAAAGGCTGTCAGGCAACTGGCCCAATTCTTTTTTTACCTCAGCGTAATTCCACTGGACTGGCAGGGAAACCAGGTAACAGCCAAACAACTGCAAGCCAAAGGAAATATTTGGTTGTGTACAGGCAGCTACGCTTTGTCTAGATGTTGTACTTACCAATATCTTCCACACGTCTGAAGTCTGCACTGATTCAGAACCTCTTTACCATGGAATAACCCCAAGATTGTTTCAGGGGAGTTTTGCCTTGTGCTGTGCTAGAGTCTCCTGCTCCTCTTGAAGCTGGCCTACACGGAGGTCGGTGCCAAAACCAGAGGTCCTTGCCCCCTGCCCCACAGCCCTGAGCTTGTTTTCACCGTTCCCCTTGCACCACCATTAGCCCATTGGCCACTGGGTGAGCCAGATCAGGCAAAGGTTCTGGCTGAAAAGTAACCCAACAAATAGGTAGCTGACCTAAGCTTTTAGGAGAATCAGCTCCTGTCCTGTCCCTTCCCAGCTCTGTGCTTAGGGGACACAGCTAGGAATCACAAAGCTGATTCCTGACCTTATGGCCTAGTAGGAACAAGCAATGGTGAGTAATTGCCTCCAATGAACAAGATCCAGTCTTCAATAAATGGGGGGGGAAAGATGCTGAGACTGGAGAGCTGTAGCAGAGGACAGCTGGAGATGTGTGAGCAGAGCTCAGCTAAGGGCTCAGATGCCAGGGTGGAACAGCAGAGAGAAAAAAAATAACCTCTTTTTGCGTGTAAGCAGAGCTCCTTCACTCTGGAAATACTGGTCATTGATGAAACTGCATTCCGTTATGCTGTTTTATTAGTGCTGTGGAAGCATCTAGAAACATCTGACAAGATCAAAGCCCTGTAATGGCATCTCCTGCAAGGGCTCATGAGATGTGGTTCCTGCCCCCAAAGGCCAGCGCTCTCTACAGGGGGGGGGAGCGTGGAAGGGAGGGATTCCTTCAACAAACCACTGAATGCCCCCGCTGGGGCACGCAGAGAGGTCTCCTCACCCACCGGGACATGCAGCTTCAATTTGCTGGTTAGGCTGAACTTTTAAGAAAAAAGTATTCAGGCACAAAAAGCAACTGTCCTCTTGGCTCTCCTGGCAAGCCCCTGACCCGCGGCTGCATCCCTACCACCTGCTCGGGCTGACATTCACGGTTCTGAGGCTGGCAAAGGCTTGGGTAGATTCTAGCCAACTCAAAATGCCACTTTGTTTTCTAGAGACACCATTTTCCTGTGTTTAAGACAGTCTTACCCTCTGTTACTGAAAAAAAGGTCTGTGTGTGATTCAAGGTCAATTTACTGCACAAAGGATTTGGTTTCCTGTTATCAAGCCTAGACTTTCATCAGAATAAACATCCCCTCACTGCACGTCCTGTAAAGAAATACAAGTAATATGAACAGAATATATCATGACATGCTTGTAAAAGAAACCGGTACCTTATATTTGCCTACCACATCCCCCTTCTCCCACTGGCCAGTGCTTTCTCCAAGTCCTCCAGGGCAGGTCTGAGGTGCTTTCTTGTAAATAGCAGCAACAGGCCTTGAACCCTCCTGAACTATGCTTAAGGGTCTGTCTTCTCCAGAACAAAGATCCCCTCCTTAAAAAGGCGTTAAATGCAGAGCTAAATCCATTAGCTAATCAGACAAGAAAACATCAAGATGTTTGCACAGGGAATCGTTAGCTCTTCCAAAACAAACCACCCAAAGCAAATGGGGACAGCTGTATTATTTCTGTTACAACCTGACCCGATCAGTGTGTTGAATCCACTGATATTTTACAGCTAGAGTATCTTAATTCCTATTTTTCTAGCACATAAACGACAGACTCCACAGCCAGGTATTTAGACGACGTCACAAGGCATCCAATCGATTCTGCATTAGAACAGTAGGTCATTGATGCTCCAGGAAATGCCATACAGGCATATCTGGCACACGGATACCCAGGGCGGTGTTTCCTATGGAAAACTCCTGTGAGGCTTTGGAATCTCAGCCTCTGCTTAAAGGAAAGATATACGTGCCAACCTGACTTAAATTAGCCTTGGAAACTGCTTATGGAAAATGTGCCAGCTCAGATGCAAATCCCGCTTACTTACCTCGTGATGACAACAAAAGCCTGATGAAATTTTACTCATCCATTAACAAAAAAGACTTTGCCCGGCGACACACGTGGGTGGGATTCCAATAGGGTGACATTATGCTCTTGGCACGAGGATCTTGGCCCCCAAGAGTGGCAACCCTGTGGCATGACAAATGCAGGCGCTCCACCACAGCAGGCCACAACCACATACTTTACCTGCTGACTCAAGAGGAAGAATGCAGAACCTATGAAAATTAAAGTTCCAGCCAAAATCCCGAGATGGTAATCTCATGGAACGGTTCTTCAGGTAAAGATTTATGATTAGAATTATACTCGTGAAAATACTAGATTTCTTATCACATTTATAGCGAGGTATATCCCAGGTATTTCACTGGCACCACTTCAGAAATCCACTGGAGTTAAAAACCGATCGCTTAGCTCGTTTGGACAGTGTTACACTATGATTTTTGTATTACCACCGCGGATAGAGGTCCCTCCACACTCCACTGAAATCAGTGGCAAAACTCTTAACTCTCCTGGTTTAAGGGTGAAAGAATCTTCATTTCTCCTACTCCTGGGTCATGTTTCATTTCTTCTCTCTGCTCTCCTTCCAAAACCGAAAGCAGCAGCAATCAGATCAGATGATTTCCTAGATCGCACGCGGCAGTGGAAATCCCAAAAGAAGCCTTGGTTTTCAGGTGAAAAACGAATGTTGACACCTGTCCATAAGATTTCTGTGCAGCACCAGGGGCTGGGGTTATTTTCTTGTTGAGGACAGTGTATTTAAGGATGTGGTTGAGACAATGCATTTTCCGTTTGACTTCAGTTTGACTTTCAGTTTGAAACAGAGAAACTACTCTTCTTGCTAAACACTATCCCAGAAACAAGGAACGATTTTTAGAAGCACCGCTAACCTGTTTGTGGCTCGGCAGGTTAAGGATATCCACATTACATCTATTAAAACGCCTGTGGTCACGATAAACAAGAAAGGGTTCCCCTTCTTCAGTGATTTTCTGAAAAACCCTGCGAAGCGTTCACTTTCCCCTTACAGAATGTTCCCAATATTCTGGTTTTTAAAGTGGCTTGTAATCTTAATTGCTGTTTGTATCTTTGGGAGATCAAAGGGAGGATGTCTGTGATTCTTTGTATTACTCACTGTTACATTAGCACAAAGATCACATATTCATTTATTTTGGTTTAAGAGGTAACAGTCTCCTTTCACTGCACGCACATCATTACTGTAAGCATTCAGGGGACTTGCCAAATGATGCATGGGGGGAGGAGGAGAATCTTTGAAGAAAATTGCTCAAACGTAATTTAGTTCATTAATTGGCAAGGGACCGTTACTAACGAATTGCTTCTGTTTTATGTCAGTTGTGAATCAGGTTGATGATGTGTAACGCACATTAAGTCAGTTAATGAGTATTAACTAGAAATGCGACTGAAACACAAGAAAAAGGTTTTTTTACCTTTAGCTGGCCAAGCAGAATTGCTAATAAATGAAAGGATACGTGTAAGTGGCTTATACGATTCCAATCTGCAGTGGAAAGACTTTTCTTAGAATCTGATGGTAACCACAAGTTTGTGGGAAAGAAAAATCAGACGCTTACTGTGGCAGTTCATCACAAGTTACTTTATTTCTAACCAAGCCTGAAATGAAAATGACTAAAAGTCATTACCGTAAAATAGCTGATTAGAAGCCAACGTGAACTGAGACAGTGAGCCTCTGGCCATGGCTACAAGACCAAGGCATCGTGCAGTCAACTAAGCTGTGGATTTACTTCGTGGTGTCTGTGTGCACACTCTGACTATGTGGTAACACAAGACAGCTTACTTCACTTTCATTGTGGGACAGGACACTTTGCATCTTCCAGCGTGCACCAAGCAAGGCAGCCTGCCCCTAAGCCTTGTGGTGTCGTGCGCACAGGAGAAGGACTAACTCGTTTGAGTAGCCATAATCACAGAGACGTTTGACTTTCGCCTGTACGCACAACATGACGAGGCTTCGGGTGCAGGCAGGAGTCAGTGGGCTGAAGGAATATGGAAGCCATGCAGTCCAGCAGTGCCAGGGCAGGGCTTTCAGGTCAAGGCAGGTCCTGAGCCGTAGCCATTCTGTGAAGAAGGCAGGCGTCCTGTGGATGTGCAGGCATGAGAGCAAATATCATTACAAAATCTGGGCAGAAGATTTCTGGTTTGCTCTGGCATGTGAACAAACTGGCTTGTTAGGCCACAGGTGCAAAAATGAGAACACAGGACTGAAAGTGAGGATAAAATGGAGAACTCTCATGTTCTACAAGTTTTGTGAAACAGGCATCAAGCCACGAAACCTGCCAGACACTGCTGCAGGCTCAGGGACAGGCAGTGGTCTGTCTGCCTTGGGCCGAGTAAGGACAGCTGTGGTATTAGCATTAGGATTGCAATGCATTACTCAGCTACCTGGAGAAGGAGGTCGACTGAACATCTGGGGGCGTTCAGCTTCAGCATCATCTCAACCCAGCCAGCCAGTTCTAGTCTGGCTTTCAACTCTTTCAGATGGCCAACCAGAGTAAAATCACAAGAGAAATGCATCAATCCCCACCTTTCATCCAGTCAAGGAGAGATCACTGTTTCAGCAGTGATGTCTGGAGCCAACCTCAAGCACTGCCAGAGCAGAAGACAGCACCATATTAATGGCGATAGGGAACCCAGTGTGTCAAGCGATGGCACTGGTGGCCGAGGTCCTTCAATCTGATGCCTTAGACACTACGGGTCAGACACTTGTCAAGTGATCCTCACCGCCTTCCGCAGAGCTGGCTGACATACACTACGAAAGAAACACCTTACATCCAAAATCACTGCCGCTCTTCAAGTCCTGTCCTGAAGTATCTTCACTGCGTATCTGAAATGTCAGGGATGCTGCTACACTACTGGGTGTACGTTACTCTGTTGTACTCTGGTGCTTTTATTTCCCCATCACCATAAGATTTGAACACTTCGGGCTATCAACATTATGTTGGGAAGAGAGTGCACTACATTCCCTTCTTCACTGTTTCGTATTTCAGTATCTCTTTTGCGATGTGTATAAAGCAATGCAAAAGCTGTTCCCTGAACATCTTTTTTAAAATGTCTAAGACCAATTAAGACCATGTTGCTCCTCCCACTCCAATAAGAACCATTAGGTCTTGACAGAGTGCCTGCCAGGCAATCTGCATGACACGCAGCACAGCACCTTTGCTCTGAGGGACACAGAATTTTTTTTCTTTTGTTGCTGTTGTTCTCCTTGCCTGTATTTGCACCCACAAGTTAGTTTTTAAATGTGGTGTATTTCAACACAATTTATATCGCACAACTGTCTAAACCCCTTGGCACATGGTGGGTTGCTGTTTTAGAAATAAGCTGATAATAGAGTCATAGCAACACTACTTGCAGAGTCAGAAAAAAAACATCCAGCACCAGCAGAAAATGTGTATAGATTACTTTATCTCTGTATTCAATATAGATAAAAACCCTTCTTTGAAAAAAAATCTATGCTCCGGAAACAGTAGATAGGATGAAGTTAAGCACAATCTAGTGAATCATGAGACTTGTTGCTTGCTGGCATTGATACCTCAGAGAGTTCATCTTGAAACAGTGCCATTAAATATTGATGACATATTGGCAAAGGACAGTCCAGCCACAGAGGAGGACATTTAGCCAGTGAGGGGGGTGGAGGAGTGTGAGAGAGAGAGAGAGAAAGAAGCACACAGACACCATTCACATGGAATCATAAATCCTCAACTTTAGAACATCAAACAAATGCTGGTGGTTGACATTGTCATGACAATTACGGTGCTTGCTGTCTCTTCGCAATCCAAAGTTTATACTAGACAAATAAACATGCAGAAATACATGTGGTATGTGGAAGAGTTAAACACTGGAAGAGAGTAAAGGTCTTTACTAGTCAGATGACAATGCAAACTCACACCTTCCAAAATGTATTGTGTGTCAGAATGAACATCACTTCCTGCCTTCCAGAAGCGGCTTCTCTGGTTCACTGACCTTCCTTTTCTTCTTGGGTCCTATTACCTCTTCCTGGCTAAACGCAAGGTTCAGGCAGTTTATCTGTAAGAACCATCAGAAACAGTGATCATTCTCACGGTACAGGCTCCTGCTAGATGAGTCAAGAAATACAACTTCCAAAACTACAATGTGTTTTCCTGGACCCTCTTGGGTTTGTTCAGCATGATCCTGTTTTCCAGAACAGCAGTTAGGCAAGGAATCAAAATTGGAATACCGGGTGGAATTGGGACTGTAAGATCTGTGAAAGCAACAGGTTCAGCTTCAGGGACAGAGAATGGTTTTGGTGGCACAAGGAACAGTACCCATCTCCCCACTGCCGAAAGAAAACACGAGGAGCAAGGAGACCTTTGAGAAATATAATAGCTTATAGGGCATAGACTTTTCCACCAACCTCAGATAATCATAAAAGTATGTAAAAGAAGGGGGGCACGTCAAATTTGTGGTTACTGGAAACAGCCTTTCAGGAGGAGACATGCAGTACCTCTATTTGTACATCAGGGAAATTCAACACAAGTTGGTCAATCTCAGACATCAAAGACTACCTGTAAATCTGCAAAAAATAACTAAGCAAAGCAAGTTTTTTTTCCAAGAGGCTTAACTTCCCTCTAAGAAAGACACAAACCTCCCTCAAAAATATTCAGGGGCCTACAAACCAAAAGGTTAAAAAACATGGATAAATATATGTTAGAATATAAATGGGTCAATGGTACAGGCAATTCAGACAGACAACAGAAGAGATGGACAGCCAGCAGTTGAAGGGTTGGCTGTGCCAAGTGACAAACTCACTTATTCTCGTTATCACACAACATATTTGCATTTTTACAATAATAATCTGGAGCTGCAGAGAGTAACGCGTGTTGTTGCCCACCCAGAAGGGACAAAGCACACAGTCTGGCAATGTAACCTCTCTTGCTCTCACTGGAACTGAGCTGAAGGGACACACCACAGCACACCGCTTCAACTCTGCCTCCAAAAGAAAGTCCCTTTGGATGAAAGTAAGGTGAATGAAGAGGGAAAAGAGTGCTAACCTGCTCCAAAATAGGAGTACCTTACTCCAGTTTCACCAGAAAACATGAGGAATCCCGTAACTGAAGCAGGATAAACACAAAGAGTTAATAAAGAGCTATTCCAGAATACATCCTGGAGACAAGCGCAAGGTCTCCAGATTACAACATGTGGTCATTATAGAATTCCCCACTCACGTCATCAAGGCTTTCTTTCTATCTGACCTTGGTATGAGGCTTCGGTAATCTCTGCATAGCAATGGTCTTTCTAATGTGTGAAATAACCCTGATTATGGATTAACAGCAAAATAGTTTGAAACAACCTCACTTCGCCTCTCTGTCGTGTTTCAAATTGTTTTTCCTCCCCTCTTCCCTCCTCTTCATTATGAGCAACACGATATTGCTTAATGCAGAAAGTACAATTTCCTTTCCATAAAAACAGAGAAAACAAGAATCTGCCAAAGTGGGACAGGCAGGTTCTCCTTCATCCTGCACGCTGCCAACGCTGCCCAAGGCGTATTTGCTTGAGGAGAGAGTGATGAGTGGATCTCTCTGTTACAGCTCCTGACCTGATATCCAGCTGCTCAAACTGGCATTCTAGGCAGTTATTTACTTTCCTCTCCCTGGCATCATTTTAACCTGTCTGCTTCCTTTTCTGAAGTAAAGGGCCCAGAGGGGGGAAACACTGCATCCAAAAACTCTCCAGTGCTAACACAGCTGCAGGGTTTGTACCCTGTCCTGCTGGCCACACCATAAAGCAAAGCGACGATCCCCGGTCTCCCGGCCCCCAGTCACCTGAATAAGGCAGCTCTCCTTCTATTTTAGCCTAAACCACATAAAGAGAGCCCTCAGAGTTGGTGCTTTTATTTCCTCTATTGAGGAATGGATCTTCTGCAGCACAGGCAACTCCTCAGTGACGTTTTTACCCCTTTGCTATTCCTCCTAAATTTTCTGCATGGATGGGATACTTATGAGGCGGGAGAACAGCCACAAGGAGCAGCTGCTCACGCAGAGTCCACTGCAACTCTCCCACAGTTTTCCTCCCCTTTACCACAGGCAGTGTGACCACCTAACAGGAACCTGAGATGAGAAGAGTAAAAACATCCATGGAAGCCATCAAGTGCTCTAGACCAGCACTATTCATCTGTTGAATGAATAAGATGTCAACTGTGTGAGGTATTTCACTGAGGCCAACATGTTCTGTCCTGCCCCTGCCCAGCTACAAGTTCATGTAGGAACTCAGAGCCAGGAACAGACCCCAAGTCCAACTTTCAGGTCCCATCCTTAACCAAACACTCAAGCTTCTTCCCCAGAAACGCTGCTGTAAATCGGATTAAGTCCGATCCTACGTATGTTTATTTGACTTTAACCAGAAAGTAAACCTCCTAAACGGTGTGGTGAAAAGCAGGAAATCCCTCCCATTGACTAAATATACAATCAAAGCCTCCAGAAGTTGATTAATTCTAATTTTTCTCATGTATTGGGATGCTTGACGTAGAATAACTGATGGGAGAGCTTGCGCTGTATGAATGTTGGTTTTTTGGCTTACACAACCGCTACAGGTCCCTGGCTCCACTGATGAGCCAGGTGCTGTAAAAGCACATACGACAAGGCCCAGGCCCTCGCACGCTTACCCTGCAAAGGGCCCATGCCGACAACAGGGCAGGTGGGACAAGTTCAGATCAAGTAGCAAAGACAGGAACAGACCCATGACCTCGGGGCTCTGAGTCCAAGGCATAGCTCTGGGTCTAGGTCATAACCATGAATATACAGTGAGTTTGAATCTCCTGTTTTACAATACTGCGCTATGTGTAAAACAGCAATATTTCGCCGCAAAATTTTTCTGTAAAAACACAGCTAACTTGTGAATCATACAAGTGTTACTAATTTCTGGCATAAAACTAACAGGACAGCTGCACATTGTCTGGAGAAGATATCAGGCTAAAAATAGATTAGACTTAGATTAAAGCCTTCCCAAGGCAGACTGGTGGATGAAACAGAATGAGCAGACCACAACTACACTGCTATTCTTAGATAGACAAAATCAGGACCTAGTTTTGTGCTCTGCAATTTTCAATCCCCAGTGTCCCCATGTATTCCGGCCAAAAATTCCCAGCATAAATCGAAGCAAATTTACAGCTCTTCTGACATGTGTTTTGCTTCCCAAGGCATCCTATGTAGAAAAGCTAAAATTGCACAAGAGCATTCGACTGTGTCCCTCTTTGTCCCTGGCCTGCCCCATGCTGAGGTTTGGCACTTGGCAAATTTTATGCCCTCAGAAGGGTTCCCTTTGTCAGGGACACGGAGTGTTTAGTTTGGTACCTTGTAACTATCCTGACAAATTCAGAAGCACATTAACGTCAAAAGAAGTCCAGTTCCATCAAGCGAACCAGAAGAATAAGGACTGAGATAAAGGACTTAACTGCTGAAATAAGGCAAAATGATCCTCAGGTGTCAGGGGACGTCTATCATCATCAGGAAACTTTAATCAGAGAGAGACGGTGCCTGATGCATTCTGTGATTTCAGCTGCAGCTAACATTGACCCAATAGCACAGCGAACACTTGCCACTTTCAAAAATCAAGCCAATGACTCTTTAAATTGATCCCCTAGGACCTGAGGCATCCCTGGTGAACGGCCATTTCTCTTTGGTTGAAGGCAATAATTCCCATCTACTCACTGACAGTTGGCTGCTCCGTGCTCTCCAAGCACAGCAAAAATCAAGGTTCACAAGGTACGTCATGGTGTCCAGTGAAAGGACAAGAGGAAATGGACACAAACTGAAATGCAGGAAATTCCATTTAAACATAAACTTTTTTTTACTGCGAGGGCGATCAAATACTGGCACAAGTTCTCCAGAGAGCTTGTGGAGTCTCCATCTTTGGAGATATTCAACACCTGACTGGACAAGGTCCTAAGAAACCCGCTCCACTTCACTCTGCTTTGAGCAGGTGGGTTGGACATAGCGATCTCCAGTTGTCCCTTCTGACCTCAGTGATTCTGCGAAGGCAGCACAGTGGTTAAACGCCTGACACAGGGCTCACCACTGGTCTCCTATCAGTCTCCAGTAAAGCGACTGTAGTGACATCAGTAGAATTAATCCTGATTTTCATCTGTACAAGTGGAGGAGAATCATGCTGGTTAGCATGAAAGCCAATTTACGCAGGTGGAAGAATGAAAGACACTCACTGTGGTACTTCTGTGGAAACTTGCCACATTTTGGTCCCCAGGAAGCCATGCCAACACATCACTGACTACCACTAGTCCTCTTCCTTTTCCATAGCTCACTGTTAAAATCTTTGACATTCAATGCAACTTCTTTTTCGTGAACTGGAAGTCTCGCACGCCTACTCTATGCCTCGTGTATCTTGTAACATTTAAAGGACTAATGAACAGATTTTTCCAGAACGCAAAAAAAAAAATTTCTTCAAAAATACCTGTTGAAAAAAAATGTATCAATCTCTCTCCTTATAATCTCTTCCAGGGCCCTCAATCACACTGTGCACTGCCATGCCGGCCATTCCGATTGCTGGATCACAATCCAGTACGCCTCCCAAAACCAGAAGCCTTCCCCCGTAAGATTACAGCATTGTAACCGAGGAGGCGAAAAGCAATGGACACTCCTTCTGCCTACTAGGCTGCTACCCAGCTTAGTCCCTCATGGGATATTAGATCTGTCCAAGCTGAATTTACGCAGATTTCTCTAGAGGGTCTGGTTGCTAGCGTGTACGTTATGAACATACATAAAGGCAGCCAGCGCGGAAGCTCCAGGTCTTCCCGCGGATGCCCCTGGGGTAGCTGTCAGGGAATCTGAGGGCGCAAGGGTTAAATCTCCCCGGATCTGCGGGGCGATGGACCTCACCTCTGAATGAAGAGATCGCTAGGAAACTGTTTCCTGCACTCTAGACGGGGATAACTCATGCAAGGGATGAATGGCCCCAAGACACAGCTAAGGATCTGACGTGAACTGAGAGAAGCCAGGAATTTCCTGACCTCCCTGTCTCACTCCTCCCAGAATGGCCTGAGCCCACAGGAAGGAGAGAGGCAAGCTCATCTCTGAATCTTTCTCTCTTCATTGTTTGGGTCTGTGTAGCCTCAGCTGGTTTGGAGGAGAAAACGTTCTGGGAACTTCTCATCAGATACAGCTCTCTTGATAGACAGTTAAGAGATAAACCTTTCTTTTTTTTTTCTTTTCTGCAAAAGTTCAAGATAATGACATTGCCACAGAAAAATGCTTTCCTATTGCTCTGCAAATGGCAGGCTTCACCCTTCAACTGCTTTCTGTCATGGCAATTTTAAAAGTGGTTTGCCTGGGAAAAATCAGACAACAAAGGTCTTGATCTCCAAGCTGTTGTTCTGCAATTGGATCCACTGGCGCTGACCTTCGCTTTCAGACAGAAGCTGTGTACAACACGGAAGCTCAGCAAAAGCATGAGAACCTCCATCAGGGTGACCCAGGCCCTGGGCACCAACAGGACACTGATCACTGGCAAACATGGCAGATATTACTTACAACGTGTCATCCATGAAAGACTGGGTGCACACCGGCTTCCATCACTGACACAGTCCCTTGGAGAAAGAGGACGTGGCCAGGTAGCCAAGTCTTCTGCATGGGAGCAGCAGCTGGAGGCCAGACAGGCTATCCTCTGAGGTCTAGAACAGCACTGATTTACAACATTGAGGGATGAATCTCTCCCTAGACATCTAACTTTCAGACAGCTCCAGTTAAGAGAGCTAATCCGCATGGCAGGGGAATGCCTACAGCAGGCGGTGAATCGCAGTGCAGGGACCCCTGAGCTATCCAAACTGATTATGTCCGCACAAGGCCAAGCGTCAACACGCTTCCTCATGTCCCACAGCAGTCTAGGAGCACAAGCACGGCCAGTCTAGCAGCATAAGCAGTGTCTGGCCCTAGCTAATGAAGCCAGAAACTTGGGAGGCAGAACTGACTTGTGCTGTGCTGATAGGGCCACACCATTTCCAGCTCTGGCACAGGCTCAGTCAGGGGCAATTCAGGGCTCTCTGCACGGCTGCTTCACCGTGCAGTGAGACTGCGCTGGAAGGACCACCCCAGAACTTCAGCCCACAGCTTCCTGATGGGAGATAAAAGCCTGCAGAGGCGTCCACATGGTCAGATTTTACTCATCTTCTAGTTCTGTTTCATTCCAAACTCATTCCACTGCAACATGTTTGCTTACATGAAGGCAAAGCTTACCAAAATCAATTTGCAGGACAAGAACATTAAAGGATTCACAAAAAGATAAGGGAGTATGCTGAAGAATTCAAGAAGCTATCTTAAGTTCAGTGCAGGACCCCATTCTCATCAGCAGATTTCTATAAGCTAAATCAATGGGCAGCAATTCCCTGTTTTACCCAACTCTTCACAACTCCTAGAATGCCAGTGGAAAGTAGCAAGACGCATAAAGATAGCACACTGGGCTAAATCCTTGGCTGATGCAATCAGAAAAACTCTCCCGAAGTCAGCAGAGGTAGGCTAATTTACATGCTGGTGTCTAACTCTGGATGATTAAGTACAGAGATGCTTTGCTGGGAAAGGGCAATCTCTCATTTGATCCTAAGTATCATCAATCATGAGATTGCAGATAACGAGCCAGTTGAGTACATGTAAATTTTTCTCCAATCTGAAAAGGCCTCTGTCAGAGACTCTCCATGGCCGTTACTAAAGGCCAGTTACAGTTCTAACTGGACAGGAATAGCTGCTTCTCTTTTGGCAGATCTGCATCCTTTGCCTCTCCCATGTCGATTAGATAAAAATAAGCCTTTAATACTTTCATTCCTGGTTTTCCTGAAGAGCTATAGGTCAGGAAGAGAATGACCAATAAACTCAGTTCCAACAGCACAGTTTTTATTTTTGATAGCCAAGGAACCAGAAAGAATAAAGTTCACTTCAGATGAAGAGCAGTACTGGGCTCCTCCACATTTCCAAAAGCCACTTGTGACTGTGGGTACCATTTTTGAACTCAGCACTTCTTGAATATCAAATCCTTGTACAAATACCAAATTCTGAGATGCTCCAAATTGTTTTAGTTAGGTCTGAAAATCTTGGCCTGAATGTTTAACTGTACAGAGAGCACCTTTAAACCCAAGTCCCTGAGGTGCTGCTCCACAGGCAGCTGAACAGCTAACACTGCGCTGCCACCAGAAGGGCAGGTCACCCTCCCGGCCCCTCTTTGCCCGTTCCTCGCCATCGTCTTGCCTGCTCCCTTATGGTAGTGCTGGTATGTGAGCGACCATTCTGTGAGCTAGTTCAAGGGGATGTTCTTCTGGTGGAAACCTAACACTCACAGTCACGCACTAGCACTGCAAGTCTAAGGGCTCATGTCAGCCCCAGTAAAGGCAGACCTCCATGGCCCAGGCTGGGTTGTTCCCCAAGGCCCCTCACACACCAAGCTGATTAAACTCCGAAATGCAGGAGAAAACAAGTCACTTTGGAGACCTTATAGCTCCTTAAAGCAGAGAGCTTCTCTGAACACACCTGACAGTCGGACAATGCTATTACTTGACTGTACTGTAGTCTGGATAGCAACAAGGTGTTCACATTCACACCCCAACAGGATGACTTCTACCCATCTTACCTATACTTGACCCTGTTAGATAATACCTAACTCAGACTTCCCATCCACCCCAGCTTGTCCTCATTTTTTAAGACAAACTTCACTCACCAGTTTGGCTTCCTGATTCAAGTGGAATACACAATGGTCATTTGTCTTAACCACTTCCCTCAGAAAAGAAGGGAAAGTCCCTCTCATATGGAAAACAGTGTCAAATTTTTATTAGCACTGGCTTTACAATGATGATCTGCACTTTTTAACTAGTGACTTGACTTTCTTTTTCCCTAAACTGACTGAAATATTAGCCAACTTCTAAGCTATGATGGTTTAAAAAAACAGTATCAAAGAATACATTAAAAAAACCCTCTGCCATGCAGAATCGACCAGGCAGAGGGCTTGGGATTTTTTTTTTTTAAGTCTTTGGACGCATACAATGGATAAAGTGACTCTTCCATTTTTCAGCAACTAATGGTGTTTCCACCACCTTCAGACACTCTCACTATTGCTACCGTACTCTAATGAAATTCACATGCTGCAAGAAAAGAGGTGTCTGGTGCTCTGCTTACAATCGTGACAGACCCGAAAGAATGTCAGAGCATGAATCAGTTGAGTTACAAACAGAAAAGGCTCCTGTTTTCACACAGACGACAGAATAAACAATGATCAGAAGGAAACTGGAGGATGTGACACAAAAAAAAAAATGTGGTTAAAGTTTGAAAAATACCAGCCTAAGCACAGAAGTTCATTTCTAAGATCCAGAGTCAAGGCAAATACTTCACAGATGCCTTTTGAATGACACGTTAAGTTGTAGTCTCCAGTTGCTGTCTGGGTTAGACACCCCGGGATTCTTTTCAACAGAGGCGGAGAAAATTTTAGTAGCAATTTCCTACTCTCATTAACCTATCCTGTAAAGATTCAGCTTCTGAACATTCAAGCTCATACGATTTTCAACTAATTTGAATGGAAAGAGGATCAAGTGGCCAGTCTGGTGGTATTCAGAGATTTGCCCTGTCACTGAAAAAACCTCCACACAAGCCCATGAATTCCAGCTCTGATTCTGACTCAGGGTTTGGCCTGGGCAGCCTTCAGGATGGAATTAATTTCACATAATTTACTTATCTAAAATTACATGTCTGGTCTACCCTCGTTCTTTGGGTTGCCCCAACAACCACTGAAAAAGAGATCAGCACCTCCAGGGGATAATTCTTCCTATCCTGGAGAGGGATAGGATCCAGTAAGTACCTGTGACTCACATGTAAAGATAGCCTGGAAGCAAGAAAGGAGAGGTGAAGACCATGTTAGGCAACAGACACACACCCCCTTCAAACCTAAAACAGGGTGGTAATTTCAGAACCTTAATCCAAAAACACACACAGGTAAACCAGCCTGGTTGGGACATCGACATGTTTAGTCTGCGTGTGTAATTCATGAGTGCCAGCTCCAGAGGACAGTACAAAATTCTTGTACTGGATGTATGAAATAAGCTGACCATGGGAAGTTTCTTCCTAAATGCTTCCTGTTCATGCTTATATCCCTATGCCATAATACTTTGTAGCCTCTGTGTATTTTGATACTGCATAATAAATCCACTAGTGTTAGCTGAATCTTGTGCCATCCTAGATGACAAAATGTTCCGTGGCAATGAATTCCACCTTGCCTGGTGTATCTTAGAGCCACTAAAATTTGCTCACCTGCTGAGATGCCCTTGAGCAAGGCAACCTGTCCATCTTCTTCGTTCCACCTACAATCCAAACATCAAATAAAAATTAGCTCCAAAGTTAAAACCCTACATTCAACTGAGAAAAAAAATCCAGAAGCCTGATTAAACCACTGCAGCAAAAACACATGCCTGATCCGAAATTGTGTAACCTTTGCTCTCAGGCCCTGCAACACTAGCAGTTTATTCCTGGAAACAGATTTCAGAATGAAGTGTCATCTGAACGTGCAACACATCAACTTGCAGCAGTTCCTATCATGAAACTTAAACCCCGTTTTAACCTGGTTTCCTAAGAAACCAAAGCTTATGCCTGCATGTGCTCTATCCAAGTGGGTGTGTGTATGGGGAAGGAGGGGAGCTGTCCCCTGACTATCGACCTTATTAGGCAGACAGTTTCAATAAAATTTGATGGGGGGTCCCAAAGCACCTCAGTTTCATGAAAACAGGCAACTGGTTAGAGGAGGAAGATCCTGTTAATATCCCCACAGTGGAAAAGGTGGCAGTATGAGTTCAACCCTTATTAGTCATTGGAGAATCTGCAGTAGTAAGACCTGAAAAGGTGACCTCATCAGCAGGCAAGCTTCTTTATTCCACTGCTTGGGGATCTCAGGAATGCTATTTACCATTTTGTCACTAGATGGTATTGTTCCACAGGCTATATCTGAGAGCCTCAAAGGTCAAATACAGCATGGTATATCAGAAACTAGGTTGATTGAAGTGTGCGAAAAGGCTTTTTTTCATGTATTTTTTCACATATGGAAGTCATTAGCAAAATCAAAATGTAACAGCTAAAGGGAAAGAGCTTCGGTGAAAGTGTAGATAATGTAACTCGGTATTGATGAAACATTTCCTCCATATCTGAAAAAAACCTGCTGAGATAAAGAGGTGGAAAGATATTGATAAAAAATTGAATGTTTCTGTTAACAAACCAAGCATGTACAACAAGCCCTTTATTACAGTTCAATCTGATCTGACACCAAATTCAAACAGCCTGAGAAACTCTGTTCACCCATTTCACAGTAAGTGAGAAAACCTAAATATTAGGCTAGGATACAGTCATGAGCACAAGCTCCTTCAGTTTTGAAATGGCATTTACCTGTATCTTGAAGGTAAAAAGAAGACGCTTCTGTTTTCCAGCCTGGTTGGGTGTCACTTTTGTCCTCTCTTGAATCTGCTCTGACAGGGAGAAGGTGATTCTGTAAAGCAAATGATGCTTTGTCTTAATAGCATAACCTAAAAAAATATGCCAAGGTGGTAAATCCATAAACCCAGTGCTAACAGGGATGAGATTTTCACAGCCCCTCAGTGTCCAGGCCTTCCTTCTCCCAAGCCTCCAGGTCTTTCCAGAGAGAAATTTTCTAAGACAAGACAGAATTCCGACCTAAATGGCTTCCTATCTTCATGAGTTAGTTATGTTGGGGTTTATTCCCTCGCACTGACCACCTAAAATTAAATCGTCAAGTCTGAGCTACTGGTCCAGGCTGCCCCTTCTGTCATTTTGGAGAGGCACCACCAGAGGACCGTTCATTCCAGCCTGCCTTGGTGTCTAAGGAAATGATCTGAGTTACCTGCTAAAGATGCCTCCTCCTCCACTAAGCGCAGAGGGGGGCCTAGAGAAATTAGGCACAACACACAACTTTTAGATGGCTGGAGGTAAGTGGAAGGAATCCTTCCACTACACAGCAGAACATGGCTTAGTCCTGAGAAACGCCAAGTGGAAATGCAAAACTCTCTGCAATTTTCTCCATTTTGTGCACATCTGTGTATAAATGTGCGCATGTGTGTGTGTGCACACGCGTGTGTTGTGTGTGTGCACACGCATGTGATGTGTCTCTCTGTACAATCACTGCCCTCTTCTGGGAGAACGTACTAGACTCAGTAAGTCAGTGGACGGGCTGGAATGAAATTCACTATGTCTACGGAATTCCAGCCTCAGTGTTCAATCTGCTGTAGCGCTGCTGCCCTACACACACTGAAACCCTTATTAAACTACGATTCTGAGACAATGGTTTTTTTTTAAGGAGAGTTTTGCTAGATAAACTCCATTCCTCCAGCGAGAACCGAATAGAGCTGTTTCTATACCTTTGTGCTCCCCTCCTCTTCCTCTTCATCACAGTCTAACCCCTGATGGGAGATCTCAGTAGGGCCATTCTTCTGGATCAGGTTGCTGTCAACTGTCCCCATTCTCTTCTTTTCAGTTGTCACTCTCACTTTCATGAGGTGGAACCCAGTGGAGACTGACCCTACTCTCAGGTTGACAGGATCGCCATCAAACAGCAGGTCACCAGTGCTGCCATCTTCCTTAAAGCCTGGGGGCTGGTAATCTTTGGGAGTTACTACACAGGGAGAAAGAAGCCACTGATGTCAAAGAAATCAAGTTCCATCTCTCCATAATCTGATTTATACAGAACAAGTGTATACCAGCCTCAGGTAACAACATCAACGACTAAAAATATTCTGGGTTTTTTTTTTCAGGAAGAAGAGAAAGAATGCAAAGGAAAAAATGAGCTGAGCAAATGTCATCAGGGAGCTCAAAGAAATAATGACTTTAGAATGCTGCGATACCACTAATGTGCTCAGCCTTCTGGAGCAGAACCTGACAAACGCAGGATGCCTGTTCCTTAAAAAAACAAGCACACAAACTGTGAAGGAGAAGGATGTCTTCTTTTCACACTGCATGGCTGTACTTCTTACATGATGTTCAACCCTTGCTTAAAAAGCATCTGCCATCCTTGTGTGTCAGAAGGCTTTACTATGTTTTACATCATTTGTCACTGTGATTGGTTAACAGCTTCTACCATTTCACCCTTCTATGCTTTACTTACTTTACAGGGGCTCATGATCAGCATCGAAACTGATGGAAAGGGAATTTTTCCCCCACAGCACACACTGTTCTCCACCTACCGTCATTGTAGTAGAGGAGCTTCATGTTCAGGGTAATGTCATTGGGAAGCGGCCCGAGGTTTTGCATTAACAGGTACAGCTTACGGATCAGGAGCCTGCTGGCCTGTTTAACATCCTCGCTGCACACCCCATTCACAGAGTTCATTTGGTTGCTAGAGTCGGAAGAAGAATAACAGATTTGTTTTCCTCAGTCATGAATATTCACGATCTAATTACAAATACAGTGCACCCACTGACTTGTCTGAAACCACCAGCAACAAAGCTACAATGCCTTTATGTAATTTCCAGATAAACAGGGAAGTGAAACAGACTCCAGGGATGGGGTGGCATCGGCAAAACAACAGCGCTAAACTAAGATGCATGGCATTTACATTTGAACAGACTTTGTAGCTGGGGCAATGGACCCCATTATACAAATGTCATGACTCACTTGTTTGAACATGATTAAATTGGATCAAAGGACCATAAAACAAGTGCCTTTCACCTAAGCAATTTCAGGAATGAGAGGAATGAGGTGAGAATCCCATATAAAGCCGATTCATCACAGGGGCTATTTTCAAGTCCATTTTGCAGTTTGAAGAGAAGTTAATTGCATGTTCTCACTTCAATTCCATGTAAGAAAAACTAGCTCAGAAGCACATTTTTCAAAAATGACTAAGGGGCATTCCTCTCACCTCCTTCACCCATCCAAATGTCAGCTGGCTAGTCTAAGCACGCAGTCTAGACTGAGATAAAGGTCTAACAGAAGGGGGATGAATCGCCCTCTGGAGGAGTTTGTTTCTCTTGACTACAGAGGTAGATGAGATGAGCGGCTTAGATCAGCCAGCTAACTTTAGACAGTTGAAGATGGACTAGATGAATCACTATGTGACTAAGGAACCTAAACTTCCCCAGCTTTCAATGAGAAGGGGCCTTAAACAAATGTAGCTCCTCCATTACATCTTTGGAAGACCACGGGCAGGTGGATGCCACCACATACAGGCTGGATGGTCCCTAACACAATCATCCCAAATTGCTTCAAAAGCAGTAAGTAACCCCAGAGAGCAGAGAGGATCCCAGGGCTGAATATGACT
This sequence comes from Theristicus caerulescens, assembly GCA_020745775.1. Lineage (NCBI taxonomy): Eukaryota > Metazoa > Chordata > Aves > Pelecaniformes > Threskiornithidae > Theristicus > Theristicus caerulescens. The sequence continues at coordinate 12,133,474 of CM036570.1, forward strand.
GACTAAACCACTGGAAGGAACCGCTTCGTTAAGCCTGATTTCCCCTTCCAGTTGAAGCTTCTCGGCTCCTCATGAAAACTGAGTGGCTGTTGAACAGCTTGAATTCGCAGGGTTGGGTTTGGTAGGCTCCAAACTGCCAAGAGCAAAACTCTGTGCTGAGCGCACTGTGCTATTAGATTAAATCCTCTATGTTCAGAAATGTACGTGAAGTGAGAGCACAAATGCTGCCAATGCCTAAGGTGGAATAAAGAGAAGGTACGCCTTCTCTTACACATCACCCTTACAAGTCTTGGGATTAGCGGAATAGAAATGGTAAGGGGAAAGAGTATAAGCAAAAAAAGAGATGAGACTTCCACAGGAATTAACAGGTCGAGGACTGGTTCAATATGGGAATACCGTTGTGGATTTGATGCAGGAATGTGTCAAAAGGTAGAGGCTGAGGAACTGAATCTCTCTAGGACTCGGATCAATGACGAGGAATTCCTCTGAAATCCATCTAAAATAAGGCAGACACCATCTAGGAGAAAGCTTCCCTTTACCACTCAGATACGATGATGCAGACCCACAAAACATCTCTCATAGAATGATTAACTCAGAGTTTGCACATGACAATAAACCTTGCAGGTGTACAAAAGCAGTTTTATCAGCCAAAGGAGCCGATAGCAAAGATGACACAATACTCTGATCCATGTCAGAACATCAGTTCACTAACGACTGCAGGTACACGCATGATCCTGCGATAGCAGTGTCAGTCACTGAGGAAAGAGAACAGAGCCCAGGAATCTGATGCCACGGGCTTTGAAGCCTCAGAGCAGCGATGAGATTTTGACGGAGCAGATATAAACACAACAGCAGGATTTCTTAGCCTCTCCTTGGTCAGTACGACAGACACCAAGGGATGCTGAGTTCCATTTGGGGACCGTCGTTATTTCTAGGAACTAATGACTGATCTGAGTAAGGCTGATTAAAAAAACAAAGTACTCAAGAGCTATCTATTATCTTTCGGATCCCAAAGCTCTCCTCAGTGTAGTAAGGACAACTGACAGCAGCTTCAAAGCAGAAACGGAGGGTACGGTCAACAGGGCACTCCAGACTCAGACACAGTTCAGATTTTCCTAACAGAAAATCACTTTGCCACATACTACAAATTATGTGGATGTGTTTAGAGAAAGAACAGCAAATGACACATGACAGGAGCATTGTGGAGGAGTTTCCTGAGGAACATACAAGACAGCAGAGCTCTCTTGCTCTACAGGCAGGTTCCAAGGCCCAGAGATCCATCTTTCACCAATGGCAACTGCAGAAGCAAACTAAAAACGGGTTAATTACTTTGCTTTGCTTTGGTTATAGCCAAAGGCCTTTGATAGTATTTATTTTAAACTATAGAGGATTATGGGCTACTAAACACAGCTTTAAAATATCTAACAGACAGAGCCAAAAAGATGCAAAAAGCTGCTGCTTCCTGCCAAACATTTTGCAGCATTGACTCAGGCGTCATAAGCAAAAGTTCTCTCAGGTCACCCACGCAAGACCGCTCAAGCAGAATACACGTATGCAAATGCCCAAGGCAAAAAAAACCTGGGTGCAGGATCATGGTGAAAGGGATTAAGCCTGAAAAAGCTCCATTTGAAAGTACAAGGCTGTCTTGTGAAAGTGGAAGAACACTCATTATCAGTTGAGGCAGCGGCAAGCTCAACAACGGTGCCAGTTTCTGCATCGCTACCCTGATTAGCTACCGTTTCTATAAATTGTCTTTAATTCAGTTCTGGTGCACTTTAAGTGCCTCACTGTGCTATGTAACAGCATTTCTGCTCATCAGCTCAGCAGTTCATATCCTGTAGGGTGACTGTCCTCAACTCTGATGATATTTACAGCTGCTTAGCGACTCAGATATGCTCTAATCATAAAGTGCAGTTTCTTCTTAATGCTTCAAGAACACAGTTTTCACAGTGTAATTTTGAGAAATAAAACCGAACCATTACCTGACGATGTCCATCTGGGGCACCTCCTTTTTGTACTTGAATTTGAATTGATACAGTTCAGTCACTGTCTAGAGATTTAACAACAGAGAGGGGAAAAAAAGAAACGGGTCTCTTTCAGTAACAAGCGTAAAGATGTGTACCGAACTTAGCAGTGTCCTTTCACAACTTTATGCCAGAGCAGAGCATTAATTTAATGACACGACAACAGCTTTAACTCTATTATTGCTTGCATGGGCCTTGGCAAATTTTCTTAACAACCACAGCTTACCTAGCACTGAAAGAATCACAAAAAAATAACAAACTTCCTGCTTCCTCATTCCACTTCCTCTGCGGGCCCGACTCCCCAGCCTAAATCTCTAACGAGGCACCGGGGCCAGCCAACCATCACAACCTACGCATGTCCTCCCTTACTAAAAGGAAAAATGTGAGGCTTCACGGCTGATGCAGTGTCACAGGGAAGCCTGGCCCAGAGTTCTGCATAGAGAGAAGGGCCTGAAGGACTCCTCCTACTAGGAAATACAAACAATACTGCATGGGCAAAAGTTTCTGGATTTCGCCGGTCTCAGAGTCTTATGAGGGATATAAAAAAAACCTAGATGATTTTCCATTTAAAAAGAAAGGATTTGCTGTGATTTTAGAGAATAAAATAATTAGGAAGAACAGACTACTTCACCACAAAAGAAAGGATCTATTGTAGTCCAATTCCATGCCTATAATTCACTTTTTCCAGAGGCAATGAGGTCGATTAGTAGGAGCTCAGCTGAGCTCTTAACTCTGAGCCTTCCTTACAAATCCCAGCCTTGGTATGGACTAAACTCTTGCTCTCTCCCCAGAAGCTGAGGTGTGACACAGCAGAACTGTAATCAGGCGAGCAAAGATTCTGCAGCCGTTCTCTGCCTCTCCTCTGTGGAGACAGCACGGATGCAGGACCTCGCTTGCGTATCGCACTACCCTGTCTGTCTCCACCGGCTAGATGTAGACGGAATAGAAACAACAGAGAACACTGAAAGGATAAGTACAGGCACTACGCAATACATACGTCCCAGGTCTTCTGTCCTAAACCTCTCTGAATGCAAAACCAGCTCTCTTTTCAACACTGCTGTGAAAAAGATGGCTCGTAAAAGAATTATTTTGAACTTCCCATTTCTTCTCTTCGGGAAAGACAAACAAAATCGCCAACATGCCCATTAGTTGCCTGTTAACATCCCTGCCTGAGGCCCTAGATGGGCCCACAGCCTAGCGCCTGGTAGGAGCGTTTGATCACAATCCAGCTCACTGAGCTGTCATTCTTGAGGGAAGGCAGAAGAAGAGAAACAGAGTCACCAAGCAGCTATGTCAGGGTAGAATTTAAGCCTACAAGTCCACTCTGAATACAAATCTACTCACCCATGCCTTCGGTTGCCTCAAAGATTAATTAAGACTCTTTCTTACCTCCGGTTCCTTGGGATTGGTGTAAATCTGTTACAAGAAAGCACAGTGAGGGCATTCTCTCCTTGGATAACTTGAACCAGTGAAAAGTGACTAAACAATGATATTTTCATTTTACAGCAGAGATTGTCCTATCTTTAGCGTGGGATCAGAGAAAGGAATGGCTGAGAAACAGCCTTCCTCTATCAGCAGTCAATACTTACCACTTCAAAGACAGGTAGAAGACATTCATCTGTGTAACTGTGGAGGAATGAGGTTAATTCCCATTCCAACCCTCTCAGGCAGCTATTGATGCCTGAGATTTAACTCCTCAGATTATGCACAGAATAGGTGCATAGCATAGCTCTTGGTGCTTTACAAAGGAGCGGGGCAAAAGACTTGCTCTGTAACCACCGGTGTGTGGTTTCTTTGGGATCAGGTTAATAAGGAGGACTCTTCTGCAGGGGGAAATGGAGAAGACACAGTAGCTTCCCAGGGTGGAGGCAAGAGTTTAAAGGAAGCAATGATATGAAGCACATGAAAGTGCTTCTAGGAGTTTAAGGATGCATGTAAGGCCTCAGTCAGAAGTCTGACATACTGAGAAAAACATTCCCACGCAGCCTAGGAAGTTCATATTTACCATATTTAAGAAAGGTCACCACTCTATAAAAAAACCACATCCATTTTGACTTCCCCTTAAAAAAGGCACAAATGGGTTGAGACAACCTTGACTCCCTATCTCTGTCAAGCAGGGTGGGGGAAGAAAAACGCCTTGTATTCATTTACTTACTGCGAGGACAGCAATGTGTAACTAAGGAGGGAGAAACAAAACAAAACACAAAATCAAAATCTAACCTTAGCGGGCAAGGAAAAGAAAGACCTATCAAAATCTAACTGCCTACATACAGTGAAGGAATAGACACAGTCGACAAACAGAGAGTTAAAACCTTTATGCAGATTCTTCATAGCACAGCATCAGCAACACCTAGCGGCCAGTTTGCTCGGCTTTACTTGCAGTTTCCCAAGAAAACAACTGCACGCTCGGACTTCTCTCTTGGGACTTCTAAACAAATCTCCAAAGGCTATGCCGATTTAAAACTCTTTTACAAGAGCACCCATCCCTACTGAAGGCACAGCTCTCTGCTATAAAACTTCCCGAAGATATTTAATTTATCCTATAGCAAGAAAATGTACATGGGACTACTCTTGAAAACAATCCTAGAACATGCATTAAATATCTCCATTTTCTTCCTTAATCCTTGTCAGATAACAACTAATTTATGTCTCATAAATAACAGAGGACTAAATACCTCCTAGAACTGTCAGCAAGCAATAAACTGAGTTCACAACATTTTGAATTATCTTATGCACATTGACAGTTGTACTGATGTATTCGAGCCCATCTGATCATCGGTGCCGAAACTAACACCACTCCATCTGATCTAGATGAGAGCTGGTTTGATGAACAGTGCTGAGAGAGATAACAACAGCTGGTGCTTTTTCCTGTGCAGAGCAGTTTTTATGTGAGAATCAGCAAGGAATATGGTTACTTACTAGCTGAGTTTGTTCTGGACCCAGTTATACACCTTACTTGATTAATTACTTTCCAAAAAAAGTAATAAACTCTGAACCCAAGAGAAAAGCTTAGGAGGGTTAGAGAAGATGAGAAGGGAAAAGACTAGGGGAAAGGCGATGAAGGCAAGCAGAAGCACGAAATAACCTGTCTCGGGAGAACAGGCGTGGAGATCAAGATCTAAGTTCTGACTAGCAGGGCCTCTATCCTGACAGCAGAGAACACAAATGTAGAACACAGAACTAAGGGAAATCCCTTTCAGGCTGCAAATTAGTTCACACACCATGTACGGGCAAGTTTAGAGAGCAACAGTGATCAATAGTTGGGCTCAAGGAATAAAATCCCAAATCTCACACGCATATACTCAGGGCAGGGTCTTCCCCCTATCCCGCAGCTGTGAATGTGTGTTGTGTGCATGCAAGATCACTACAAAAATATAAAGCGGGAATGGAAAGACTGTTTTGTCCATACTTTATGAAGAAATAGGAAACTCCATTAAAAAAAGTGAAAAAACTTACATACTGCCTCTCCAAAGCATCAAAACAACCTTGAATCCTGTCAGGGAAAAACACGTTAACACTAACCAGCGATATTTATCTCCTGATCTGTAAATACATACTCATTAGATACAGTTTAAAGTGCATTTTATGTCCTGGAATTAAGACAACACAGCTAGCAACATTTTGGGCTTGTAAAGTCCTTTTCAGGTCAACCATCATAAAGGCGCTGTCCTCCCTTCTGCATTTGTGCATTGTTTATACTTCTAGGGCCATATCCTGTCAGCCTGGAGCCCAGTTAAATCCTGACAAAGACAAGTATTCCAGGCCTAAGGCTGCCTCTGAGTGGTTCTCTGCTCAGTGCTCTGTTTTGACTCCCCAGCTTGCTCTCCGGTGGCTCTTTTCCCACTGGCAGTGTACAGAGCTTGGCTGAAACTTCAATCTGAACACGGCCTGACATGTCTGGTCTTGTAAATTTGTTGTTATCTGATGCATAGTTTACAGCGATGGACTTTCTCAAAGTAGTAAATATTATTTGAGGTAGCAATGGTCAGATATTTACTCTTTGAGTCAAAGGATGTGCAGCGACCTATCTCCTCAGCACATCAAAGTGAGACTCTGCTTGTTGGGAACACGCCAACTCTGAAATACAACCTAGAGACAGCTGTAGGGTTCTTAAGACACACAATACCCAGGGAGATAAAATATTGTACATACTAAAAAAACAAGCTACAAGAATCTCTGTAAAAGTGAAACGAGAAAAGACTAAACAACAACAGAATCGATCTCATGATTTTCTTTACCCTCTCTCCGTACCTACGCTGCCTGCGTGTGCTCTGGGGCCTGCCCTCCACCTCACTACAGTCAACACTTCAACAGACCTTGAACTCACATGATCTCGGCCAGCTAATTCTGTCTTGCTTACGCACAGGGCCAAGCACACACGCTGCAGCAGCGGGAGTCGCACTGGCACAGTCGATAGCGCTAGCGGGCACAATATTTTCAAATTCAGGAAGAAGAAGAATGCGAGGGGTAGACGTCTTGCTATTCAGCACAATCTTGTCTTAGTTTCGCTGTTACTCACTTACCACTTGACTATCTGCAATGATCCCAGACAGCTTTTATCTTCTCGGAGAATTTTTAGACAGAGGTCTGCAAAACCAGATTTAGCACATAGTTACAACCCTTATCACAGCTGTTGGGCAAACACTGAAACTAAGCCAGCCACCCTCCCTTTTTTGGCTAAAATGCGTTATCTGGAAGTCCTTCCTGAGCGGAAATGTTGGTTTTCCACTGAGTCCCAGGTGGGCTGACACAAGCTTATTGCTGCATTTTCAAATGTTAAGACTTTCCTCAGATGCTCTGGGCTCTCCCAGGAAAAGTGCCAGAGTTATGGTTTAATTTCGAAACACCAGCAGCTTCCGTCCTCTCCTCCTTCCTCTTCTCCACTCCCATCTATTCCGTCATTCCCTAACAACACCTTCACTTCTGCACTCAGACTTCACCAACATCCATATGAGGTAAATGACTCAGAATAAACTATTTCTGTTAAGCTTTTCCACACAGTTCATTCTACCTCTGTTTTCAGGCATTCAGAATGGCAAGAGGAAACCCATCCTGCAAATGAAGAGGTGAATTACTAACACCTTAGGATTCAGCCAAGGAGCCTTCAAAGGCATCAGCAGGCCAGATGTTAACATTCTTGATCAAAAAGGCACTTGAAAGACCTGATGTTTGATTAGAAAGACCAGTGGCTTTTCAGGGTTAGGTGATCAAGAGCCAATTAGGGATTTCCTGTGCCCTCAACCACGTCCACGAAGTCCATGTGACCATGTTTCAGGACAATTAACTGCATAAATAAAAACATGGAAACAGACTGGATGCTTGGAGACATTTCACACCCTATTTACACATCTCGAATGAACATAAAGATGTTGATGAAACAAAGCATCACAAATTCTTGTGATCGCATGACAAGACTTTGGTTCTTAAAGTTCTTTTATTTCTTAAAGTTTTGATTCCCAAGCACATGTGGTTATGCAAGATAGTTTTCACAGAAAAAAAAAACAACAAACAATAAAACAAACAAACAAATCTACTTTCAATCTCGCAAGGGAAGCTGAAAAAGTGAACCTCAAGGGCTCAAAAATCCAAAGGAAAATAAAACACACCAATCAGAGTTAATTTTTTAAAACTTACTGATTTTTAAGTCAATCTCCTGACTCTGAGACCTGATTCATGGAGCTGGCAACGCCAAGGAATGATTATAAACCAAAAGAAACACTAAGAGAAAAGCCATGAGTTGCCAATAGCTCGAGGTTGACTTCTGTGCTCTCTATCTGACGCAGAAGCACTGTCTGCATCCAGACTTGAGAAGGCCCGTTAGCTAACTGCCTAATAAATTGAACCCATACATATATGAGGAGCTGGAAGCTAACATGTAAAGCAGATTATAGCTAAAATACAGCAAGTAGAAATAAGAATTCAGCATAAACTGAAAGTGTTACCATCTAAATAGCGAGTTCCGTAAGAGCTCTCTGGGAACAGCCCTCTCATGTATGTTATACAGGATACAGAGACGGCCAGAAGTCTCTTCACCAGCACCACAGACTGCTGCTCAGTAGCTATTTTGTTGGGGAACAACACTAATTCCTGAAAAAGAAGGGTAAAGCAAAAAATAGCACCATATTAGTGTAACAACACGGGGATTATATTTAGAAACAACTCTCAGCGGGTGGAAAAAGAAGGTAACTTAGAAAAATAATTTTAACATTTCTCTGGTCTTCATACCACAGAGAGAAGACTAATGTCTAAGATGGGTGGGATTAAATGTTTTAAGGATAGTTATTGTTAGATCTGGCATGATTTACTCGGAAGCAGACTGCATTGGTCATTCCCTCCCCTTTTATCACAGCTGAATGTTTCCACCCTCTCCACTGCACCCATGTTGGCACTTAACAGACAAACACCCCTAAAAACCCCCAAGTGTATAGTTTTCTGCCAGCTTAGCTCTACAGAGTTAATTGTGGAGTCAAATAAGCGCCAGCACTGGTGTGGCGTTCACTGCTGTACCAAAGCTCACTGCCTGCCACAGCTTTTTTTGAGATACGACAGCAGACTGAACCTGTCAACGCTGTACGCAGACCTAGTTTTCAGAGTGATTTTAACGCAGAGTTGTAAGCAGTACATGTCTACGATTGGAGCTAATGTAAATATGAAACACCGAATGATTTTAACATGAACAACCTCAGCGGAAAGTATATTAAATTTAGTTCCTCTATTAATTCGTTGCTTTTCTTCCTGCTAATAAAGCTCTGTGCACACCTAATGAGCCTACATTTATTTAGTCAAATACATGTCAAAGCCCCATGCTCTATATTCCTGGACTCACTAAATTGGAAATAATCCAGCCAAGAACAGCGCAGACAACAGAAAGTGTTCCCACCTCACCAGGCACAGATGTGCCAGGTCCAAAACTAAGAGCTAAGATTGTCAGTACCATCACATTTCAAGGTTTTTACCTTAGAGGACTTTTTCTTTTGCCTAGTCTGTAAAAGCTGATGAGTAGCCATCCTATATTTCAAAGACCTGCCTTCCACTTGTAATTAAAACCTGGGGGGAAAAAAAAAAAAGACATGAGACACCTGGAAAATACACAGTCATTGCTATTTGTCATCTGCCTTAAGCTGGGAATGAGATTCTTCAGCCTTATTCAGGTCTAAAAGCTAATTGCCAGTCAGGACAGCTAAAGCAAAGCAAACCAAGGATACTCTATGGCATTGTCTGAGAGTCTGCAGAGAGAAAACTCCTTAGTCACTGGTAAATGATCAATAGTATTTGAAATTCAGGGCCACAACTGTACCTGGTGTCAGCTGGTGCCACTTCAAAATGCATTTCTCATATTCCAACCCACAAATGTTAATTCCTACCACCGTTAAAAAGTGCGAAAGGGGAATGTGAAAGAACTGGAAGTCTGCCAATAGCAGCCAATATTTTAGCAAGGGTAAGCAGGAAACGCACTAACATAAATCTTGGCCAGAATAAAAGAATGATTCTTCTGGGACACCTTGAAATTAAAAAAAAAGGGAGCGGAAAAAAAAAAAAGAGAGAAGTCCACATTGTTTCAATGAAAGCAGGCCTTGTTAGACAAACCTGGATTTAAGAGGAAAATCTTTTTACAAGAATGGAAAGCTGATTGATAAAGGCAATAATGTGAACATTATATGTTTTGCACTTTGGTGAGGTGCTTGATTTAGCACCGTCTGACATCTTGATTAAAAACTTCCATTAGACGGAATTAACAAGGCACGCGTTAACTGGTCTGAAAAATGGCTCGCTGGGAGATCTCAACATGTAGTTGCTAACGGGGAGACATTAAGGAAAGGAAACTCCGCAAACAGGTCCCCAGAGGAGCGCTGCCTTGTCCGTAGCTAGTCAATATTTCTATTAACAATTAAAATAATAGCATAAACATCACAGGCTGATTTAAATCATGACGAATGCAGTGACCAGCCGACTTTTATCAAACAGTTGACCTAATCTTGTTCTGCATTTGTACCTTTTCGGCTTTTTTCCATGCAAGCCTCATTTCCATTTGTTGGCAGTCATTAGGACATGTTGATTGGAACGCCTTGACAGCTTTTATGCTAAATTTAGCACTTCGTTTAGTAATGAGGACAGATTACAGCTATAAAAGTATGTTTAAACAAATATACACCTGCAAAATTTTTAATATGTTAAATATTTTAGGAAAGTTTTTTTTTTTTACTCATGATTGGTGAAGCACTGTGAACAGGACTGGAATGCAATTAAAGCAGACAAAGGCATTATTCCAACGTGAGGTTATTAGCTAAATAAAGCTGATTTAAGCGAGCCAGAGAGGTAAGAAAACATGTTTTCTATAATATGCTAAATTTATAATTGATTTATTGTGTAAAAGAAACATCACTTAGACTGAGCTTATCTACTCTGAGCCGCTTGTTTCGGTATGGGGTATCCTCCAAGGCATCACCGTCTCACCTTGCTTCGGGACTGCAACAGAGGCTAAAGCTGCCCTGGCTCTCCACAGCCCCACCGCTCTGAAATATCACCCAGCATCAGCAAATTAGTATTAATGGGGACAAACCAAACCTTTTGCAGGCCTTGCCACCTCCATCCCACCCTGGGACTTGGCCCCCTCAGCCCCACGCCTGCACACCGACGGCCCCTCACGCCTGCTTTCAGACGACGCGAGGCTACAGCAGGCCCTAAAAAAGCGGCCATGGCTCCAAAATGTAGTTTTAAAAGTCTTTTTTTTGTTGTTTTTGCTTCGGGTTTTTTGAGTTGATGCTCAGCCCGGCCGGGCTCCAGCCGGGGCCGGGTCCTGCCCCTCACCCGGCGGCCCCCGCCGCCCCCTGAGGCGCGGGAGCCCCCTGAGGCGCGGCGGCTCCCCCTGAGGCGCGGCCTCCGCCTCTCCCCCGGTCGGGGCGGGCGGTACCGGTACCTCCGCCGCCAGCCCCGGCCCCGCCGCTTCCCCCGGCCGCCTGGGCTCGGTGCCGCGGGGCCTGCGTGGCGCTGGGGGCGGGCGGAGAGCGGGGAGGGCCCGGCCGGGCCGCGGCGCTGTGAGGCGGAGGCCCGCACCCCCCGTTCCCGCCCAAGGCCTGCGCTATGGCGGGCTCGGCTGAGGGGAAGCGGGGCTGGGGGTGTTGTTTCCCGGGGCTGGTGTGAGGGCAGCCGTGGCCGGCCTCGGGGGGTGGCTCCCGGTCCTTCCCCAGGCCCTGGCCAGGCGTTTCATGTGCACAAGTTCAGGCAGAACAAGGTGACCCCGGGGGAAGAAATAGCAGCACGGCCATGGCGGGGGCGGTGGTGGGGTGTCATGCCCGTTTAAAATCGCTTTAAAGTAAAATGCTGGTTTTATTAGCAGCATATCACCCCAAGTTACCTGCAGGTTTTAAATTACTCAAAGCCAGAAGACACGTTCTTAGAATATTCTAGTACTTCCCTAGGGAAAGGGAGACTTTTAATATCATCCCAACTCAAAGGCATCAGGAACTTCATATTATATTACTCATATGTGAGGTCACTTTATGTTATGTTATGTTATGTTATGTTATTTCAGATTATTTTGGACCTAGCATCGCAACCCAGGCAAGGAGGATGAACTCCCTATTTCACCGGTACCTTATTTACAGAATAACCCGCCTAAACCCTTTCTTCCCATTTCCAGGCGTTTTGTTGTTCTTTGGATGAGGAAATGTATTTTTTCCTTCTCATCTCTACCCCATTATCATCCCAGGCAATTCAGCAGGGTGCTGGTGGGATCACCCCCCAGCTCCCCCAGCTCTGGAAATGTCGGTCTGGCTGGTTACGATGATTTGCCCAGCTGGCAGGGGAGGACACAGTGTTTTCTGAGTATTTGTGTTTCTCCAGGCCATTTTCTGAGCTCTTTCCAAAGACCTTTTCCCTAGTTCAGTTGACAACAGCTGCTGGAAAGCTCCTCCCCGAGGGCGGAGAGAAAACAAGAATAACTTCACAACATTGAAACAGAACAGGATTGGTGCCGCTGTCAACTGAGGAAGGGTCTGGAGGTGAGAGGTGTCGGCGTGAGACTCTAAGGGCTTCGCAGGATCATGTTTACCTGTCACCTGCCTTGGTGGAGATCCAGCGCTACCTGCAAGCTGTGGCAGTCAGGTCGCTTTCTGCCTTCCGTCTGGGAGAGGTGCCAACCGCCGAGTCGTAAAGGAATCAACATGACCGCGGGGCAGGGGCAACAGGTCAGCACGCAGGAGAAACAAGTATTAGAAGATCTGGAAATGCCCCTTGCAAGGAGAGAAACCGAGACCCTCTTCCAAGAGCAGCCCCAGACTGGAAACGAGTATTTGGAAGATGCTTTGCTTCGGAGTTACTTGAAAACGCACCTTCCTCCCAAGGTCTGGTGTGCATGTTTGTGTTTCTGTGTGTACACACTACAATTCTGGCTCGGTCACTGTTTAAGGCTCATGTCCTCGGGCCCTTTTATGCCTTCAGGTGTTTAACTGGGGGGAATTTATCAACATTCTTTAAAACTTGCTTTCTTTGAATCAGCGCAGAGGTGAAAAATACTGCCAGGATATAAACAGAGAGAGAAAGTGGCTCAGTGGACTCTGGTGACTGGTCCGGGTGTTGCAACAAGAGTGTTGTTTTGGGATTGTCAGTGCAGGCGTTAGTTGTCTGGTCATCCAGAGAAAGAAATTTCAGAGAAAGGGAAAAAAAACTAAGGTGCTTCCAAACTCTGCTGTGCAACTCCACTTCTCTCCCCCTGTGGAAGGGGGGCTTGTAAGGAAATTCCTTTCCAAAGGGACGGGGCTGTTCTCAGTGCTCAAGAGGATGCAAAGGCCTGTTGGGGTTTGCTTGTTCTCAGCGCAGGTCGTTGGCTTTTCTGGGTTGATTTTCTGACAGGGAAGGCTCTGTACAGGTTGCAGGGGTGCAGAGAGGTGGGGTAAGACCCTGAGCTGTGGGTCTCTGTTCTGTGAGGTCCAGTCCTACAGGAACCCCTGGGAGGAGGTGGCTTAGCGCTCTGGCTGTCCTCTGCTGTCACCCCAAGGACCACAACTCTTTCCCACCTTTCAAGGACCAGGTCTCATGGGGCAGAGCGTGACCTCTCTCCATGATTTGTTCCAGCAGCAGCAATACAAGGACCTGTAAAGCCAGCGGGTGAGTAGAGGGGCAGAACCTGGCTTTCGGTGACACTCTTCTGCCACTGCTTGCTCTCCAGGTCTGCCAGGCCTTGCAGACATGGGGGTAGTACGAGTGTGGTGGCAGCGCTGGGAGCTTGCTTTTGTCACAGCCACCCCAAAAGACAGGAACAAGGCTTCCCTAAGCACCGCTGTGGCCTTCTTGCCAGAAGAGAAGACAGGAGAAAGGAGGATGCCTTTGGGCAACCATGAAGATCTTGCTCCTAATCTGCACCTTTGGAAGAAGCACGATTCAGATCTCCCAAAGAATAAAAGGATCAGTGCTGTCTTTCACCAAGGCTGAGAGCTGCTCTCCACTCCTTCCCCCAAAGAGACAAAAGCGGCTGCAAAATCTACCAGAGAATCAGCAGCATCTCCCTTACGTTTCTGTGCTTGGTCCCGGCGGGGCAGTGTTGCCTCACCGCTGAAATGGAGAGCCCAGTCGCTGCCGTCTGCTTCATGCAGCACTCGCTTATCTGCAGCCTGAGAGCTGGCTCTCCGTATGGACACCTTCCTCTCCAGGAGAGCAGCAACAGATCATGCTTCTTGTGTCCCGCTGAAGCAGGCACCGCGCTGGAGGTTGATTCCTGTTGTACTATTCACCTGCGTTCAGTGGTGAACACAGAAATTTTCCTGGAATGGAGCAACAGATTTCTTTCTTTCTTTGAAGCTGATTTCTGGAGAACACAGAAGAAAGCACCTGCTTTTTCTGGGCACTGTTGTGGAGAGGTATCTGTTGGTCTTTGATCCCCCTGAAAATATGTCCTTTAATATGAAGGATCATCTGTTTGCACTCTTAATGTGCAATAATTTGCACATTTCCAATGTATTCATCCCTGGCACATCAAAGGACAGGTTAGGGTGAATGAGACCACGTAGCAGATGCTGCTAGCATCAGCTTCAGCCCTGACCCTGATGGTTTACAGATGCCGCCTCCGTATCCTGGTGTTACGTTTTTCTGGCGTGCCCAGGCCGCTGCATGTTACATTCAGCAGTCACAAATGTAGGAGCTCTGATTTTGTTCTTTTGCCTTGGAAATAAACACATTCACTTGGGCAACACGGTGGTTTGTAAGGCTAAGTGTGCTCAGGGCACGAGCTCACAGCTACGCAGCGGGTTTGGGGTTTTTTAGAAAATGTGGATGAGTGAAGGGGCTGCTGTAGTTGAGTTCACTGTAGCGTGCTGACCAAGAGACCCATTTGGTAGACTCGTACCCTTTTGCCCACAAAAAAACACAAGGTAAACAGTTCAAAGGTTCTTGTGCTTCAGGGATCAGCAAAGTCCATGAACCTTGGATTCTTATGTTATGCCCCTAAAAACCCCTTCAAATTGTTGTCACGATGTGGTAAGCATTGGAGGCATACACCCATCCCAGCTGAGCTCCACTGACAGCAAACAGGAATGCAGCGTGAGCTGTGCCAGTCGACAGGGCTCTCATGCATTGTTTTGGCTTGTTTTGTGATTTTTAACGCTGAGTATTTCACCGTTCACCTGAAGGAAAACTGGCTGGTCTGAGGATGGAGACTTCCAGAGTAGTAACCGGACAGGGTGTTGCATCCTCATTACGCACGCTGAACGGCAGAGCGATGAAAGAATCAATCATATGGGATCTAGTTTAATGAAAAGTCAATACAGGGGGAAGCAGGGAGAGGAAGAAGCAGTGTTTGTATTTCATCAACAGCAAATTAATGTGTTCTATAATTGCAGCATTTGGGTACAGCAACTACGGCATTCATCTCCACAATTGTTATATTGAGGAGGAAACGAGCATCTCTTGAGGGGGTAGAGAACAGCAAAAAATATTCCTCTGATGAAAGATCAGGTGCTTCTGTGACGCTCATTACAGTCTTGGATGTGTTTATGCTAACGAGGGCCCAACAGTGCTAGAGGCTGGGTCCACCTGGCCTAATTGTAATCATCAATAAGTCAGCTTCATAGAAGTATAGAATGTCGTGAGTTGGAAAGGACATAGAATGTCCTGAGTTGGAAGGGACCCACAAGGATCATCGAGTCCAGCTCCTGTCTCTGCATAGGACAGCCCCAAAATTCACACCATATGTCTGAGGGTGTTGTCCAAATGCTTCTTGAATGTTGTCAGGCTTGGCACCGTGACTACCTCCCGGGGAGCCTGTTCCAGTGCTCCACCACCCTCTGGGTGAAGAACCTTTTCCTGATGTCCAACCTAAACCTCCCTGGCATATCTTATTGCCGTTCCCTCGGGTTCCATCACTGGTCGCCAGGGAGAAGAGATCAGCGCCTGCCCCTCCTCTTCCCCTTGTGAGGAAGCTGTAGGCCACAATGAGGTCTCCCCTCAGTCTCCTCTTCTCCAGGCTGAACAGACCAAAGGACTTCAGCCGCTCCTCGTACGCCTTCTCCTCTAAACCCTTCGCCATCTTCGTGGCTCTCCTCTGGACACTCTCTAGTAGCTTCGTATCCTTTTTGTACTGTGGCACCCAAAACTGCACACAGCACTCAAGATGAGGCCGCACCAGTGCAGAGCAGAGCGGGACAATCATCTCCTTTGACCGGCGAGCAACACAGTGCTTGATGCATCCCAGGACATGGTTGGCCCTCCTGGCTGCCGGGGCACACTGCTGGCTCATGTTCAAGGTTATTTAAGTCTAGGCAACTTCACTAGGCTTTGGCCACAGACAGTGAAGAGCCTGCAGGAGGCAATTCCTGTCACCTTAAAATAGGTATCTAAGAGGGTTGGAATGAATCACTCCTCTGCGGGTGCCGGTTTTGCTCCATCAGCTATGGACAGACTACTCCGTCCAAGTCAGCCAAGCCTGGCTGAAACGAGGGCACGTGAATCCTTATCCACGGCCATTCAGGGCACTGGATGCAGGCTGGGAATTTGAATCTAGACACCCTGGGTGCCAGGCTGAAGCTCAAATGATTGCTCCATCCCTCCTTTTCTAATCTGATAGGCAGGTAACTGCTGAGCCCAGTGGAAGTTTTCCTGTACAGATGAAGGCTTTCTGTTCTTGGCAGCTCTTCCCCTGGCATTCTTCTCCAGCAGTAAATCACAGAGTGGCTGAGGCTGGAAGAACCTCTGGAGATCGTCTCGTCCAACCCCCCTGCTCATGTGCATCTGTGTCATTCTCAGCCCTGATACAAAAGCTCTTCTGTCTTTTCTAAAATCCAGACATGCTGCCAAAAGTAACTTGAAAAAATGATTTTGGGGGAAAAAAAAAATAGTGACAGCTGAGCACAGCTGTGCCAGCAGAGGCTAAGAGACAAGCTGTCCTGCTGCACTACAGAATGCATGGAAGGGCCAAGTGGCAAGAGACAGCTAGCACCGCAGGACAATATGGTCAGTCCTCTGCCTTTCCAACTAGGAGCCAGGCTCCTTCCCTTCCAGGAGCGCGCTGAAGGGCTCTTCTTGTTGCTTCACAGGTACTGGAGGAGGTGAACCAGGACCTGGAGAGATTTGGAAACCGTCTGCTAACCAAGATCAAACCTCTAGGATGGGAATGCGAGTTGAACCCTCCTGTGTTTCGGCAGTACGATGCCTGGGGGCAGCGGGTGGATCACATCGCCACCTGCTCGGCCTGGAGGAGGATGAAAGAGATTGCAGCAGAAGAGGGGCTGATTGCTGAGGCCTATGAGAGAAGATACTCCAACTGGAGGTAACTGGGGGAGAATGGGAGCAGCTTGGTGCCTTGCTGGTTATTCTTAGCAGGGTACATTGAGCATCTTGTAGGACTGAACTTCTTGGTGTATAATGGGTAACAGATGATGCACGGACAAAAGCACACCTACCGCTGTACTGAACAGCAGTGTCTGTCCGCTGTAATGTTCCACATCGGCAATGATAAGCCGTAACTAATGGCCTACAGTTGATCATAATATTCTTTGATGTCACCTTCCTGATTCTGGGGCCTGGCAGTTCCCTGCACCGCTCCAGCTTTACATGCATTAGTTGTAACACAGCTGGGATTTTACTTGCACTTTCATTGTATTCCAGCCTCTGGAGACAGACCCGCATTTCTTATTTTTAAAAACTGCAGTTAATGTGCACCCGCTGGCAAGCAATGCCTTCCACCCAGCCTTGCACTGGCAGTCCCTCTGGGACTGAGAAACGGCTGCTCCTCTTCTCTCTTCCTGGCTGACACAGTTTTTGCCCTCTCAGAAATGAGCAGTCTGATTCTCACCTGGTTTGGCTGTATTTTGTTCCTCTCTTCCTAGTCAGGATGTTTTATCCTCCTGCTGTTGAACTGCTGCATAACCTGTCTGTTTTCCCTTGCTTTCTTTCCTAGCCGTCTGCATCAGGCTGTCAAACTGTACTTATTTTCAAGCTCCTCTGGAGGTTTCAGCTGTCCGGTGGCCATGACTGATGGGGCAGCCAAAGTCATTGAGGTATGAGCTCAGCTGCTCTCCGAGGGCACAGCCCACGTCCTGGCAGCACTGGTTAGAGACTGGAGCACCGGCCAAGGACGGAGGAGAGCTATCTGCCATCTGGCTCTGGGCATGGCCCTTCCGTGCTCTGTGACTCAGCTCCGTCTTCCACTGCCTTTCTCCTTTAGCTACAAAGTCTTTGTGCCCAGGCTCGCTTTTATGTTTACTTACAACACTGGGTACAATAAGGCCTTTGCTGCACATGAGCCCTGGGGCACTGCAGGTAGCTGGCAAGGTGTCCCACATGTTTTTACTACAAGATAGTTTGTTTTCCTGTTCCTCATGCAGTGTGGCAGCTAAATGTATTGGGCCAGATCCGTACCTGATGTAAATTAACCAAGATAGCAAGACTTTCCTGATCTGAAGACTTGGCTCTGCATCTTAGCACTATGTCAGTGGCTGTGTAGGATGCAGAGAAAAGCTGGCCCTTAAGCAGCTAGCCCTGGGCATTTTAATTTAGTAAAAAGAAAAAAAAGCATAAGGCAGTTACTTCTTTCCTGCAGCTCTTTGGATGCTGGTGACATCCAGCATATATGAACATACGCTGATCCCCTGACACGTGTGCTGTTTTGAAAGCTCTCTATCCAGATGTCTAGCGGTGCGGAAATCCGAGGGGGGCAGGGATGCTCAGCACTCCTTGACACGAGTCTGCACCTTCTGTCTGCACCGCGCGCCAGCAGCTGTGTGGGAGCTGGGCAGTTTCACAGACTCCCAGCAGTACACGCAGATGCACTGCAGCGTAGGACACTCGGTGCCCCGCTCGCAGACCGTCCGTTCTGAGCCTGGGACACACCAGTGTTAGTTACGGCAACTGTCTAACTTAATCTACTGTGTTACGATCTTTTAGTTTCTTTTTCCCTCCCCCAAAACAGTCACTAGGTATCCCTGGATCTCTGAAAAATGCTTTTGACCATCTGACATCCCGTGACCCCAAAAAGTTCTGGACCTCTGGCCAGTGGATGACGGAGCGCAGGGGAGGCTCTGATGTTGGTACGTGTTCTGAGGTGGGAAGCAACTGCAGCAGCAGCTAGATGTGTTAGCGAGAATTGAGAAAATGAAGGGTGTGGGTTGCTTCCAAAGCCAGGTAGCTGGTTTGGGAAACTTCAGCAGAAGTCATCCAAATCCTCTGCATAGCTCTGCTTTTTAACCAACAAAAGGCCCGACTTCTGTCCACTGATGCGTGCCATACGCACACGCAGGTACAGAGCTGTACAGATAACACGCTGCTGTCCAGCTCTGTAATCTAAACCTTGAGTAAGGCAGTCAGATCCATCCCAGCTGGGCCTGAGAAAGCATTCTTGGCCTTCAGCTTCTGTTCCTTGGCTAATGTTAGTAATAGCGTGATGGGCCAGGAAACCTCAGAACTCCGCTGCGGAGACAGAAATGTGGCAGAGGAGTAACCTGCATCTGATGAAGCTGGTGGAAGAAGTAAAAGGGTCAGCTGTGGAGTGAAAGATGTGCATCAGTGCCGGACTCCCGATTCCATAGCATCTTTTGTTGTTCTTGGCCGTGGTAATTCCTACAGAAATGGAGGCATTGGATTATACAGCGTGGTGCATTCTGCTTGCAAAGCACTGCCGTTACCAGCTGTTAGTCTGGAGCAATTGCTGGAAAGGCTCGCAGTTAAACAGAGCGTATTTCCCTTCTAGTACTTAACTCTGGCTGTATTTCTTATCCGGGGTCAATGAAAGAGATTAGCAGCTAATCCATACTCCATCTCGATAGCAAGAGGTGACTTAAAAGAGCTGCTGCTTACACCAAAAATCAGCATTGATACAGAAGTTCCCATGAAGCCAAGATGATCTTCTCCTTTCTTGCAGCCAACAGCACCGAGACAGTGGCCAGAAAGCAGCCAGATGGTACATATCGTCTCTATGGTTTTAAATGGTTTACATCGGCTGCTGATTCTGATGTGACATTAACCCTGGCCAGGGTAGCGGATGCTGAAGGACAAGTAAAACAGGTCTGTTTGATGGTGGAACCGGCTGAAGGAACAGGGGCATTCTTTTTCTTCCTTGGTTCATTGTAATGAAATCCTCTTTGCGTGCCTTTCACTGGCCCCAGGGTTCCAGCGGCCTGTCCCTGTTCTTCCTGAAGGTTCGAGATGAGGAGGGGAAGCTGAACGGCATCCAAGTGCAAAGGCTGAAGGACAAGTTGGGCACGCGGCAGATGGCAACAGCAGAGCTATGGCTGGATGGAGCTAAAGCAGAGCTAGTACGTAAGGTTTCACCTTCCTCTTGGGACTGGGCTGGCTTGGCGCGGCAGACTACTCATGGGGGTTTTGCCAGTGATCCCAAAAGTTCTTCTCTTCCACCTCTGTGGCTGGTTGTTCACTCCGCAGAACCCTTCACCAGCATGGCTGTGTGTGGGACAGAGCTGAGAAGAGCTCAGGAAAAGATGGGAGGGAAGAAAAAGAAAAAAAAAAGTAATTTTAGGCTGGTCATTTCCCTAATCCAGTTGCACTGGCCCAGCTGAGGGACAGTTCTGTGTAGCACGCAGGTAGGAACAAGCAGCAGGGACCAGAACTGATCATGCTGATGTGGTCTCCAAAGCCACCTCTCTGCTCATCCCACAGACTTGGCTAAAATGAGACAGCCGTATTTTAAAGCAAGCAGATCTTTGTGGTGCCTGAGGACAGACAGACGGAGTGGACAGCCTATATCTGCCTGTTGACACAACTTTCACTTGGATACGCATCAGCTTCCAAGGCTGTGCAAAAGGCTTACGTCAGCCTTTGTTCCTTGATGCTTTCAGATCTCTGCAGAGGGTCGTGGCGTGGCCTCCATCTCCAGCATGCTGAACATAACTCGGATCCACAATGTCATTTGTGCAGTAGCGTCCATGAGAAGGTGAAGGCAGCATGGATCCCCCTGAGCTGAAGGAGCAGCTTATCAGGACAAGGGGACTTTGCAATGCTCAGCATTGCAGCCGATGATTGACATCTAATGCCTTTGCAGGCACAGGTCTGGAAGGCAGCAGTGCCGGAGAAGGTTGGCCTGTGGGTGGGTGACCTAGGCTGGTGTGCTACAGCTGAGCAGGGTTCTTCCAGTGGGGGCGGCTGGAAGGGAAAGCTCAGAAGTGGAAGGCTGCTGGTCTAACTGCTGTCCCTGGCTGTATTCTCTCTAGGATGATCAGTCTGAGCAGGGAGTACGCCCGTAGGCGGGTTGCCTTTGGGAAGCTTCTCAAGGACCATCCCCTACACATGCAGACGATAGCGCGGATGGAGGTAAGGCTTTTGGGAGCTGAGCTGAACCTGTTGGCGAGGAAAGAGGGCAGAGATCCTCAGCTGCTAATGAGCAGAGGCAGCCCGCCTTGGGCTGATGGCAACAGTCAGGTGTAGGAGGCTGTTCCTGCGACAGTGAGATGTATGCAGCAGGGGAACTGCCATATTCTAGTGGGATTTGATCTGACGATAGACCCAGCTTCTCTGCTGGACTTCAGGTTATCCTAAACAGCAATTACCTGGGAGCTATTCTGAGAGGAGTGCCAAAGTTCACGCGTGCACCTATTATGATATGCCATGACCTCTGAAGCTGGTCATTAGCATCAGAGTCCAGGCATGACACCACAGTCTCCTAAACTGCCGTTAACGGACTCTTGTCCAAGACTGACACAGACTCATCCAGCTTCCCTGGTGGCTCATGCACCAGGAGGTGAACTGTTCCCACTGTTCCCAGCAGACCTGGAGAATTCCTGAGGAGTCACCATGCACTTTAGCTTCCGAGACACGTGTGTCTTCACTGTGTACCAGCACAGTGCTCATCACCGCAAGATGCTGAGCTTGAGTGAATGTCATCTAAGGCGATAACAGACAATGGAAGAGAGAGCAGCATGAATTGGCGCTCTGGCTCTGGGCTTTGGGAGGAATTTCACGTGTGGGCCTTCACTCACTGCAGGATGTCTCACAGCTTTTCCACAATGCTGAGCTGTAGCAGCTCACTAAATCCCCAGGACACAGGTGGCTTCCCACCCCTACTAAAACTTCAAAAAGAAGGCACACAGTTCTCCTCCTCTCACCCATCCAGGCACTTCTTTTCTTAAGTGGTGTAACACCAGTGCTTGCCCTTGGGCTGCAGGAGGTTCATGCAAATTTTTAAAACAGTATTTAAAAATCCTCTTGCAAGGTGGGGGAGAGGGAAAGTAGTCAACATCTGTCAAACACAACTTAAAGCTCCAGCATCTCTTAGCCTGTGGCCAGAAGTCCACCTCTGAAAGAAAGGCCAGATCCTATATAGTCCCACAGCACATCATTACGCACAGGAGCTACAGAGCTCCGTATCCTGATGCTTCCCAAATCACAAGTTGCTCAGCAAGAAATCTGTCAAAGACCTTGCAGATGCTGGTGCTCAGAGGTTGACCACCAGATGTGTGGTCTCATGTCCCTTACACTTGGCAAGGATGTGGATTTGTGACCTGGATGCCTGATAGGAGCTTTGATAAGGCTCCGAGCAGGCCTGATAAAATGGCATCGCCCCTTTCCTCATACTAGATTGCAGTGTCCAAGAGCGGCAGCTCCAGACTACCTTTAATATTTCATGCTTTGTGCCTTGCCTGTCAGCGGTCTTCTTCTCTGAAGCTGTGGGTCTGTACGGGTAGGGGTGGCATTTTGCCCAGGTCCGAGTATTGCACATCCCTTCGAGATGGTCTCACGGCACCTCAGCAGACCGGGCTGGAATCAGCCTGAGTCAAAGATCCTTGCCAGTGAAGCTCCCCACTTCTCTGCTTGCAGGTGCAGACGCGAGGGGCGTTTCTTCTGCTTATGGAGATCGTGCGTCTGCTTGGACTTGTAGAAACCAACATGGCGAGTGAGCAAGACCAGCTTCTCTTGAGACTGCTGATACCAGTCGCCAAACTGTACACTGGGAAGCAGGTATGGAACAACCAGTTTAATTAGCCCCGAGTGGGGCTGTGTGGCTCATTAGCAACCACAGAGCTGGAAAAAGGAGTGATTAACACAGCCAAGGTGAAGGACAGCGATAGCAGGGGATACCGGCAGTGACCTCTAGCTGCAGGGCCTGCAGCAATTATTGCTCTGCGCTGAGGCTGGACTTTGTGGGTCGGAGCCTTGTCCCTTGGCTCTCAAGGCCACACACAGATCAGCCGCCTGATCAGGACAGACAGAGCCAGCGCTGTCTGTGACGTACTCTGTACTCCACGTGCCGCAGAGGAATGCTGAGGCTGCCCCAAGACCAAGGCGGGGCATTGAGCCACGGGGAACATCTTTCCCCTCGTTATGAATAAATAGAAGGTGTTAATAGCGTAGCATTAGCCTTAACTTCAGGGGTCTGTCCCTCTTCTGATTGCCCTCAGCTTAAATACACAGCAGCTTACACGCCATAGACAAGTAGAAGGTAAAGACTCTCCTGGACTAGAGACACGTAATCCCATGTACCAGCAGACCACAGGTTTATCTTTACCTAGGGAGGACTGTAGTGAGACAGACTCTCCCTGGATCTTCTCCCAGGGTCTGACTTCTCCTGCAGGTCCTCTCTCAGTGTTACTCAGTCTTCATTCCCCAGGCTGCTCCTCCTGCATATAATGAGCAACTTGCCTCAGCAAATCCAGTCAGTCCCATCCCAGCAGGAACTGCGGTGCGATGTTAGAGGTTTCTGGCCGCTCTTTCCCCTTGTGCAACGTGGATCATGTCAGCTCTCTGCATTTTGCAGGCTTCTGCTGTTGTTATTGAGGCAATGGAGAGTTTTGGAGGACAAGGTTACATGGAGGATACAGGCTTGCCAGTCATAGTCCGCGATGTTCTGGTAAGAAAGCAGCAGGAGAAGCAGAAGCTCCTGTGTGTCATCTAGTCATAGAATCACAGAATGCTTTGGGCTAGAAGGGACCTTTAAAGCCCACCCAGTCCATCCCCCTGCAATGGGCAGGGACATCTCCAACCAGATCAGGTTGCTCAGAGCCCCATCCAGCCTGGCCTTGGATGTGTCCAAGGATGGGGCATCTCCCACCTCTCTGGGCAACCCCTGCCAGTGTTTCACCACCTTCATCGTGAAAATTTTTTTCCTTGTGTTTAGTCTGAATCTCGCCTCTTATAGTTTAAAACCGTCACCCCTTGTCCTGTCCCTACAGGCCCTGCTAAAAAGTCTGTCCCCATCTTTCTTGTAGGCCCCCTTTGAGTATTGAAAGGCCGCAATAAGGTCTCCCCGCAGCCTTCTCTTCTCCAGGCTGAACACCCCCAGCTCTCTCAGCCTTTCCCCATAGCAGAGGTGCTCCATCCCTCTGATCATTTCTGTGGCCTCCTCTGGCCCCGCTCCAACAGGTCCCTGTCCTTCCCATGCTGAGGACCCCAGAGCCGGATGCAGGGCTCCAGGTGGGGCCTCACCAGAGCAAAGCAGAGCAGAGGGGCAGAATCCCCTCCCTCGCCCCGCTGGCCACGCTGCGGGTGATGCAGCCCAGGAGACGGTTGGCTTTCCGGGCTGCGAGAGCACATTGCCGGCTCATGTCCGGCACACTATGTGCTTGCCTGCTAAAGACATGCTCAAGGGAAAACACAGCCCTCCCCAGACACACTCCAGGCGTGGCAGCTCTTTCCTAGCTGCCTTCCTGCTGAGCCCAGTCATCACCGGGAGGGGACGTGATTTGTTCTGGTGCTGGGGTTGTTTCCTAGCTCGGTACTGGAGCTCTCGTCACCACTGCTCCTCTCCACTTGTGGTGAGGCAAGATGTCTCTGGAGATTTCCTTGATATCCCTTAGCTCTGCCCCATGTCTTTGTTTCCTCACATTCCCCTTTCTTTATACAAGTCGCTCCAAAAGGCTCTTTCATGCTCTTCCACAGTCTCTTCTACCCCACAGGTGCTGTCCATATGGGAGGGAACAACAAATATCCTGTCACTTGATGTCCTGCGATCCCTCACCAAGAGTCAAGGACAGGTGATGGCCGTGTTCTTCTCCACAGTGCAGGTGAGCCCGCATCAAAGGCACCGGTCAGCCTGATTTGCTCACCTTGGCAGAGTCTTATTTGGTGTTTGTGTTCCTAGCTGAGACTGGCAGGGAATATGACCAAACTGAAAGCTTTAGACAAGTATTCAGAAGGTGTCTTACAATTCTGCTCTTTAAATAGCCCTTACAAAAGCAGAACGCAGGCAGTGCTCGTTTTGGGATCCTTGTGTGCTGCAAAGAAATGCAGACACTTTCATCTCAGCAGTGAAGAGTTTTGCATTGTCAAGAGTTCCTCATGACAGGTACCAATATAAGTATATTTTTAACGTGAGAGAGCCGCCTTCCTGAATCCAAAGCAATTTTGTGGTTTTGTTTCTTAACTGGAAAAAACACCACAAGACTGCCGAGTACTAAACCTTCACTAGGGCTCCCTACTGCATTATGACTTCCTATTTTTATTCCCACTAAAAGGATGGAAGGAGCCAAAGGAATTCCATTGCTGCCTCTTTAGATTTGCAGTTCTCTGGTTTTACCTACAGGCTGCCCTTCTAAAGGTGCTCAGATGACAGGCAGTCACCGAGAGTTCAAAGCAGCTCAGAATTTCATGAAGGAGCATCAGCTGGCTTGCTACGTCCCGTAAAGGGAGACAGGAACCAGCCTGAAAGGCACGATCAGCATAGCAGAGGGCATTCTCTCAGAGATCGGATTATTAATCCAGATAGAACAACCCAGATTACATTAGCCCAGATACAGTGAGGGAACCCTGGGCATCTGGAGCGCTGGATTTGACCACGCGTAGCCTTCACTTTCTCATCCAGACCCCACGAGAAGGGAAGGGTCTGGGTCACTGCGCTCCCTGCAGCACTGACAACTGGATGGGTCTTTCAAAAACACACGAGCAAGGGCCTGACTCCTTCTCACCAGTGGCTGCGGTTGGCAACTTCTGTTACATTTCAAACCCCCAGCTCAGCTGCATTCTGTCCAGAGCGCCTCTCTGACCTCCAGAGAGGAGTCTCTTCTCGCCATCCTCTCAGACAGCTTTTGATAAAGGAAAAATACCTCAAGCAGTTTGGCTACCAAACAAGAAACCCACATCTGCTCATAAGCAGGACTGAGCACACCTGCTAATTAAGAAGCCAACGGGTCCAGCTGTTGATAAAAAGCAGCTTAGTCCGACGCTGCAGGTAGTGGAGTGGAGAAGGAAGGGAGCGGGCGGTAGGCTCTAAAAATAACTTGGAAAGAAGCCGGCCTCCACCGGCTTACACTTAGGCTAATTTAAATGAATGCCCCACAAAGGTGCCGTGCTGCAGCCCTCGGAGCGCCTCACTGGCGTAGCCGAGAGGCCCCTCCAGCTTCTTACCAACCGGGTAATCAGAGCAGCATTAAAGACCGCAGCAGCGCGATTCAGAGCAGGTACCTGCGCAGCAGTAACACCAGCTATCGAGATCTATTAATTAACGAGCTCATCATCGCTCTTGCACTCGCACAAATCATGCTGTGTATGAGACTGGAGGGTGAACAAGCGAGCACCGACTTTATAGGTCTCCACATTCCGGTAAATGCCATGGTATTTGCTGTTCGTGGCACACTGAGGCTGCCTCCGTGTCCACGGAGCGTGGCAGTGGAGTGGCTGGAAGGGGCTGAGCCGGGAGAGCAGTGCTGGTGCACTGATTCTGATCACACGTGGCACATTTAACCTGGACGTGCCAGAACGCTTCTCCCTTCTGCCTTCAGCAGCCAGGCGCTGGAAAGGCAGACGGGGAGGCGTTTCCGCAGTGCCTCTGCAGCGTCGGGCAGGAACGTGCCGAGTTTCTACACCAGAATCAGGGTTTCACGTGCAGGTGATAAACAACCTCGTTTTGAGCTCCAGGTGTCCAAATTCTTTTGGTCTCTGGGAGCCTGGCTCATTTTGAAACATCCTTCCCATTCCTCTCTAGCGAGGAAATCATTTAGCCCTTCATAAAGGGATTTTTACTGCTCCAACCCATTTCCTTTTTACTGATGCACACAAAACCAGTACAATTGATTTTATGTTTGTCCATCAAGGGTCTCAGTTTGCAGGATTCGCGCCCAACGACAGGCTGCTGTGGAGAAAGCAGCGTTAGGACTTTGCTAGCACAGCAGAGCACTGCATTCTCTGAAGGTCGTATCTCCGCGTAACTTTCCCCCGACCCCGCTGCCACCTATTTTTGCTTTTATCCTCTGTCAGTGCCTCTGCTGATGGTGGGATACCCAACACCAATGGTGGCGTGATCTCGGCGCAGGAACCCAATGTCGTAGTTATCCTCAGGAAAAGGGAAATACAGAAACCCTCCTCACCCTTGTGCAAGGGGTTTACGAGAAGCTAAATTTTTAGGGTTCTTGATACACGGGCAAGTTTGTTACAAACCCCTCCGCCCAGAGGGAATTAGTCTGCAAAGTCTCAGGAGGACACGTGGCGAGAAGAGCGAGTGTGAGAGACAGTCCCGGCTTCCAGCTCGGCCGCGGTGGGAATTTCAGGTGGATACTGCACGGGCGCAGTCATTTCACGTTACACTAAAGATTTATTCGCTGGAATTTTGAGCCAGAGCATTGGGTGTCCTTTAGAATTCAATAACAATCTGAAAAGTGACTCTAAAATAGCACCAGGGAATTATTTGATCATTGAATTTTAGGTTGAATTCGGTCCCATCGCAGTACAGGTGTGTTTCTGAATGCCGGTCCTGCAAGCGTCTTGCAGAGCTCAGAATCAACTGTCTGCTGCATCAGGGATGGCTGCTAGGGCTGAAACTCTAGCTGTGAATCGGACATACCATCTAGGACACGTGATGGTGTTTTCACGTCCTTTTCAGGCCATAACCACAATTTTAACACAGCAGGAAATAAATCTAGGTTATTAAAGCGAGACTACATATTTGCTTGAAGCATTAATATGAGACTTGTGCTTCTTGCCCTGTTTTGGATGTTCTTCCTGTTGCTGTATTTTTAAATACTCACGATTAATCTTTTAAGTAAAAACCATTCTGACGATCTTGCTAGCAAGAGCGAACAAATGAGCGGCATCTTAAAATTCCTCAGTGAAAACCGAAGGAATCAGAAATAGTGGAGCTCTAAAGCTCTTTTGCTCTCTGATGATTTCGGTCAGAACAGAACCGTCCCGGCGGCGCCGCGACGCCGTGTGCGTGCGCCTGCCCTCAGGTACAGCCCACGGGAGCGGGAGCAGATCGACGCGCGGGAGAGGACACGGGAGCCGCTTCTGCCTCGAGCGTCGTCCCCGAAGCATCTCTGCAGCCTCTCGCTCTCAAATGCAGGGCAGGACGTGGAAAAACCCAGCTTGACCTTTCAGAAGATTCAATGCTTTTGGTTAGGAAAAGAGTGAGCGTAATCTGAAAAAAAAATGTAAATTATCAGAGAGCAAAGAGAATACAAGGTCTTTTTTTTCCCCCTAAGGTTAAAATGATGCTTTTCTATTCCCGGTCCGTACTGCCCAGGTCTGTAAACCTTAAAAAGCAAGGCAGCGTAGGACGTAGCTGTTCGTACCCCAGCCACGAGCACGAGGGTGCTGACAGGAGCGCAGATGTCGTCGCCATGCTTGGCCCGCGCGATGCTGGCTTCCACCCAAGCTGCTGGGAATACGCTTATGCCGTTGGGGTCTTTGATCCTTGTTAGCAACAAGCTCCAAGCTACTTTTAAAACATCTTATTAGCATTCCGTGGGCTTGGAGGGTTCTGTGGACTTTGTCTTGGCACTAGACCTAACCGCTTGCATGATGATGTTTTTGTATTTGTAGAGCGTATGGTGTGAGGATTTACGTACCGCTTTGCCTAGAGCGCAGAATAGCATCCATTGAGGATTGTGTTTTTCTCGTATTAATAGTCAGCGAATAGAGGGCAGCGGTTAGGCAGAAGGTGTCGGGCACAGGCGTACGGCAGAAAACAAAACTGGGTTCAGCTTGTGCAGTCCGGAGCCCTGCTGTGCAAATAAGCTGTATTTTCACGTACTAGCAAGAGGAGCTGCATGATCACTTAAGCGCTGAAAGCCTCAAAAACATAAAAAAATTAGTTCTGTGCAGCAGATACGTATAGGCTTTAGCTTCATAAATAACCGGCGAATGAGACTAATTAACGAAAAGCACCTCCTACCACCTGCTACGCTCCTGAAATGTGTAACAGTTCCTTTTGGCGAGTCTGCCCACGGTCATGCTTTAGTTCTGCTGCAGAGAGACGGGTTTGAATAGCGTGAAGATGCAATCGCAGCCCGCCAGGCTCCCGGGCCGAGCCCGCCGATGGAGGCAGGGCCGGCCCTGAACGCAGGCAGCGCCGGCCGGCGCCTGGGGCGGCCCAGCGGTCGTGGCCGACTTCGCTGCCGGGGGGGACGCAGGGTCTGGAGGTGGGCGACGGCTGCTGCTCCGCGTGTGCGACTCCAGGGGGACCGAGCTGTCGCCCCAGCCTGGCGGCTCCATGCAGAAGGCAGGCTCTTCTCGTTCAGTCCCTCCCAAGAGGGAACCCGTGTGGGAAACACGGATTAAAGGCTAGCTTCTGCCGGTCGCATCCAGGCAGCCGTGGGCATGCCGTGCCAAAAGAGCAACTATTTTAGGCGCTCTCAGCTTGTGCTTTCACCAGGTATTTGGGACAGTGGAGAAAGGGCAGCTTAGCTCAGCCACGGGAAGCTTTTAGGTGGTGCTTTTAGGCACAGTTAAATACCTGATGTCCATCAGAAGAGAGCCGCTCTGGTCCTGGGGCCTTTCCCACTGACACGACCTGCGAAGAAAAGCTCCTTTAAATCCGAATTTTCCTGCCTGGACTCAGCTCTAGCACCTTCGTGGAGTAAAAATATAAAAACGGGAGAATTAGGACCTGATACAGGTACGCAATTAGAGAGAATTGGGGATGTGATCTGGTCCCCACGTGCAGCTGGAAAGCCAGCACGGAAACAGCAACGCGCTGGGTCCAGCGCACGGGAATTCTTCGTCCCTGAGGCAAGGCCGCGAGTTTCCCTTGGCAGCGTCCCCTTTCCTGCTGCCGCGGTGCTTGGCCGCTCCACCCACGGCCCTGCCAGTTGCAGCCACCTTGATTTAAGCTTTTTGTTAGCGGCTGCTGGGCGTGCTCAGGGTTTCGCCAGCCCCGTTTCCTTGCAGAAGGTAAATACCCTGGAATTCTTCCTGTGATTGTTTGCTTTGCAGAAAAAACTGGAGCTGGCTTCGAGCACTGCGAAACTGGAACCCGCCGTGAAGCAGACGCGGGATGCCATCAGCAGTCTGGCGCAGTTCATGCAAGCGGCTGGTTCGAAGGGCGCAGCGACCATGGAGCTAGCAGCAAGAGACTTCTCCTACACCCTAGCCAGGATCTATGCAGGTAGCGGGAAAGACAGGAAGGGTGGATTTCAGACCAGGAAAGGGATGGGAATCAGCCCTGGAATGGCCTGGTTTCGCACCTTCTGGGTAAAGGGCAGAGTTTTAAAGAAAGCTGGGTCCCCACCTTCTCTAAAACTGAGGCAGCTCAGCCTGGCAAGTGCTGTTGGGAAGTAGCCACCACCCACGTTTCACGAGCCCTCGCTGTTTTGGCTGCAGCCCGGGAATACTGATGTCTCCTACTCTTCCGCAGGAGCTCTTTTAATTGAGCACGCAGCTCGGCCTGGCGCTTCCTCCACAGACATCTCCGCTGCTCGAAGGTGAGCAAAAACCTCCTCTAGCCCTAACCGCTTTAGAGGATTTCTCGTGCAACGCAGCAGGCTTTGCTCTGCCTCTCTGAGCGATCCGACCCCCTGCCGTGGCGAGACCCAACCTTCCTGTCATCACAGATGGAGACAAACATCAGTCCGGGTTGGTTGCTGTCATCGTCACGGCTTTTCCCTGCTGCGGGGAATCTCCCTTCTAGCAGCGATGGGAGGGAGCCGAACTGGGCAGAGCTCAGGTTGAAAGCAGCACGGTCTGCGTTAACGGGGCTCGGACAAACGGGTTTGCGTTCTCTGTTCAGGTGGTGCAACCAGGAGCTGTGCCCCGTGGCCACGGAGTTAGGGAACAGCAGCTACGAGGCCGAGGAAGCGCTCGCGGACAGCGCGCTGGTGTACGAGGGCAGCCCTGCCTGCGGCAGCAGGCTGTGACTCACCGGAGGCGAGCGGCAACTCCAGCCCCCAGGGAACAGCAGGTGAGCTGCAATCCAAAAAAAGAAAAAAAATCCCCAAATCCTCAGAGAGCCGCGAGTTACAGGCGTGGGGGGGGGACGTTCCGCCAGGGCCAGAGCAGATCCTTCTGGAGTGACCCCCGCCGCAGCACCTGCTGCGGCTTGAGATCCACTGCTTTTGCGCTGCGACCCTGCTAGCGCAGACGCAGCCACCCAGACTCGGCCCGAGATGCTGAAACGTTCTTACCGTGTTGTAGGCAAAGACGAAGCGATCAAATCCAGATAAGGACTTGGAGCAGCAGCTCTTCAAGTGCCAACTGGTGTTCTTTTTAAAGAAAAGCAACCAAAAGCAACCTGAAAATTCTTTGAGGTTGATTAAATACAGAAAAAAAAAACATTTTTCCCTGTTCATCTTCTTGCCTTCCAAGGCTACGCGCGGTCGTTGTGCCGGGGTGGGGTTTTCTTCCAGGGTAGCCTCCTACGCCCACTGTGGCCGTCAGGACGGTGCGTCCCGCCGCACTGCTGCGCCGGGCTCCGGACCCCCAGCTCAGCGCCCGATCTTCACAGCTCGTTGGGTAAAAACAAAGGCTTTGTAACCCAAACTTCCCGTTTTCCCAGCCGCGGCTGTTGCTAAGGGAGTCACGGGACACTGCTTAGTCTGGCTCGCGCTTTTGATTGTTCCTTTTCTATTTTACCTCTTATCAAACTTTGCTTTTACTTTGAATTAACCTGGAGTAGAGGCTTTACCTTCACGCCTGTCGTTGGGCGCCTTGTCCCTGCTAAAGCTGCCAACCCGGCTCCGCGGTCAGCGGCGACGGGCAAGCAAAACGTTCTCAACCTCCTGCGCTTCAAGCGCGGGATACGGTAAATCGCTCTTTGCGGCTCCGTGAAGGGACCCCGCTGTGCAAAGCTGTTCCTAACAGCGTAGGGGTGGAGGTCATTTCAATCACATCACTCAAATTACATCAAAACCGTACAAGTTGGTACCAAAATTAAAGAAAAAAATTCATTTTCTTAATTTTTCTTAAGAAAATAAAGCTTTTGTAATTCTCTGTGACCTGCAGAAAGCTTATTCATTCCCTCTGCCTATGTCCTAAGGATGCTGCGATTCATACGGACATGAATTCTGCCTTTAGATTTAGTTTTAGATTTAGATTTAGACTTAGTTTTAGATTTAGTTTTAGTTTTAGATTGAGATCAGACTGAGTTTTAGATCAGACTGAGTTTTAGATCAGACTGAGTTTTAGATTAGATTGAGTTTTAGATTGAGTTTAGATTTTAGATTTAGTTTTAGATTTAGTTTTAGACTGAGATCCAGTAATCCTCCACCGAAGCAAACACCTAAACAGCGACTGCGTGCTGCTCTTCACCCTCAGCCCGTCAGCCGACCTGCTTGGTACTACCCTGACGACTACCAGTTTTTAATTAAAAAGCCGCTAATAACAGGAGGAAAACAAGACTAGAAGACAGGCGGTTGGAACATAGAGCTGCGGAGCGCGACAGCGGCTGGGCTATTCATAGAATCATAGAATCATAGAATTGTTAAGGTTGGAAAAGACCCTTAGGATCATCAGGTCCAACCGTTAACCTACCACCGCCAAGTCCGCCACTAAACCATGTCCTCAAGCACCGCATCTACCCATCTTTTAAATCCCCCCAGGGATGGGGACTCCGCCCCTGCCCTGGGCAGCCTGTGCCAGGGCCTGACCACTCTTTCAGTGAAGAAGTTTTTCCTAATATCCAACCTAACCCTGCCCTGGCGCAGCTTGAGGCCATTTCCTCGTCCCATCGCTTGTTACTGGGGTGAAGAGACCGACCCCCACCTCTCTACAACCTCCTTTCAGGCAGTTGTAGAGAGCAATAAGGTCTCCCCTCAGCCTCCTCTTCTCCAAACTAAACACCCCCAGCTCCCCCAGCTGCTCCTCGTAAGACTTGTGCTCTAGACCCTTAAGACTTGTTCTCAAGGAAAGAGGAAAGGGGCCGTTTGCTGGGCACAAAGTTGCCCGACATTTGACGAGGCCAAAGCCCGCAGATGCGGGAGGACCCAAGCGACCAAGCGCCGCCTCCGGGGATCCCAGGGCTGAGCCACGCGGAGCTGCCCTCCGATCACACAAACGCCGCTCAGGCAGAGCCAGCGCCGAAGGGCTTTCTGCTGCAGCGTTTCTCTGTGCCCGCTACGTGTGCGTTTACGCGAGTAAATAATATTTGGGTTTGAAAAATCTCCCACCTCCCCGCAGTTGCTTGGCGTCGAAGGTCTTACAGGTGCCCAAGCACAGAAGCCCGTCGTGCCGCGTAAAAATCCGGAGAGCGGGAAGGTGAGAGAACGCCGCGCGGCTCTAACCTAAACGATGACGGCAGCGAAGTCCAGCGCCAGATTTGCACCTGGGAAGGGCGGAAGGGCCGACAGCACGCGGCGAAGGCAACACGAAGCGAAGGGCGTCGCGCTGGAGCCGTTTGCGGAGCTGCCGATGAACCGTCGGCACCCTCCGGTCTCACCAAGCGCGCGTCTCCGAAGCACGGGGCTCTGGCACGCAGCGGTGCCTTCCGCGCTCGCCGCCCGCCTGGGACCTCGCATCACCTCTCCCTGCGTATTTTACATGGTTTTTTGACCACCGGGATTACTTTTTCCTAATATCCGAGCTATAATTTGCCTAAAAATGAGCCCCGCAAGCTGGGAGCCCTGCAGAGGCACCGATACAGAAAACACAAGGGACTGTAAAATTGTCACCGTGTAGGAAAATTGACAAATTTATTAAGATCTAAATATTCACTCTGAGGCTACAGCAGAATAAATGCTGTTACAAACAAATAAGCGCTAGGGTCTAACACTTTATACTGCTGCTAACCAGCTCTCTGCTCTCATAGGTTTGAAGTTTTAAAACATTTAATGTTCTTGAAGTAATTAATCAAGACTTCAGATGTCATTTTAATACAAATCCCACCAAAAAAAAAAAAAAAGTACAATCAAATGCATCACCTGTTGCCACTGCAAGGTAAAAATCATTTAATAACATAACTCTGGGAAATCGGTTTAAAAAACATTTGTTAAATAGTAAGATAAAACTTTAGCAGCATTTAAAAAATTTGAAAGTCCGAAGAATACGGTAATCGTAAATCCCAAAATGCAACGATCGGAGCTCCAACGCCTGTGTCACGTGTGGAAACCGAAGGGATGGGAATTTGTTATCCTCTGCCCAGGAGATGGCACGTCTACGTGGCGTAGGGACAGCGAGGCAGACAGACAGACGCTCGCACAGACGTGGCTGTATGAAAAGGTCAAGTTTCTCTTTCTGCGTCCTCGCTCTCGTGCTGGTGGATTCCCTCTTTAACAAAAAACTGAGCGGAATTGTTAAAAAGAAAATTCCTGCTGCCGGGGCTCGGCCTGGGCGGCCTCCTCAGCCCTGCCCAGCAGCACGTCCGTCCGTCCGTCCGTCCGTCCGCGAAGGCACCGCGCAGCCCCAGGACGATCCCTGCTCCGTCCCTTAGAGAAAAAGCCAGCGGGAGCAAGCGCAGCGCAGGCTGCGCCGCTCTGCGGGGCTGCACCAGCAGGGGCTGCGTCGCTCGCCCTCCTCGCGACTCAGAAAAGAGCCCGAGTCACTGCTTCTGCCTTTTAACCGAGAACGGTAATTCCGCGGAGGGCGCGAGCGACGCCAGCGATGGAACCTCGCCCAGGGCAGCTCTGAGGGCTACGTAAAACCTGATCCGGATCCTGCACCTGAGCAAGCGTCAGAGCGCTGGCCCTGACTCGGCAGTGCCCGAGCATCGCCTTCCGGCACAGCCCAGTAAAAAACCATCTTCTAACCGACTCTGGACACGGTTTTCTCAAACCCTGGCGCTGAGCAATTCGGGATCTACGAGAGGGACAATTGCAGACTGACCACAAAACACCTGCGCAGCCCCGTCTGTTAAACGAGCGCTGAACCTGCTCAGATTCCCTGCGCGGGGCCGTTGCCCTTTGCAGCCTCCCAACAGCTCGCGCCTCTCCCAGCGCGGCCCCGTCCCACGCCGATGGCCCCTCCTGGGCAGCAGAGCGGTTCCCGACACCTTCTCCCCCTTCACCACCAAAGAGCCTTTGCTTTTCCGTCCCACGAGCTGCCGCCAACGCCTCGCCCGTACAATTAAGCCGTGAAGAACCAACCGCTGCCGAGCGACTCCCGTGCCACCACGCTGCACAACGTGCGCCACCCCCGAGGAGAGGCCGGGCGCGCCGCTGTCCTACCTGGGGACGAGAGGGGCCTTCGGTTCTCAAGGATTGTCTTGTTCCTCAGCCACTAACGCTATTTGCCAGACTCCCGATAAGCCGCACAAATCGCCTTTGCGTAAGATTGTTTTACAGCACGGAAGACGGCGCTAAAGCTGCCTATCGCGATAGCAGCACTGCTCTCTTTTCAGGCTCTCGTGCTGTTTGAGAGCTGTAACAAAAAGAAAAGGGGAAAGGACGTTCGTTAGGAAGAATTGATCACCGGGAAACGAGCTTCTGCACGATGTCAGCTGTGCGCTCCTCCAGCAGAGCTGCCAGGCCGTCGGTGCCGCCGACGGGAAGCCCTTCTGCACGGTAACGGCTTCACGCTAGGCAGAAGTTAAGAAGTTCTCCGACTCCCTCCGACAGCGGCAGGGAGACCCGCGGGGCTTCGCTCAGCGTTTCCGAAGCGGAGAACATCCAAGCAGCGCGGTGTCCGGGGCTGGGAGCACCGGTGTCCATGTAAACCCGACAGCCGCCGCGCTACGGAGCGATGAGTTACTGAAAAAGCACTCAGAAGTAACTCAAGTATGGAAGGAGCTACATAAAAATCAAATTCTGGTGTATAATTGAAAACCCGCTGTTCCTTTGCACGTTCTTAATAGTGCAAAACATTATATACGCTTTTCTTTTTTATTCTTGACGCAGTAAATGCTACCACCAGCTGCGATCGCAGCTCTGCCCAGAATCTGCGGTTTTATTTGATTAAATAAATACCAGGAGATTATAAAGCAATTGTGCACAACGTCTTGTGATTAGAACAGCGCTGTCCCAAAATAACTCACAGTTGCTCAAGGAGCTCTTCAGTGCCCCTGAGAATTCAGGGCAAATCCTCTCTCGGGACTTCAAATACGTCAGAAAAGAAATAAATGATGGAGTAGGAGCGCGCGCAACGGGAGCGCACGCAGCTGAAATGAGCGAGCAGTCCCGGGAACACGGGAATGATCGGACCCTTGCGCAGGAGACTTTTGCAGGACAAACAGCAGTTGAGTTTTCCACCTTCTGGGAAAAGATTAAAAGATCTTAAACCTGAGTGAGTTTGGTTTGTTCCCAAAGAGCCACGGCTCCACCATCCAGCATTGAGAATAAGGCAGAAAGTGTGCAAACGGGAACCGAGCTCCGCGCTCCCCCCGAGGGCCCTGCTCGCCGCAGGGGAAGGGAGACGCCGAGCTTCCCTTTCCAACCGTCGCCGAACGCGACCTGGGCCGCTCCTACATTTGGGCTAACGTCATCGGATCGACGCTTTGAAACACGATGGTCAGTTAAGGGGGGGGAAAAGAAAAACAAGGTTCCGAGGAAGGCGAGACTACGGAGTTCCCCAGCCTCGGAAAACCGTGCTGCTTGTACTGACGGTACCTGGTGGCGCGCGTGGTTCGGGTCTTTTCCCCCTCCCTGGGACTCTCGCACCAGGAAAACCAAGCATAACGTTTTTTTTTTTCCTTCTAAATATTTTTTCTTCTAAGTTTAGGAGCAAGGGTTTGTTGTTCCTTGCAAAGACACACAGTGGAAAAGAAAGCAAGAGGAGGCCTGCTGCGGCCTCCTTTTTCAAAGGCCTTGGTGTTTCTGCTGAACCTCAAATACAGCCCCTACGAGGGACAGGAAAGAAAAATAAAAAATTAGAAAGTGTGTTAGCAAATGCTCCCATGCAAAAGTCTAAACTTTATTCACTTTTATTTATATATTTAACAATTCTAAAGTATTTACTTCTTGCTTTGACAAAAATGAAAAATATAGGAGCACTTTACTCTCTTTAGGAGAGAAGGGTTATATATACAGCTAGGGAGAGATACTGGTTCCTCCTTTACATACAAAGAAAAATAATATTAATAAAAAAAGTGCTTCATCGATCAAAAAAAAGACTAAGAGCTGCAAGCATTTATTCACACTGTACATCACAGAGCCCCAAAACCCGTATCGTAACCTCTTGGCACCTGTCGTTAGGAACTGCAGAATCTTATTTTTCCCTGTCTATTTGCACCACAAACCCACGCGACGTTAGTGCGCACAGCTACCCCGTGTCCCCTGAAGTTGGGCCTCGCGCCGCCCCCGCCGCGGAAGAGCCCGAGACGGGAGCCGCGTACGATCCTCTTCCCGCTCCAGCTGCCTCTGCTTCACGGGAACAGCAACGCCTACGGTTCTAGTCCAGCCACGCGCCGCGCTCCTTTAGGAACAAACACTCCTATGGATACAACTCGAGTGGAGAACCCGTCTTTTTCTTCGCTCTTCCCTCCTGATGGTTTGAAAAACGTTTCGGAACCCGTAGCGGGGGGATCCCAAGCTGCTTCGTTACCAGCCCCCTCCCGTAGGACGCAGGCGGCTGTGCCAAACCAGCCTCCCGGACATTCGGTTTTGCCTTGTGAATCTTCAGCTTACGCCGCAGCAGCGTAACGATCCTTGCAAAGGGGGTGGGAAGTTCAAAGTGAAAAATAAAATACCTTGACGTTTCTTTTCCCCGTCAGACCTAACAGATATTCCGAGGTGGTTTTCTCTGTGCGATACTCGCTTTGGATGACGCGATGCTGACGTTCCAGGGGAGGGAAGCACTCCTTTCCCAAGGTCTCCTAGATTTTGAGCTTTTTGCATCTAAAACTCTCAAATACTCCAGCAGGATTTTTTGTTCTTGAGAACATCACAAGAGGAGTCGTGACTTTGTCTAGGCAATGCATTGGGAAGCAGGATCTACATTTCTTCCTCGCCAAGTCGCACTAAGCAGGCTCTATCGAAAGGAAAAGGGCATGAGTACCTAACACCCGTTTAAAAACATCTATTCAAGACATTCACACTTTAATGAGGTGACTTTAAAGGCGACTCAGATTGGGACAGAAGGAAGAAGGGGAATCCATGATGTATTTCAGTCTTTATACGATCCTCAGGCAGGTTTTTCCTGTCTGGAGTATACCGAACACCGACCGAAAGAGGAGGAGACATCCCCGGAGCACTGCAAGCACCAGCGCGCTCCTCACGGACCGAGCCCGGCGAAACCCCGGCGTATCGCGGTCGCTCCTTCGTTGTTTTGGACCGTCTCATTAAAGCGCGAGTCCCAACAACAGCACGACAGCCTGTTTGTACAAACCACGACAAGTGCTCTGCTCCAGAAGTAGCTTCGCACCGAGTAAACCATCCTACGATGGGGCAAGGATCGAAGTCGAGGCTCTTCTACTTTCCCACTCAGTTTTAAATAATGAATTGCATTTACAGAACTTCAGAGAGAGGCGCCAGCGTCAAACCCGTCTCAGCCGGGCAGCCTGCGCAATCCCCTTCCCACCTCTCGCGAACAAGCACGCGCTTCCCGTGGCCGGCGCTGCCCAGGCGCTCCCGCTCCGAGCCACGGCGGCAGGGCTGATGGCAACAGAACGCATCGATTGTGTGTGCACGTCCAGAGCCGCTGGGCACGGAAATCCGTGACCGATTCCCCCGTCAGGCAGCGAGGATAACTAAGCCCGCTCTAAGAACAGAGAGGGAGAGTGCTCTCTTGGGAAAGAGATTCCCATTTCTTCTAGCAGCAACAGGTTCCCAAACAGCAGTTTCTTGTTTGGAAGTAACGGGAGTGATTGAAAGCACTAGCGCTGACGCTACAGGTATTCACGCTTTGCACACTGGCTGGACTGATTCCCCTCTTCTCCTTTCCTCCGCAAAATCGTCTGTCTGCAACACAGTTCAGCAGTGGGACAGTTAAATACAAAAGGGAAATCTGGTTCTGGCGCCAGCTCCCTTCCCACTTCCACAATCTTCCAGCAAACAAACAAACATATATATATTATTATATATACACACGCACGCGCGTAAACACATACACACGATAGGACAGAAAGGAAAGGGGGAAGAGCTGGAACGGGAATCCCGCGATCCAGCGGTACGTCCTCGAGGTCTCTCCCGCCGAGCAGCGTTCCACGCCCCAACCTCCAAAGTGCACGGCTCCCGCGTCCTCCCAGCCTCCGCCCGCCGAGAATCGCTGTCTGTTGGGGAAGCGTCGGCACAGCGGCTCCCCCGCAGCTCTGAGGCTGGGACTTTAATTTGACGTGGCAGTGATGGGTTTATCCAGTTCGAGATCAAGGCTGGAGCTGCTGGGGTGCAGGCTGCTGTAGCACGATTTGCAGACTCTGCTGGGTTCAAAGAGCTGCTGACTGGGAACGGGCACCTTCTGGTTACAGCAACTGGAGCAGAACACGTTTCCACAATTCCTTGCATCGGGAACAGAGAAGAAATGGAAAAGAAACGATTAGAAGCGGTTTGAGAGAGTTACCCAAGTTCTAAAGTTATACTGTTCGCAGTGGTGTGATGGGGTCAGCCCTGGAGACCGCGGTTGCTCCTCCCCAGGTACCAGGATGCGTGCAAAGACAACCCTCCGCTTCCAAAACTGAAGCGGAGCTTTAGGGAACGGACACCAGAAAGGAGCACAAAGCAAATTACGGTACAAAACTACAGCTCATCACACGACTCTACAGCGACGGCTCTTCCGTACAACGCTGGCTCGCTTCAGACCGGAGGGAACTTCCAGGGGTAAGGTCTCTCCCCTGCCCTGCTGAGGAGCTCGGGCACGGTGCTACTCATCGCTGCCACTGCTACCCTGGGGGCAGGCGGCTAAGAGAGGGGCTACGGGAGAGTGAACGAGGGGCCTTCCTCCGCAAGGAGGCGGGGAGCGTGGTGTCCTGGCCCCTGCTCGCATCACTGATCCAGCTTTGCGTTAGAGACGGATTGGATACTGCGGTCCTGGGAGGAGCTGGGAGCCTCTGCTCCTTCTAAAAGCGCGTGCTGGCGAGTACCAGCAGAGACATTTTCTTCTGGTTCCTTTCAAGTGCGCTGCTGGAAAGTTTAAGCATGGGACAGATGAAAAAAAAAAATTAAACCCCATTTTTTAGTTGATGCAATCCTCCCCTTGCCCCAACAGCGCGGTCTCTTCTGCGGCGTTCCCGGCAGTCCCACGCTTCTGCGTAAAGTAAACCGAGTCAACAAGGATCATGCAAAGCCATGAGACGGGCAGCCAGGCATTTCATGCTCAGAAACGGCAGTAACGCTGCGGCAGGGTGAGCAGTCTCATACGCATTCTTGTCAGATGTCAGCTGGTGGAGGCACGCTGGCGCATGCACCTCACAGGAGGCAGGGATAAAATTTAAATCTGGAAAGTAATTACCTTCTCTTCTCGCAGCCCCCCTCAAAACCTGCTGCTGCTCAAGCCAGCCTGGTGAGCACTGCAGTGCCCTGTCCGCCACGCTCATCAATTCTCACAAGGAGCTCAGAGCAGCACTCCAGGGACCTGAATTTTGCAAGTTTACCTCCGTGCCTGACGCCCTTTTCATTAACTCTTGGGCATCAGGATTTTGTGCCGTTATTCTTTTGTGCTAGAAAAGATTTGCTGCTGCCAGGAGACTGACAGAGAATTCTGCCTACGCCCAGCAGCTTTCATTAATCCTTCCTTGCCAAGAGACAAGATTTCCAGATGCTGGTCACTGATGGGGAAGGAGTCAGCAGAGAAATCCCATTTCTCACTTCAGTGGGCTCATTTTCTCAGCGCCGCACAGCGGCTCCTGGTCTCAAAGCTGGAACCCGAGCGCTAGCGGGCTGACAGCGGCTAGCCTTTCTGCAGCCGCTCTGAAGTCGTCTTAAGGACCCCGTTAGCAATTACGATCGGAAAAAGCAGCAGGAGTAAAAACAGTCCCGTGAGGCGTTACACAGCAACAGCCTGCAGAAAAGCAGTTCCGACAACCCACATCTCTGCTGCTCAAAGAACGATTATCCAGCAGAAGCTCGCTGTTGACAGATGAGGTCAAAAAAGAACCAGAGGGATTAAAACAAGTATCTGTTTGTTGTAGCTCACCAGCTTCCTACCATATGTTGGGGTTTTTTTGTTGTTTTATCCTTCTGTGATAGAGAATAGCGTTCTGTAACTGTTCTCCCCCGAGCTTCGGAAAGCTCTGCACAACTCCTTTCTATCCTGGTGGTCCTCTGCTTCGCTTGAGAGATTAAAAAGAGACACTGGAAAAGCCACCTCGCTCCTTTGAGGAGTGGGGACTTCAAATCATGCTACCGACACCTCCTCTGCTTACTAAATCATAGATGTTTACCCCTTTTTTTGGTGACACTAACCCTCCACCAGCTCTGCATTACCTCTGACTGCCGCAGTGTTTTCAGTCCTTCTAAAATAAGCGGCAGGTTTTTTGTCAGCGCGCTGCACAGCGATACCAGAATTGTTTGATAACGTGTGGCCCTCTCCCAAAAATAAAGCAAAAAGGGAAAATAAAAAATAAACGGGTATGGCTGAACTTGAAGTCTCTTCTCAGTGAGAAGTGAAGCATCCTCTGTTACTCAAACACACGACTTAACTGATGGTGAGTGTTAGCGTGATCCACATCCCGGTGGAAGCTACCAAAAGCCAAGGCCTACAGGCCTTTCTGTGAAGAGAGAGGCCTGTTTCTACGGATCTAAACATCCAACAGATTGTGCTAGCCACCCACAGCTTATTTCTAGTGATTTCTAGGCAAGTGAAAAACAAAGAGGGGGAAAGAGACGGAGTTAGTTTGGAGAAGTTACCAAGAAAACGCAGACAGACAACAGACAGAGGCTGTTGTAAATGCTCACCAGATTTGATCAACACGTTCAATGTCCCTGCAAGGAGGGGAGAAAGAGCTCAGAGGGGAACTAGCAAAAGCAGCAAATAGTGGCAATGAAGGAAGCTGGGTATTTTTATCCAGCTCAAAGTCTTACAGCGTAGGGGTTTCGACTCATTTTCGCTCTCGGTAAGATGTTGAGCAGACTGCCACTGAGTTTTTTGAAAATTTATCCTACGGAAATACTTGGTTTTCTGGTCGGTTGCCGTTCCTTATTGGTCTCTACCAGAAACAACCAAGCTTACGCGGACAGCCTGGCTGACCCAGGTTAGACATTTGAAAGCTGAAGAAACAAAGACACTAAAGGGAAATTTGCAACCAAACTTGAAACCCTGAGTCAATTTTAACTCCTCGTGGTGCTGGGGGTGTTCTGTGCCTATCCACGCGCTAGGAATTCTCCACAGCCCAGGCCTAGGAAACCGAAATGGAGATGCCAAGCGTCAGTCAGCCTAGGGAGGCCGTGCTGAACGGGCACGCTTCCCAACAGGTACTGCTAGGAGAAGGACAAAGGCAAACACCATTTTCACTCTTATAAAGCCCT
This sequence comes from Theristicus caerulescens, assembly GCA_020745775.1. Lineage (NCBI taxonomy): Eukaryota > Metazoa > Chordata > Aves > Pelecaniformes > Threskiornithidae > Theristicus > Theristicus caerulescens. The sequence continues at coordinate 12,175,403 of CM036570.1, forward strand.
TCAGATGCGTACAACTGTACGCTCAGTAATTGTATTTTTCATCTGAAGCCTTAAGACATACAAATTTGCACAAACGCAGTGGACATGAAAAAAATCAAAGCCATTTAACTTCTATTCATTCTTCCCTGGGTTTGTTTATCTTTACAAGACGACTAAACGGAGCAAAATACAAAATGGACACAAACCAAGAAAGATGTTGATAATTCTCTACAACTTCAAAAAGCAATGAAGCATCAAAATGTGATAACTGCCATTTGTTTCAATGACAGTCCCTGTAATCATTTTCTCATGTCCAGAAATCAGGAATAGGGATTTATTTGAAATATAACTTCGAAATCTGAGATTCTCTGTCTTTAACTGGAGTGTGATCTAATCAAAAGGCCTCTGCCACCTGTTCTTCATTAAGCCCCTGCTGCCTGCATTATCTGCTGCAGCCTCTGCTGGCAAAACGTTTGGCAAAGAATAATCCAGAAAACTTTGCTTTCACGTAAGCGTCCTTTTCAGATTCTTACAGGAGCAATTTAATGAAAAGGGAAGAACGGTTAGAGAAGGAAGGGAGCAGGTTTACAACCAGTAATGGGAAGATGCTATTCAGATATTTGCAGTATTGAATTACTGAATGCTAAGATGACAAACCAGTATTTTTAATTATTTACATCCTCTTAAAAAGCTAAGCAGCCAGCTGCCTCCAAATCCAGTTTGAGGAAAAAAGGCAGGATCTGGTTAGGCTGGGGTGGAGCGGATACCAAATCTGGCTTTTTAAATATATACTCTGCATGAACTGGAACTGAACAGGAGAAACTGTTCTGTTCTTCCAAAGCTCTCCGTCCCTTCAGGAGCGGGCATAGTCCTACTCTGAAACACTTGGTCTGACATCCGTCCTTGAGAAGGGAACTACGTGTCAAAAGAAAACCCTTTCCTGGTTTAAGAGGAGAGGGAACAACTCAAGCCGTGACCGTGCCTCCCTCCCTCCTGTCCTCTGTCGATGCACAGGTTACCTGCAGTGGTGCTTCCTGCTGGCAAGCCAGAACGTACTGTCGCAGCCGTAGCAGTGTGCGGCGAGGTGGTCCGGAAGCCATCGCGTCACCTGGGAGAAATAAAAGCCACGTTTATCAAGGAGAGGGCAATTAGAAACAAATCCATCTCGTCTGCGCTCACAAATTCAAAGCAAAGCACCACGAGGGAAGCGCTTGTTCTGTTTTAAGAGCGCAAACGCAGTGTTTGTAACAATTGAAGACAGACGACAGAAACCTTCCCGTTGAGAACAGATACACTAAATTCCCCTCAGACAAATAGAAATTAAGTCAGAAAGTCCAATTCCCTGGGTTTTTTTTGTGCTTTAGAAGTATCCAGGCCAAGAATATTCACCAAGTGTGTGTCCGCCTAAGGCTCCTGTAGCTAACCATCCCTTCCACGGCTTCTCAGAGCTCAGACGCAGACAGCAGAGGGCTCATAGGCACAGGTACTGATATTTAAAGTATGAGAGCCAAGTGAAATGCAAGGAAGATAGTTCTCAAGAAGTGGCACGTGACCAAAGGCTGTAGGATAATTTGAATGATGAATATCCCATCCTACCGGAAGAATGAGCGATTTACAGGGATTCAGTCTGTACCTCTGTGTCCTGTTTATCCACCTGCTCCCAGCTGGCTTCAGAGAAAATCTCTGTGCTGCAGCGAGACAAGCAGTTCTGATCCAGATTGCTTTCCGAGTCGGGTATAGAAGTCTGTTGGCAAACAAACACAGCTGAACAGAACCTTCCCATATTCCTCCTTCCATACAAATAAAAAGCGGGCAGCCATGGGGAGGAGTGAAAAGGGTACCTCCTGCTAAGAAAGAGCAGGCTGTGGCTGCGCTGGGAGGGCGAATGTCACCACCAGTCACCTACCGATGGCGCACGCGTGGCAGCGAAGGCAGGAGTACCTTTTCGAATGGGACTATAAATGCCACAGGTTGAAGCAGTTTGTGTGGCGGTCAACTGCCAAAAAAAAAAACCAACCCCACAAGCAAAAAACCCCCAACAGGTCAGTTTTTGACCTTCTGATGACAGGGTGATGTGAGGTAGAATGGATTTAAAAATCTGTTTTCTGCTGTGTTAGCACAAAGTTCTGGCAACACTTTGGGTGATTAACCAAAAAAGCTGCTATCTGTGGCTCCAATTTCATGGTCGCATTTCCTTTCCAATGTTGTTTCACTTTCAAAACTAACACTAGTAATATGTATATCCTTTTGTTGGCAAAAATTCTGGAAGATACAAGCCAAATCACACATGGGAAACTCAGAATTTGAGCCATATATATTCCATGTATAGTTTTTTTAGGAATAATGCTTCCTTAATATAGTCTAGCCAGGTAGAGTTGTATTTTAACTGACTTAAAACTCAGCCAGCCCTTAAAATACATTAAAAATAGCAAGAAATCTTGAGTTAGTGTCTTTTTGTGCCTGAGGAATGGGCACCTCTGGAGCTCCAGAAGAAAACCTGTTACTCCCAAGCTGAGGCACAAATAGAAAGTAGCGATCAGATTCTTAAAACTGGTGAATTTTCTAGAGGACGGCACGCTCTCGCATCCAGCCCCACACTGCAGTTTGTGAAGGCCCTTAAAAAATGGGAGCATAATGAATTAAGCCAAATCACCCATTTTCTCCAAGGAATCCAAGCTTTTGCCAGTGACAGAAGCCACACCCAACTGAAACTGCACCGAGCTGACGTGGATGCCCAAAAGGAGCCCTCAGTGCTGTTATCTCCAACGTGAATAGCCAAGGCGGCTCTGAGTATTTTCACAACAAATGTACCTGGGACTATCCAGCACCTCTGCCACTTCTAAACAATATTAAATTAAACAAACAAAAGTTGGAAACCTCTTGTAAATTTTTTTCCCCCCCAATTTTGCAGGCATATAAAACACATTACAATGCGCACATAGGAAAATGAAATTTTTGATGGGTGCTATGTCAACCTCAGGCACCGCCCGGCGTTCAAACCCACAGGACGACACAAACTCTGTTTCAGGGATTCTACGTCTCTCACCTTCCCCTTCACGCCCCTTTCCTCCTCCTGTGCCTACCTGCTTCCCCAAGCAGCTCTCCCCTCTTCCTGTCTTTTATTTAACTAATAATACTGGGCCTTTGAAAGACCAAGTTTTGCAGCAATCCGCAGAATTGCTCTGTGCTCGAAGGCCTCTACACAACAGGACTCCTGCTTGTTCTCTGAATCAGTGCTACCTTCCAGCAACAGCATACAGCCAGTGGCTGTATTTCTTTTGACTTTTTATTATTTATTAGTCAAAAAGAGGAGGAGAAATTAGGTAAAAAACAGGCAGGGGAGAAGCAACTTAAAAATCCACCCAAGACCTACAGAGACACATAGAAAAGTTGCTAGCTACTGAGGTCTTGAACTTGGAATTACCACTTATTTCATTTCTGATTTTAAAATTTCTTTTGCAACCGCAACTACATGGATCATTTAATCACTACAAAAATTAGTGTACTGTATTTGAACCATGCCTCAAAGCTAAGTCTCTACTTTTACGACTTTGAACACTTCCAAGTAAAAGCATGAAAAGTTTAAAAGCTCCCCTAAAATTCTTAATTTGTTGAGAAAAAACCCTCACTGACATCAGGCTGTCACAAAAGCTCTTAATTTATTCCAGCTATTAAGCCTTGAGCTGGCCAGCCATCTGAAAAGGGGATGGCTTGAAGTGCATGGGTTTGAGCTAACAGAGCAGCCGCTGCTGCATCTTTCTTACCCCAAGCATGCAAAGCACCAAGAGGTGGGTCCTGCGCTCCTGTCCCAATACATGACACATCCTTCCAAAAATATCTTTGCCCATATATGAAAACAGCAGTAGTACAAATGGTTTGGGTGTTTTTTTTTTTTTTAAAAAAAGGCCAATGAAGGTGTTTAAGTACGTCCAGGTTATGTGCGAGTACACTGTGAAACACCCATCTTGAAATAAACCTTTGCTACATTTATGGTCAAACTGAAATACAGTGAAAATATTAGTCATCATTAATTGCCATTTGCCATGTACTCAGTTGTTTGCCCTCTTCAGAATGACCTTGAGAGCTTTATAAAAGCCTGTATGGCCAAAAATTCACTACCTGACCAATGACCCAAGAGCCGACAATATGGAGAGATCCAGAAAGTGACCAACTAGCCCGCTGTTTCCAGCAGTGGCTCAACTACCATTTCACTTACCACTTCGTCTCCATAATCACCATTGAGACGTAAGGAGCTGTTCAGGAACTGGCTCTCCAACCGGCTCTTCAACTCTTGCACTTGCTTCTTCAAGGTCTCCACTTCTTGCTGATGGCCAGTTTCTATCTGGCGCAGGCGCTGCTGGATAACGTCAGTGTAGACAGGCATCCCGTCGTCGTCCAGGTGACTTCTGGCAGGTTGGTCTGGGCTGCTGGCTGCCTGCTGCTTACCGAGATGGCTAAACATCCATTTTTGGTGCAAGTTCCTCAAGTGAAACTGCGTAGAACTACAGCTAGCTGCGGAGACCTGCCGACTCAGAGAGGCTTTGATCCGACCGTCCTCTCCGTTCACACAGTGTCCGTTTGTCGCGTGGTATTTCTGGGTGATACTAAACCCCGCAGGCTTCTCTGTCGTCTTATTCTCAGGCTCCAGGTCTCCGTTACACACAATCTCATCTTTACATTCAGCTAAAGGCAAGGCACAAGGGGAAGGCATCGGGATGTGTGTGTTGCTGCTACCAGAAGTCCTATGTACTTTTGTTCCCAGTTTTTGAAGTTCTAGCGTGCTCTCCCCCTCTGGCCTATGTTCAATAGTTCGAGAAAGTTCATCAGCACTGTTGTCGGTCAGGTGAGGTCTATGGCAAGGACCCTTAGGAACGAGCTCTTGCTTTGCTTCATTCTCTGTTAAGGTTTCCGTAGAACTTTCGATGTTGGATGTTTTTGCCTCATGCGGGATTGTAAGAGGTAAGGGAAGGCTGGCCTGCGCCGTATCGTACAGGCTCCCTGCTTCTCCCTCAAGTTTGCTAATGCTTTCTTCCTCCTCATTCTTTTGAGTGTCTCTATTTACAAAGCCCTCCAAAGGAAGGGCCTGTAGTCCTCTCACCTGAGGTAACTTCTGGAGAGCGTTATTGAGATCAGCGTGCTCATCCTGTTGTCCTTTAAGCTCAGAAGCACCTTGTGATAGCGGATGTGGATTGGATGCTGGATTGTTCATTACAATACCTTTATCCGCCTCGGCCTTTTCACCGAGGTCACTGACATACCCATGTAGATTGTCACTTCTCTTCTCCTTGTCCAGGGCAACCTCATCCCCTTTACCTCCTGTCTCTAGGCTACCCCGTAAGTGCTCCTCCAGACCAACATCATCTTTGGTGGCCTCTTGCAAGATGTTCTCCATCTGTCCCTCTGCCACACCAGCTGCAACGGAGAGTTCTGCTCCAACGGGAGCCCTGCCTTGTTTACTCAGGCCATCTCCATCAAACGGATCATCCCCAGGGTTACCGAGGCTGCTCAGCTCCAGAGACCGACGGTGCTCCTGCCACTTTTCATTGAGGCTGGGGTCACTACTACGTCGATTGGTTGTAGGCACGCTGCTATCACAGGCTGTCGTCAGATTGTCAAATGATCTCGTCTTTGGTAACCTATAAAGGTAGAAATACTCAGAATCCAAAGTCAGGGGACTTTTTTTTCAAATGCTTAGCTACTACGGTTTAACAACTCCCCCCCCCCCAATTAGGACAGTAACAATCTGCTAACTAATGGACTTCTCTGAAGCATTATCTAGGAGCACATTTTGACCATCTGTAGCACAGAGCTGCTTCAGTACTTTCTTTGTTTGCCGTCAGGAAAATATGTTCAGACTTCAAACATTCCCAGAATAATCCCGTTGCCACAAAGCACAAATGCTTACAGTCTGGTCACACCTCCTAATTAACACGTGCTCAGAATGAGTGTACAAAAAAAAGCAAAGAAATAGTTACGCAACACAGAAATTGAACTCAAATTCAAGATAACCAAATGAAAGCTCATATCCCACAAGAATATAAGGAATCCTACAAGGCAACGCAATACCCGGAGCTTAATTCTATTTCCTAATCTTCTCTCTGCTATGCTATCACCACTGAAACTTAACAGCTTTCAAAACTGAAACAATGACAGACTGCTTTTGGGTAGGTCAGTCAAACATTCCCACAAATAAGCCTGTGAAACATACCTCCCTCCCACCACAAGTATCCTCCTCTTTATATCCCACAATATTCTCTGTTGATCTTACTTTACAGGATGGGATTTCTGGGCTCTAGGCTCACCTGCCCAGAGGCTGATCTTCAGGGCTAGAGCCTGGAACAGGGTATGGGGCACAGGTGTCATCAGCAGGCGTAGAGGGGGAAGAGCACGGCAGGTAAACAGCACTCCAGAGCATTAAATTACGCACGTGGCACACTGGATACAGCACCTGAGAGGGGAGAACAGGCGATGTTCAGAAATGGCAAACTGCTCACTCCCAGAATGCGAAGAATTGTTCAGATCTGATTGTGGTAGTTTACTGTTCAGGTCTGCAGCTGGGAGACTTTGCTAGATCTCTAGATAACTCTGAAGGCCAGTGAGCAGCTATGGCGTTTTTAATCAGCTACACTTGGATATATAATTATCTTTTCTTCCAGAGAAAGAGGCTGAGGCATAACAATGCCGGCTTTCAGCTTCTCATGAATGAATTACTGCTATGTGCTCTGTGTGAATATACACCTTAATAACGCTTCTGAGCAATTTAAACTGCTGAAGAATTCAGTGGCCCATTGTTAGCGCAGAGATGTCCTTGTACTTTGTATTATACCATGCCATATGAGAGCTGAACTAATAACCTCCTTCTACAGGCTCCGATTCATCACAGCTAACCCTGTCTTTAATGGAAGCACTCATATGTTAAAAATTAAGTACATGCAGAAATACTTTGCTGAACAGGCAGCTTGCTCTTAAAAGGGATTCCTTGACTGTGGAATACGCTTTCTGTTTCAGTTTAAAAACACTTTGGGTCACTCTATCAATTCCACTCTTTTCCCAGGTAACTTCCTTGTGGGAAAGCAGGCAGTGGCATAGAAACAGTCGGGTTTCCCTGCCACCGAGCAGGAACTGAAATGTTTTCTGTTACAAAAAATAAAGCAAAATATTTAGTTACAGAAAACGTATTTCCAACATAGAGAAAATTTCTGAGGTTGCACTTGATGTTCCTCAAATATCAGCAAACTTAATGCAAGACTTGAAACGTCAGACTGCACAGAGTTCAAAGGTAAACAGCGATGAGGAGAGCTGAGCACGCTTTTCTGGAAATACCTATCTCCACACTGTATCCACCATGACAGCTAAGCCATTACGGTGTCCCACTGCTACAAGCTTGGGTATTTCCTTAAGGTACACACTTTGAGAACACTGTGCCGGGGAGCCCCTGACGGGACTGGGGAACGAAGGATACATACAGATTCCGACTGGGAGGAGTAGAGCAGGTTTCTGAAGGCTTTGTTTGCTGCCCGCAGCAAAGACCAGACAGAACAGGTCCGTTCCTGAGTGTGTTTTTCTCCTCTCTCTTTCGCATTGTTGCACAGGAATGTACCAAAGAGGCAAGAGTAGGTGTGCTGCACCAATTTGACCTGCACAGACCAATACAAATATTGTCATATGGCAGAAGATATCAGCTTCATGTGAGAATCAAGGTTCAGGCTTAAGAAGCAACAAATCTTTCCTTCACAGGGCAATACACCCCCTTCCTAAAGACTGATATACAAATACACCTAGCATTTTTTGCATACCTCCTTCTAAACTAATTGCGAAAGAACTCAAGCATAGCAGAATCTTTTAAAATCATAACTAAAAAAATATCCAGGAAAAAAAATATAAAGACAAAATATTTGTTCATAATCAAGTATAAAAGTCTTGCTGATTCCAACTGATAGCCCTGTAGGACAGGCAAAGAAGAGAATCATGATACCTGTCACAAAACATTAATGCAGCACAGAAAGGCAAAGAATGGTGGGGAAAAGTATTAATTTCGGTACGTTGGTATAAATGCACGCAGCGCACACATCCTGATCATTATTCACTCCATGCTGTGGTCCCAGTCTGACAAAATAGCTTAATATGAACTTAACTTTAAGCATATAAATGACTTCCATGAGATTATTCAGACATTTAAATGAAGACAAGTACTTCAGTACTCTAATAAATTGAGGGGTTTACTCTAAAAAGGTCAGAATGCTAAGGGTATGTTCACAGACGGCTCCTGTAGATTAGCAGTGTGCTGTGAAGCCAGTTAAAACCTTACGTATCTCATTTCACAACTGAGCTAAGCTGGGACTGTACATATACTCGGTCACATGGCTGAGCTGGCAAGTGGTAATTCAAGTCAACCACAATCACAGGAATGTGCTTTAAATCTCTTAGTGGAACACACACTTCATAAAAACTTTTATTCTTCAGATTACTAGTCCTGCAGTCAGTGGCTGCCACTTTCCCAGAGACCTGCTTTCCGGCCTTGGGAACTGATTTTGACCATCCTAGGCAAATTTCGAACAGGAGAGCTGTCCACTTCAAAAGAAAATAAAAAAAGCTCGTATATCCTACACATTTTCAGCAGAAAAACTGAATGGAAAGGTAAGGGGGAGGTTGATTTTAGAGGAGGAGCCTTCAAGTCAAAACAAGATCAAAGTAGGGGGAGTTTTATTGCCAGTAACTATGACTTTTTCCATGCTGTTTGGATGCATTATACTAGAGTTATTTCAGCACCTCTTAGGTGAGACTATTAAATTCGTATCATTTATTTCTTTCTTTAAAGTTTAATAGAAGTCCTCAAGGGCTCTGCTTCGGTTTTAAGAGTGAACAGACCTCAGGTCCCATGAAGTATACAAGTACTTTGGTCTACTGTATCTGGGCACTTTTCCCGTTTCCTTTATCAGGCTGGAGCGTATCACAGATGGATGGGAAAATCAGAAACCCCTCGGGGCTCTACAGTATGTTAGTACCGGGTACCGGCTTAGAAGCAGTCTATAAAACAGCAATCTCTCAAGCCACAACTCACAAGGAATGCTTCGTTAAACTCGAAAGAGCAAGGGAACTGCCTCTGGAGCTGATGGACGCAGTCCAGCCACTGTAAAAACACTGGGCAGCGCTCATTTAGGTCATCCGAATTCTCACCATGGCCACAGCGATCTGCAAACTTGTGGCCAAAATCCAGCCACTCCGTCTCCACTAGCACCTGGAAACCCTGCAGAAATGAAAGTACAGATGAAAAGTTCCTATTTTTCTTTGGTTCGGTTTTCTAAGACAGTCTGAGACTCGTGGGAATCACCTTATTCCTGTGTCCTCCCTCACTCCCATTTCCTTCAGCATTGGCCTCATTACTTATCTTTACTGCTTTACCTAATGCCTCTGTGTTTTGAAATGCTGCACAATGAAATTAGGACAGATATGTATTTCCAATCCTACAGGAACAGGAAAGGGAATAAGGCAGGTTAAGTCCTCAGTGACTGGCAGGAAGGATTCTGATATGACACCTATCTTGGCCAGGCAGGGGGAGTGGGAAATTCACCTTGATCAAAACCCTCTGAGAATCACGGTAACCAACACGCGGACAGGAGAGGAAATTTTAAAGCTCTCCCTTGAAAACGATGGGTGGATCTGTCTGTCATAAAAGAACACAATTCATCCATGAAAGGACATCTGTGCTCAGGGTGCCGGCCTGCGTGCATACCATTCAACGCCCTCAGACATCTGGTGTGAATTTTGGGGCTGTCCTATGCAGGGACAGGAGTTGGACTCAATGATCCTTGTGGGTCCCTTCCAACTCAGGACATTCTATGCTTCTATGATACCAGATGTAGCACAGTCACGAGGTTGATTAAAGGTCAAGTTGCACGATTTGCATGAGTTGCACACGAAAGGGGCAAAGAACATTTCAAAACAGCGCCTAGCTGAGCACCTGAACGCGACACCTCATCTTACAGGACCTAAAACCCATCACGGGTTAGGAAGGTTTTGATTCTTAGCGGAAAGAAAAATTGTAGAGCATGCTTATTAAGTCAATGGTTGTAATTAGAGCAAAAATAATAGCTGATAGCCAAAAAGCTTGAAATGTGACAATGCTGAAGACTCGTTTTCCTAAATGTTTCTGACCCTTGTATAGACAGCTACAGTTTATGGTTTCCTCTGATGCGGCAGTGGACAAGAGGGAAGGCAAAGGTTGTGTACAGAAGAACTCTGCACTTTGAACAGGAATGACAGCACTCTTAGGAGGGACCAGGAGGAGGCTCTGTGCCAAGGACAGAGCAGTATGTTTTGACCTGATGGATGCCGACTTCTAGAACCTATGTGAAAAAGGATCTGAAGTTTCCACAGTTTCATCCAAAAGGCATTGCTACAGCTTAAACTTCTGGTCCTCATGTGTCCGAGGCTTTGAGCAGCAGTTTATAGCACAGTGCTCAGACATATGCTTCTGTTCTAGACAACAAAGGCATCTTGCATGTGGGCTGGCAGATGGAATCCAGCCATCACATGTCACACAATGCTGAAAAGCGATGGGGGGAAAACATTTCAGGCTAAAAAACTGAGAGAAATATAACTAAGTGACAGAGGACAACGAAAATGTGAAATTGGAAAAACATGCAGTTGGGAAATCTAGAAAAGAGAAAGGCTTTGTGGCAATAGTTGGCTGAGAAACTGCAATGGTGTAATGGAAACTGCAATACTTTGTACAACATATTCCTAAACTAAATATGGGGAAGCATAGGCCATGACTGGGCAGTTACAGCAAAGGGGAAAACATAATCTGCTCTTGAATTAGAGACTGTATTTACACCTATATGTAACTGTGTCTGCAGACTACTGTTGGTGAACTCCTGCTAGCTTTAGCGCTTTTTTCAGTGGAAAAAAACTGAAATCATTTATAGACAGACTTCCTCAGAAAAGGACCCAACCTCGGTAACTACCTCATGCACTGACAGATGGTTTACAAACCTCTGTGGTCCTGTAATACGGATCTAGCAGCAGTTTGGCCAGCGCCACTATCTGGGGGGTTCGGTCCCAGCCGTCTGAGCAGTGCACCAAGACTGGTCGCTGGTCTCGGTCCACGGCATGAACTACGAGTAGCGCAGATTTCAGAAGCACAGATAAGTGCTGCAGCCATTTGGTACTTTCCAGAGCTGATAACCAACTAGAGGAAAACAAGAGAAGACAGTTTTTGCTCTTTTTAAATGCTTTCAGGTTTGGATCTTCAAATTTATCAAGTCAAAGCTCCTATTTTAATAAGCTGCCAATGCCATTCTTGAATATTTTTCATTTACATCTCGTTAACACTTTCCCGGATTTGTAAGAAACAAAGCCATGCAGTCCTCCTGAGGAACAGCCAGTCTCTGGTAAACGCTTTCCTGCGTAAGACTTGCAAGAAGCTTAAATACCATTTTCCCAGGCAAGAGCGTAACACACCACCAGCAACAGACAATGTAAGCGCTACTGGGTAATCATTACTTCAGCAGCCTCTGCTGTCTCCCTTCCTCCGAGCTGAGGATTCGGATTGCCCAGCAGTCCCAGTACCACTGGCGTATCTTGGGACTCTGCCATACGCCCCTGACAACTCTGTGCTTCAGTGAAGGGGTGGAATCTGAGGTGCCTTTGAAATCTCCCGTACCTCAACTATTCCCAGGCTTTACAAGGGGTGCTGCAGGTATCTCAAGAATCTCTACCTTATGAAGGTCTACATGTCCAGTTTAGAAAGGGTGGCCATTCTCCATCTACTCTGAAACTATGAAAGACTCTTAGCAGCAAATTCAAAACAGGGAAATGGTAGGGGAAACAGGACTGGTGCAAGAAAGTTCCATCTGAATATGAGGAAAAACTTCTTTACTTTGAGGGTGACAGCGCACTGGAACAGGCTGCCCAGAGACGTTGTAGAGTCTCCTTCTCTGGAGATATTCAAAACCTGCCTGGACGTGATCCTGTGCTACCTGCACTAGGTGAACCTGCTTTAGCAGGGGCGTCGGACTAGATGATCTCCAGAGGTCCCTTCCAACCCCAGCCATTCTGTGATTCTGTGTATCTACAGTGTCCTAGTGAAGACCCACCCTCAGAAGCTCCTGAGATGATGGGCCATTAGAGGCTAGCTATCCCATAGCATTGGAGGGCTATGAAACGCGTCTCCTGAAATGACACTATAAATGTGTGAAGTACATGGAACACCACTAGAATTTTCTGAAGGAGAGCCAAGCTGTGAAGATTGAAGAACCAGGAATAGCAGGTAAGCCTAAGTGCTAGCACTTAGAAGTCCACCTGAAAGTAGTAACGTTCTAGTATCAATACTCAAGGCTACGTTATAATCCCAGATCTCATTTTCTAGGTTCACTTCAACAATAATAAATTAATGGCTTCCTTTAGCTCAAATTCCATGGAAATGAAAAAATATAGCTTGGCATTATTAAACAGGAAAGTCATCAAGAGAAAAAAAAAACCACTAAATTTCAGTTTACTAATCAGCAGCAAAAGAATGCAGTTGCAGAAACACGTAAACAAAGGCAAAAAACACCAAACGTCCGCTTACTTTCCTGGATCTGGCATTTGTGTGCAGAGCAAACGCAGCGACTGAAAGCTCTTCCGGATGGAATGAATGTTTGCCATCCCCATGAACACCACTTCACAGTTTGGATAATATTCTGTAAGGAAATATCAAGAAAGAGGGAAGAAACTAAAAACTACATTAAGTTTAATTTCTAAAAGAAGCTTTTTCATAAAAACAAACCACTGTTGCTGTGGGCAGATGAAATAACCTGTTTACGAATATTTTAAGGAGAAACTAGTACTTGGAGTTCAGTAGGTATTCCAGACATTACAGCACAGCATAGCAAAACAGGAAGGAGTTAGCAAAGTGTTTGTGTATTTATTTTCAATGCTTGACTTCATATTACAAAAAGCAGAGTACAAACCTATGGGAATAGTAATATTGTTGTGCTCAAGGTTATAGAAATGTTTTTAAAAGAAGCATCCTAAAAGCAAAGCATAAACAATATTTAACTGATAATTTATTATTAAGACTAATAGTCTTTCCTGGATTTAGCTTTCCTCTATCCTGATGCTTCTATCTGCACAAAAATGATGACATGGTAGCTAAAATGGCCATTTCTACAATAGAAAAAAATTAATCAGGATTCAGAATCTGGGATATTGAGAGTTTGCACAGGGAAAAGGCGGTAGTCTCTTAAAAGAGTGTGTTTTATATCATTTGATTTCTTAACTGTTAACAGCACAACGAATTCTGACCCAAACCAGAACATCCTGTCAGCGATGGACTATGTAACCCCTGTCAGAAGCAACCGGTAGCATCAGACAATTTAAGCATTTTTTGGTCTTTTTACTGAATTATGTTATAAATAAAGCATAACAACTGAAACTTTTATACAGAGAGAGCGAAGCAAACCTGGCAATACCTGGAGAAAACTTAGCAGCAAAGAGGAAACATTTAATGCAGGTCAAATTTATTGAAGGTGACAAGCTGTTTGGAAATTTTCTACAAAGAATTCAAGAACCAATACATCGGAAGAAAATTAAACTTCTTGTATACTCTGCTTTTCTGTTGTGAAATTTTACTCACTGATGATGAGTTATTTAGTAGTTTTGAGGTGTTAAATGGAAAAGTCATCTTTTCTTACTGGTGGCTACATATCAAAGTGCAGCTATTGCAGCAAAGACCAAAACAAGAATATATGGTCAAAATAGCTTGTGTTATCTTATCTATAGTTGTTCTGTCTGGTGGTTTTTTCCCTAGACTCTCCATCCATGGAATTTTAACAGGCTGCATTCATATCCAACAGTGACCATAAAATAACATCTTGTTTGTAATACCAACAATTTACAAGTGCCAAAGAACACAGAAAGTGATCATTGCAAATGTATTACAAATGCAAGATGAATCAGGATTTCAGTTGGTTTGGGTTATGATATAAATGCTGAAAAACGTTTCAGCTTTAGAAAAACTGCTGAAAAGTTGTCTTCTGCACAACCATTCTAGAATGTTGTTATCCTCTAGAGTTAGTGGATTTTTACAAGTTTGTTCAGGTTTTTTTTTTAGACATTAGCACACTGGGCACCTTTGTCTCGCTCTGGTTTATATATTTGACTCAGCAGCGGAAAGCTAATCAGCGTATTCCACCCAGTTCAGCATTTACTGAACACTGTTACCAGCTGGTTTTATGCTCTAAGACACAGCCCTAATTAACAGCTAAACCTGTCCTTTTGAAGGGCTGTGTGATAGCTGCAATGATCCAGAACTTTCATATAGATGAACAGCACTTGCATCCACGCAGTCTGTTAAATATGCAGTACTGAAGGATATCAGTGTAATTATATTTGAGCAAATCCTTTTGATTAACTTAACAGAAAACTGAGAGGAACCACTGTTTACCTGGGCACTCACAGCCTCCACCTTTGGCTCTGTTCGCCACAGCGGCTGCGTAAGATCGCGCGTCCAAGATCAAAAGCTTCTGAGGCTGTATTGCCAAACTCTCTGCTCCCGAAGCATTAGAAATTGAGGAATCTGGGGAAGAGGATGTGCAACTGATGAGTAACTGAAGGGACACTTCTGACACTGTTTACAACAATGATTCACTCAAGTCCCACAACGCATATGCACTGCACATACAGAAACTGGAGAATGCCTGATTAAATACAAAGGATTAAGTCTGTTACAGTACATATAAGAGATTAAGCTTTTACATAAAGCTCTGCCCTTTACAGAACAGGAACAGTGACAAACTTACCAAATTCCACATCAGAGAGGTCCCCTCCATTGGAGAAATCTCTGGAACAATTTCCATTCATTAATTTGTTACTGTTGGACCTCGAATCTGAGGCACAGGCTTTGGCTACAGACTGGACAAGGTGTTCATCATCCGCATTCCTCCAGCCCCACCAACTGACCTCAGGCTGTCCACAGCGGGAAATAACTGCTCCATTGCTCTGATGCCTGGAAAAGAAAAGAATAAAGAGAACAGTGCTGCCTAACTTGAAGAATCAGGATGAAAGACACAGAGGGCATGAAAAACTAAATGGTGCACTCCAGTAGTTTAATTCCTGTTGGGGAACTCTCTATCGTTCAGCAGTTATCCTCCATCTGTGATTCAGTGGCAACGTATTCCACGTGCTTCCCTTCAAAATGCTGACCGTGGCCACACAGCAACTAGATGGTAAAAGTCAAAGCCGAGATCAGTAAGAGAAAAGAAAGCATTTTCTTGCTCAGTATTGTTGTCTGTTGGCCAGCAAAAGCTGGGGAACATTTTGGAACAGCAGATGAGGCATTAAAGAGGTATTCAACACCTGCTGGATAGTCAGGTCTACTGCTGCAATGCCAGAGTAAACAGGAAAGTTCAATTGAACTCATGCTCATTTTAAAGCTAGAAGACAGAAGTAAAACCACAGCTTCACTTTTTGATGAGATTTTTTAAAATCAAAACATACCACTAATTAAATCTGAAGAATGTTACAATTTTGGTATGAAATACCACGCCTTCTGTCTGATGATGTCTAATGGTAACCCAAAACCTTACTCCTGTACACCGATGGTACCCATTTCTAGGCATCACCCGTGAATCGCAGGAGGCGGTCCTGGACCGCTGCAGAACCATATCCAGGAGCCAGTGTATTTTAGGTATTGTTTCACTAGCTGAAAGGAAGAGCCGTTGCATCTCAGGACGCTAAACATCTGCAGTTTTACTCGTTCTGAAGTCTGGTATTAGCGGCTGTTGGAAAGGAGTGGCTCTGCCATCCCCTTTTCAGCTTCTTCTCCTCTACGTGTGGGTCTTCTCCGTCCCTCCTCCTGACCCTCTCTGGGCAGTGTTTCCTCTGCCGCCTCTCAAACACCGATCGTATTTAGCAGACGAGCACCAGGGAGCTGATGAGGGGCAACAGTAGCTCTTACGTGTAAGCACCACCGTGGTGCCAGGCTGGGAAATAACAAAGGCCACAAACAAGTAAATTTTGCTGCAGACACCTAAGTAGCACTGAAAAAGGAAATGCTGTTTATTAACAGAATATTTTTCTTCTAAAACGTGATATAAATTGCAAGCACTCTGTATACTGATAAAACGTCAGAGGACTGGCAAATGGAGTACAGAGATGAGCCTATCAATTAAAAAATATGTCAGGGAGATAACCGAAGAATGACCTAACGTGAACGTAGCTATCTCCTCCTGGGGAGTGATATTAAAAAACAGATTTTTATTTTTTTTTAAAATGTCTGAAGAGCTAGTAGTTATTTTCTTAAATTTGACCTAGCTTCTTGTACTACACAAAGAACAGACTTGAAATAATTAAAATGTATCCAACCATTGCAAACATACTCTGAAAAAGATTTAAAAACTCTCCCCTATAATCTATTATATAAAAGAGTACTGAAACATATTATCCCTGTAATTTCACTTACTGCCTCCGTACTGGCACATCCCACTGCTGCCAACAGAAATGTAATTCCCCATTCACTGAAGTGTTTACATCTGGCATTAACAACGTTCTCCTTGTCCTTCACTAGCAGTGCCCCGAATTCAGCGGGCCTCAGCCACGGCAGGAAAGGAAGCCCAGCTGTCGGCACGAGGAGCTGCAGGTGGAGCGGCCAAAGCAGAGAAGAGACCCAACTTCTCTCAGGCCACGGGGCGAGTCAGCGATGCCGAGGAATGGGACACCTAGAAACATTAACTCCCTGCCTCATGTCCCATCTGAAACATCCTACCACTTATCCACGCGCTGTTTTCTCTTTAAATGGCCTGCAAATATTCATCCATTTGAGCAAAGGTGCCTCTAGGCAATGCCGTTCTTGCTCAGGAGCCCCACGAGAAGCCCATATATAAAGTATGCATACGACAATTACAGGTCCTATATGTTACGATGCAGCAAAGGATTTTAGAGTCTTCCTGCAAACAAACTGGCCATCTCAGCTTCATGTCAAGAGTTGTTTAATTCCCTCTAATAAGGCAACTGCACAGAATGGTGAGGGTTAGCTGAATCTTTAAGCAAATTTCAACAGTCGACTTTGACAGCCCTGAACAGGAAGAAAGCTCACCCAAACCTATAAATCTTTATTTTTTTTCCCTGTCGCCACTCTAATAATTATGGAGGTGTGACAAGCTGGTTGGTAATCTGTTGTCAGAGCTGCGGACCCCCCGTCGGGCACGGAGCAGCACCACCTCTGCAGCGTCGCTGCGGGCACAGCAGCAGGCGGCAGCGACTGCCTTGTGCTACTCATCCAAAGCACCACTTACATCGGGTTACGGCTCCTTGTTGCAAAACCTTAAAATTATAGAATAGGTTGTGATACGGTATTTTAAGTATTTTTCATAGCTCTTTTGTAATTGTTTCATATAAAATTCCTTCACCGAGAGGAAGCAACTGACACGCTGCATTAACTGAACCAAAGGAAAAGCAATCTGAATGCCACAGCACTTACACCAGGCGCCAGTCGACTGCATGCAAAGGAAAATGTATTTCTGCTGAAATGAATAGCCTTCCAGAAACAGCTCTGTTGATATCAAATTAGTTCAGCAAAACATACATGCCAATCACCAAAAGGCCACCTAGCTCCCCACTACGCTTGCACAAATAACAAAAAAAAAAAATCAAAACATCATTATACATGTAAGAAATCTATTTTGAACGCTCAGATAAGGTCATTTATTTTTCCATATGTTCTCCCAGATTTCATTACTACCTGCCTGCGGAATCATTTTCATAGGTTCATAAACAGTTATATTTTCATCTCCAGGTTCTTGCCTCCCATTTATACCACAAATAATAAAGAATCATTAGGCCAAAAGTTGAGTTCATTGATAGCTGTGAAGCCCTAACACTCCTAAGCCTGCACAAATATGCAATGTTCAGATGTACCAACAGAAATCAGCAAGCAATTCTATTTACGGTAATGTCAGAGGTCTGAGGAATCACACTCATTCCAACCGGACTGGCCATGGGAACAAAAAATAGCAAATAGTTTAAGTGTGATTCCGAGGTCCCTAGAGGTAGAGCTGGGGATAAGATGGTGTCACTCAGATCCCAGTAACCAAAAAAAGATTAAAAAAAATTAAAGCAAACCCTCCACTGCAAATTTCCTAATCCTCTAGAGACAAAGAAACATGCAGCCTCCCTACAGAAACTAAGCAGCAAATCACCATTAGATAACTATAAAGCCCTCTATAAAGCACTGTATAGCTGTATGATGTACGGTGCACCTCTGCACATGCTTCATCTTCCCTGCGTTCAAGCAACCTTTTGAGTACAACAATAAATCCACCGAGTCCTTGTAACTACAAAGACAGGGAGGACTAATGAGGGTTGGAATAGCTCCCTCCATAGCGTTACTTAACTACTAGGACTTGCAACTGAAAAAAAAATATCATTGCTGCAATTCACAAATGTAATTCAGCAAGCACGGTACACGGTGATTTTCTGTTTACCTTGGCTTCCTGTGCTGGCAGAAACGCTGCCTGCATGGGTAATCACCTTCAGCAGCGGGCGAGACAAAAAGACACCTTCAACACAGCTAATTTCCAAGTAGGTTCTTAAGTGTTTAGGATACTGTTTGTATAATGTATGAAGTCTTCTCTATCGTCTTTCCACAAAATCCAGAAAGGCTTCTCCCTAACATTGATTTTCTGGGACCAAAACAGATAAGCTACAAAAACCGTGTTAAAGGCCAGATTTATCTACGTAAATATGTGCCTAGATATTAAAAAATTGTAAACACAGAAAAACTGCAGAAGCTAGATGTGAGATTTTTCCAGAAATCTGATCATCAAATGGAAGCAACCCTCCTGACAGCCCAGTCTCAGCTGAGTGTTTCTGAAGCTTGCCTCTGAATTCAGCCCGCTCAGCTTTTCAGCCTGTGCACACTCTCATAGCTCTTGAATGCTTTACAAGAACAGACAATGAGTTTTTTGTTGCCAAAGTGTCTGTGTCTCTGGTCTCTCTCTGCCCCAGTGTTCAGTATCTCAGAGAAGGTATTGGACAAATTTAAAAAAAATCATTATTACCCCCCCCCCCAGTAAAGCAAAAAGAGCAGTTTTTAAATGTGATCAATAATGAAAATTAAACTAATAGCCCCGAAATCATCTTCAACAGATAAAAAATGCTGAATGAGCTTTTGTCCCTTACGCCTCCAAAAGTAAGGAAAAAAAGCTATTTTTATGGCAACATATAGAGAGAGAAAACTATACATGGACTTCCAATCATACGGATCATCAAACACTAGCTGATGTGAGTTCTATTAGAGCGCAGAATGATGAACGGGATGTCTTGAAAAATCTATTACTAAATGTCAAGATAAGGAAAAAAAAAGAAAAAAAGAGAAAAACTTTTCTCCCACTGATTTTAAGATTACAAATGAAAAATTATGTGGTAATTTACCATACATAGTCTCATCAGAACTGCAGAACACCGAATGCCAGGGATTAAACACTTTCAGTCGACGAGGTCTTTTGAACATTTAAACCACTCTCCCATAAATCCCCCAGAACGCAAGCTGTCCCCGAGAATGCAAAGGAAGGGATTTCCTTCTCCCATACAGTGAGGAAAGGAGGGTGCTTCCCCGTGTCAAGTGTGCTTGCAGGAGAGGTGTCCCCAACTACGTGACAACTGCATAAAAGGCACAAAGTGGCCTGAAATGCAGCGTTCAAAGTTGAACACAAAACCATATATAAAATACACTATTCTCTTTCATACATATATATAATACACATACTTGTATGAACTACTATAATAATAAAATACCTTAAGTCTTAAAAAAATTAGCATATACTGGAAAGCATTTTTTCCCCCCTCACAGAGCTGAACAGAGGATGGAGCAATTCCTTAACATTCAGACAGAGACTATGCCAACCCCTTTATTGTTTGGAAGAAAAAGGAGAAAAGATAGGAGGATTTAAAGACAATGGTCTGCTGCCACAAGCTAATTTGTTCTCCTTTCAGAGAACAAGAACTCTTAAGCTAGGCAAATAATGTTTTGTGGCCTACTCTTAACTCTTGTACTCTTGCTCCTCCGACCTAGGCCGTATGAATTTGTCAACTTTACTGCTCTCTAAATTTAGCTTGCCGCTCAGAGAACAGCTTCTCCTTTCTGTCTGTTTAGAAGGAATGGGTGGCTAGGCAGACTTAATGGAATTATCAGTATTCATTATCTTTTTAATCCCTTTGTCATCTGATTTTTTTAAAGAGATTTTAAACATTTATGGGAGGATAACTACACCAGGAAAGTGGCCAAGGTATTAAATGGCAGGTTCCAGAATATCTGAAAAAAACAGATGCAGAAATATACTTTTTACTAAAGAATATGCCAAAACCCAGTATCTCAGAGGAGCAATTTTGTTACGGAGAATTGCTGAACTCAATCTAAGGAAGAGACTGTCTGATTAAAACTATCTAAAATATGTAGACAGTGCTAACATGTACATTCTTTTGTAATTTGAGTTTTATATCTCCCTTAAATAATTTCGGTATTTGTCCTTCTTTATACTGCAATCTGAGTAACAGCTGGATGAGAATTAGAGAAAAACCAAAGGAGCCCCTAGCCAGAGATGCCATTTATCATTTATCATTCTGCAGCTGTGTTGATGTCTTCACCTTACAATTTTTCATTTTCATATTAAAAAAAATAAAATCAATCTTAACTCAGGTGACTGCCCTAGGAATGACTTGCAGGATGCAAATGCTGAGTGCTCCTACAATATGTGTTTGGAATTACAAGATACAAACCATTATTCCCACTCAGAGTGAATGTGTAGTAGGTCTGCCTTACCGCATTTACGGCTTGACAAGGGCCAATATATGCTGCTGTCTCTCACATTCTTGGAGTTTTGAATACGTATAAAACAATATATAGAGGTAGCAAATGTAGAGGCAAAGACCCCAAGCCATCAGGCCTAACAGGTCATACTTTGCTGTCAGTTAAATACAGGTCTGAACATTTTCTCATGCGACACCTCCCTTTACTTTGAATAAATTATAAAAATATTATTTTATTATAAAAATATTATTTTAAAATACCTTTAACACTTTTGCTAAAGTCTGTCAGGCTCAGAGAGGGGACATCTGGGGCCCAGAGGAGCCTGAACACCTTTCATTACAAGCCAAGATTCCCAGTTACAACTTATTTCAGCTTTTATTTGCTAGAACACCCCATTTACAGCCTGGTGAAAGCTGTTCCACCTGCAAGAACCTCACCTGTACACGACAGCAGGGATACGCTTCCAGGACCGAAAGCTTGCCACACTCTCCAGCTCTTTATCCGTGATCCAGGCGGGAACTATGATTTCCTGGGGGTAACTACCACAGAGCCTGTGAGAAAAGTGGTACAAAGGGTTGAACGAAAGCGATACAGAGCAGTTACACGCTTTCCAGACAACACACACAAATAAGCAGCATAAGCAACCTGACAGCTGTTCATCTCAGCAAACTGCCATTTTGTTCATTCCTGTTTCACTGCATGTTAATAAACTCTTCCTTTGCATATACAAAAAGCACTGTGAACATCAAGGTGCATAAATGCATTTCAGAATTAGAAGATTCAAGCTGGTGTTTTCTTGGGAAACGCGCATGTAGGTGATTTTTAACTCCAGCTGCGGAAATAAACTGGACCACAGAAAAGAAATTCCACGTCTCTCCATGCTAAAGAATTAGCCACTCGATTTCTGGGTCACAAAACACAGAACCAGAGCCACACTGGGCTACTGCATTCAAGACAGAAAACTTGTCTAAGTGTGGAAAAAGTACACTGGCTAACCAACCCTCGCTGAAGGCAGGAATCTGAGTGCACTGGCTTATGTTTGACTGGCTAACCGGACCTTTCTTCTGCTACTCCACAATTTAACTAATGAAGCCGTGACTGCAGTAACGCCTGCAATATATTGCTGAATCATAAACTAGTTCATCTCTAGTCCCTCCCCTTAAAGAGATGCATTTACTGCACAAGAAGGACAGACATGAACACGTGTCTAAGGTCGTTCTACTCAGAAAAATATATCCATCAGCCTGAAAAAATGCTCTTTTCTCAAGCGCTGGCCACAAGAAGGAAAGGAGTAGTTTGTGTCATTCTGCATCCACATGACATAGAAAGCTTTTTTCCTTTTTCTTTAGTATCAAATATGTAAGGGATAGCTCTTTTTTCTTCCCTAGATTTTTAGAGACCAAGACAGATATTCTTCTTCCAGTGACACCAGCTACCAGCTGCAAGTCATTATCCTGCAAAGACAGAGCAATGAAACACATTTCAAAGTGGTGCTGCTGGTTTTGCTCTGAATTGGCTTAGGGCTCAGCCAGCACGCTCTGCCCAACCAACCGTGAACGCAGGAACACCCTTCTCTGCTCGGCAGCTAGAGGACATTTGTCTATGCTTTAAGGACCACAGAAAGTGTTTTTTCTTATTTCAGGATCTACAAGCCTAACTCTTCCAAACCAACTTTTTTTTTTTTAATACAAATCTTTGTCATAAGTTAGAGAATAAGACACAATAAAAAAATGGTTTTTAAAAGTTCAAATTCCACTCTTTGCTCACTTAAGGCTCCCCTTTCTTCCATTAGAATGTTTATTCTCTTAAGAAGTTCTCCAGCAAGCACATCAAAATCTGGTATTTCTAAGCCTACAAAAATTGTAGCAGCTAATAAAATATTAAATAATACTTTAAAAGCGCATTTTTTCTATAGAACAACAAAAAAAATCGTAATTCTCATTATCCCTTATTAGGAACTGTAGAACTTGGAAAAAGTTCCAGTAATCTGCTATAACAAAATTGGTGTTTTGAGATGCCATTTGGCTGTGAATCAGCAGCCCACATAACTTACTTGTACTTCTCATTGATGTTGGAAATCCTCCAGGCATTGTTCATATCAAACCCCATCCGCTCCACTTCATTTTTAAACCTTGAAGTTACATGTTCTCCTGGGTATCAGAAGCAGAGAGAGAAAATAAATGTGAAATAAGTAAGATTCCTACCTTTCAAAATAGTTAGAGAAAAACACCATTGCACTCGTACTTACTAAAAATTGAAGAGAGAAAGGAAGAGTCCAAAACCACCATCTATATTTCACAACCCTAGTTTGAAAATCCGTATCAGGAGAACCAGAGCTTGTACTGATGGCTCTCCCTGGTCAACCCTCCAGAAATGCCAAAGTCCATCAAGGACTTTTTCTCTGAAATGACCAGCTTCTGTAAATTCATGTAAGAAACAATAATGCTGCAGACCAGAACCAAGCACATCAGAAAAAGCAATTTAGATCCAGCAGAAGTCTTAGTGGGGAAAACGCTAGTAGTTTTTCTTTTCTGAAGTTCATAAGGATTTTATATCAATGAGAAGAATATGAAGCTCTGGTCTGACTGATACATGAAGGGGTAATATATGGAATGTGGTCTAGAACGTGGGCAATCTCCATTGAGTATGCAACTTCAGCCACAGGTTTCCTGCATGACTGTAGGCAAGCCCTGTAATTTAACCTGCATCTCAGTTTTTCATCTATAAACTGGACATTATTCCTCCACGAGTCATGTGGAGATAGGAAGATAAAATGCATAAATGATTGTTTGACACAAATATCAGTCACAAGATCCTCACAAATTCCTGGATTAATATATTAAAGGAACTGGAATGAGCTCCATTTATTTCCTAGACACTTTTTAAAAAGTATCCAAATACAACTGAAAAATATACAATGGCAATAAAGAATTAATTATTCTGATAGACAGAAAGTCTAGAGAATTAGAAGGTACTCAATCAATGTATAGAAGAGAATAACATACAAAATTTCCAGGTTCAGAGAGCTAAGAAATGTGATAAATTTAATGAGCATGTGAGCAACACTAGATAAAATGATTCTGAAAGGCTGTCCATTGCTTGTCTCTTTAAACTACTGTTATCATTAAATCACGAGGCAGAGCATCACCCAACGGGGGGGGAAACCTGTTGAAAAATTAATGCTTTAACTATTACATCTTTCCATTATATGTTTCAGAAAACCCTTAAAGTCTTCCAATACCTGAGATATATGTAGATACATACTTATCTCAAAGATGTAAATGTACACGTCTGAAACAAATTTTATGTGAAGTTACAGAACAATTAGAGATAAATATAGAAAAATAGGTAAATTAAGAATAAAAATAGCAGCCTAACTACAGGACTTAAATTAACTGTGAAAGAAAAGCTATAATGTTATTCATGCCTACAGGTCAGCTCATACACTGAAAATGGTGCATCTACACATGCTTTACAATATGGACAACGTGCAAGAGATCTGCATAATGAAATTATTTTTCTTATGCTTTTCAAAAGGTAAAATGTGAAATTCCACTGTGTGCAAAGGGAGAATATTCACTCTTCAAGGCACATGGCAATAAAATCTATGGACCTGACTGACCTTCATCACTTATTCCCTTTACATCATGTCACTGGTACAACAGTACCGTAAAAAAGAAATAGTTCTGCCTCCTGTGTCGTGCCTTTTCTGCAGAAGGCTAGTCTGAGTATCACGCAGGCACTGCAGTTCTGCTCTACCTTCCCTATCGCCAGATCAATTAGACTGGAGCTTGCCAACAATTTCCCACTTCTCACGTGAACTCTGCGTGAGCTTGAATTTATTATCTTCTAGCCACCTACTCAAATAGATCAGCTGCTTGAGCCCCTGTTTTACAAAAACTGGATGGCTCCATCCAGAGATGGCAGCTCTGTGAGAAGCCCTTTGATCCTTTGTCAAGTGCAGAGGTGAAACTGGGACAATACATTCCAGCCAGACAACAACCTCTGTCATGTTCTTCTTTAGCAGTGCCTTTTTTGTTAAAAACAAAAAAAAACCAAAAACACCCCAAAGAAAACCCCAACACTTTTATTGGAACAGCAGGATGCTCTTGCAGCACTGAGGATCGGCTTCATTATCAGCTGCTTTGAGGAATGGTCATTAAAACCTGCGATACATCCTTAAGGATTTTTCTGGATAGCAAATGAGAATACTGGAAATATCCCCAATCATCAATGCTGCATACTGCCAGTGGGTTTTAAGAGAAACACATAAAACTACAAGAAAATGAAATATTCTGTTTGATTTCTCTTAATTTTTCAGCTACTGTGCCTGTCATGAAATCATAGATTTTCCTCTGAGAAATGAAACCATAGCCTTAACATTTTGTCCATTCCTCCTGAAATGCTGGTATTTTAAGTAGCATTTTGAGCCAAGATGGATAATATTTTCAAAGCACCCCAACCAATTCTCAAAATCAGAGAAAAAGCAAGCTATACATTTTGTGGACTCGTGCCTTCTGACAAAAGCTGATCTTGTGAGCCACAGTTCATGTCTCCCATTACATACATCGATAATAAATTAGATTTTTTTTTTTCCCCAGAAACTGATACTTAGATTTTGGGAAAAGACCCAAGTTTAAAATTCTGCTCTGAGGATATTTTTGCCTTTTTTCAGTAACTGCTAACATAAAGCCTGTAAAGTGCAGGCACGGGCATCAGAAACAAGGAGCATCTCCTCCCATTTGCGTGCTACCTGTCGACTGCTCTTCCTCAGGCACCAGAGAGATTAGTGTCTTTGCTCAGCCCCAGACCGGCTTCAGTAATAAGGACAGAATCACACTAGCATTCCTCAACCTGATAACTGGGACGCTCTTCTCAGATACGTGAACTGTGAGCGAAGAGAGCCTCAGATCGGAGAGGGCCTGGAACTCAGATTTCCTTATATTCAAACAAGAGCTATAACCACCAGCATCCCAATTTTTTAGCTTTTATTTACTTGTGGGCTTCTAAAACTTTCCAGCAAGGATGATATTTCACTAAAGCAGGTCGCTGTCTTGCAGCTGTGAATGAACCTCAGGAGCAGCTCAGGGACTTCCTTCTCCTTCACCTCCTGCTCCTCAACATCCATGTTGAAGACCACTGTTCTAGGCAATTACAAAAAATGTGGGCACAATCAATACAAAGTGTTTTAGACTGAAAGTTGCTGCCATGGTGAACAAAACGTTATTAGTGTTATATATGACTAAATCAAATCCCCCATAATAATTTCCTCAGGATATTCAGGTACTGCTTTGCATATTGATCCCAAAGTAGCTATGGTAGGAGCTCATCTCTCCGTTGCTCAGACAGAACAAAACTCAGACTGCGCAGCAGACGTGCAAGACATTAAAGGACGCCTCGCTGGAAGTGAAGGTGTACTACACCTATATAATTACCACATACAGTATATTCACCAGGTAGTGAAGAAGTGCAAGAACGTACATACAAAAAAAAAAAATCCACACTGGAGTCTTCCAGGTTCAGTTTAACAGCACAGACTGAATATGTTTGTAACTTTTTTGAAAGTTCTGGGTTTCAGCAAACGGGCAGTTACTAGTCCATGCATTTGTCGTGTTCCCCAAAGTGTTTCCACATACCTGGCCGACACAGATCCCCGTGCTGTTCCTTTTCGCTAGCGTATACCTCCATACACCAAGCGTGATAGGCAAATGAGAAAAGGTCTTCTATCTTGGAAGGAGGGCGGATGGCATTGTTCAGTCGCTTAAGCCAATCTTGACACTGCTCAAAAGTAGAAAACTGACACCTGTCCCAGAAACAAACATTTATCTATTAATTTCCAGTAAAAGATGCCAGACTATAAGATCTGACAGGCTGACTATGAAAATATCTGTGAAAGCAAAAAATGAGTACAAACATCTTACTGATAACTTAGTTCTGCTTCATGTGTACATGAAACCTTTGGATATTAGTAAAGACATACACACTTAGGAAGTCAAAATAAACTGTAAGCAGTTCTGTGATCATGAATGAACCAGCAGTATGCCCTACTAGTCATGAATGAGGGAGATGCTTATGTATATGTTTACTCTAAACCCAAGGACAATATCACTGAGTTCAGTCTGCAGCTTTCACACAATCAAAGGCAGGAATGCGTCCTGCTGACTGGTGGTCTCAGAGGGAAGCTCACAAAACCATCACATACATTATAATCCATGCATCGTATTCCCATAAACAAGAACACATTTTTCATCAGACATGGAGAAATATCCATTTGATTAATATACTTAATTTGAGAATAATGTGGACAAACCCCAGTATCTGAAATCTTACATTATTCCCCTATCTCATATGCTAAGATTCTCTTTCTGGCCTTGGTGGGAAGCACAAACAATGTTTTTGAAACTGAGCTTTGCCTAACATTACAGACTAAGAACAACAACTAGCAAGAATATTCCCTGCACAGGAGAAACTAATCTTCAAAGCAGTATATTAAAGTCACATTAGCTTGTCTTTTCAAAGAGGATTCCAGGACCCTTTAGAATAAAAGGGTGGCAATAGGATCAGTGATTTATTTTGCTCTGACAGATTTCTTCAAGATTTTGTAGTTATAAAATATTCACCAAGTATTTACATTCAGCTCAGTCTGTGTTCTACTGCATTCATGGTTAATGATAGCATCTGTAGTCTCAAAGGGCAGGATTTATTACCTCTACCTGCAAATACCTAAAAGTCAGTCAGTGGAAGGAAAAAGCTATGTCCAACTCATGAAACGTGTCTAAATAGCTGCGAGGAACTGCAGCCTGGAGGTGTTTATTTCCCATCACTGACTATAAAGCGAGCCGAGACTACTAGCTTAGACTGGGTAATTCTCTATTAAATATCCACAGTCAGAGAAGATACATCTCACCCTAAAGAACCCTAAATTTCTTTCTAAATTCTTTTAAAGTTAGTGTTGCAAATAACAAGTACTATCTTCACTTGAGTCCTATTATTCAAAACACAAACTAATTTGTTTATGAAAATAAAAGAACATGAACATGTTCTAAATCTGGTATCTCAGCCCCATACTTCATGATCTTCCAATGGCCAGTGCCACCAGTACCGATTCTTGGCGATGGGATTTTGAAGGGAGATTCATAAGGAAGGGCATAAATACAAATAATTTGTATTCATTCTACAATTGAAGAGAAATAACAAATTAATGTAGAGAGGAAGGGTGACTTTTTTAAATGTCAAGAGCTACAAGTTAAGAGGAAGTTAAATATTTAATTCAAATTAAACTAAATATTACTTCTAAAGTAAAATCAGTCCTCATCAAAATACAGCATTTCAGGAAGCAGCTGGCCTGTTAAACATTCTGAGTGCTCAGATATGACTGGGGCTCATTTCATTATACAAAAGGTACTGCCAGCAAACATTTAATCAAAAAGAAATGTTCCTTTCTTGTTAATTAAAGTTTATAGATCAAAATTAATTTCTGCAACAGAAAAGTAGGAAATAGCTGTGGCTCAGGCTCAGTAGCTGAGAGGCTCCTGGGGCAGACTCTGAAGTCTGCTGAAGGACAGACATAAATAAATACGCCCTTCTACATGATGCTGTCTGCTTTACTGGGTTACAGAGTGGGCTGCAGACCTGGCTTGACCTTATTCCCTCACTTTCCTTTCCCACAGGCTACTAACCTTAACGATTCTGTGATCCTAGGAGTCGATGTCTTAAGGATAGCAGCTGTACCCCCACGGCTGTTAAAACTGCAGGGTGGCTGACGCTATCCAGACTGAAGGTTTGTGGAACTGCCCAAGCTCATTCCTTAACCCTCCGACCCCCAAATCTTCATTAAACACTTCTCCCAGTAGCGCGTGTTTCAGTGGTTTTATCTCGTTCTGTATCTTGTAGCTAATTGAAGCAATACATTAAAACTGATTGTAAGGCAGGGAAAGTACGGACTAAAATTAATCTCAGAATAAAATCAAGATCAGCCACTTAGGCTCAGGCCAAGGTTTGCTGCTATACTGTATCACAGCAAGCAAAACCACAGGCCATCTTGTTCCCATCCTCTTTACAAAAATGTCCAGCTACCATATGCAGAATCAGACAAAAGAAAATCTTTTGAGGGAAAGCAAGTCCACTAATTAAGAAAAAACATTTCCTTAAAACAACATCACAGCTGTCCACAGCACGTGGAAAGCAAAGTTACCCCCCATTGAGCATTCAGCCTGTTCATACCTTATAACCTTGCAGTCTTTGCAAGTCAAATGAAGCTGAAATATATCACGGCACTCCACACTTTCTATAAGCTGCAACGGAACCTGCAATTAAAAAGATTATAGAATTTTATTTCACACAGCACTAACGCTGTAATTTCTTTGCATACCTCACAAAGATTTATTATAGGACTATGTGGAGTCTGAAAAGAGAGAGAGGAAAACAGAGAAAACTAAGCATAACTGCTCCAACAGCTCTGAGGTATGGTACCATATATCCGTAGTTTCAGCTCCATTGCTGTACAGTCCAAAAACCTTTAGGGCTCACATGAAAACAGCTAAGACGACTGCAGCACTGGCGACAAACGTGAGGGCAGGAAAAGCAGGAGAAACCCACAAGCTCCTCTCTCGTGGAAGAATCTTTCCCTCTTATAGGTCCAAATTTAGGGATCTTGGGAATATAATTTTAGCTGTTGGTGTAAAAAATGAACTGCTAAGCAAGATCCCCCTTAACACACTGCTGCAGTGTAGATGCTTGTTATATAGAAATATCCCATATTTCCTCTTCAGGGAAAAACCATTTGGCCTGTTTAGATCAACACCTATGATCAAAGCAGCCATATTTAGAGTAATAATGCTGAATCATTCCTTTTTAAAGGTGTAGTTAGACGTGCTTATGTTTTATGGCACATGTAACTAGCAGAACCTTGATCAGGCAAAACATGTAAGCACATGCAAGTACCTTTAAAGATAAGAAGAAACCACACAATGAAAATATTAGTTTTCATTAGCATTTTTGGACCTTTACCTGAGACAGGCAAATGTACATTATTATCTTAAACAAATAAAAGTCAGTATTCAACTAACTCATACATAACTGTCTAAATTCCAAACACGGAGAATTTAGCTAATGCCTAGAATAAACATGAAGTGTAAAACTGTTTGAATTGTTTATTGGATTATATTGAACATTACACAAGGCAACGCCACCTCTGCCATCAAGATCCTTCAATACAAAGGCTGTCGGAGAAACACCCAAATACTCTATTTATTCTCTGCCATCAGAGGAGTATGATCCAGCAGTTTACGTTCTGGCTTGGGGCTTACAAGACGTGGCTGTAAGACCCTGCTCTGCCAGTGCCTTTCCGTGGGACTCTGCGCAAGTCCTTGAAGGTCACCTCCAATCAAGGATCTGGGGCGAGGAATCGATACAGCTTCTACTCAGGCACCACAAAGCTTAAAAAGTACCTGATTTCAGTGGAATGGAAAAAGGAAATGGAGGTAAAAACAGTAGGTAAGGGAAAGAGATGTTTCAGAAATACGAACCACAAGAAAACGTACTCGGAGCATGAAGATGCCTAGAGAAAGCTCATGGGAAATGCTGTGCCCAGGAGAGTGATCGGAACTCTCACGTCTCTCAGGAAGGCAGGCATACAGCTCACAGCTGCACCTCAAAAGCTGCCAACTCAAAAGCCAGAGTCCAGAGTCCTCTTCCAAATGCAAAAGCTCAAATAATTGCCCAGAGCTCACCATCCCCAAGATACAACAGGCAGGTATTGTCTTAATACCCAGCCTTTACCCTTGCCCTTGTCAGACCACAACCACGAAGCAGCGCTGGCCTCTGCTTCGCTGGAAAAAGCACTGACCCTCATCTCCCATGACGAGCAAGGCTGGTACAGCTAAGTTATTCTGTGTTCCTTTCGTTGTAACTGGGCCATTAAAAAAACCAGAAAATTCATGTACAAGGAGACTAGACAAGATGGTGGCTGACTCCACAGCCCAGGAGTTTGGGTATTCAAATAAAGCTGGAACTTGAATTTTGGTCCATGTTTTCAGTATTATTACTGTTTTAAGATCCGTGATAGTCTAATATAAATTACATGACTAGCAACGTGAAGGAGCACATGAAATGAGGATTCCCTTCTGTGAGATAAGCCCGCTCTTTATTTGCCACCCTGAAGCTCAAACTGCAGAGAACAAGCACGGTGAAGATGCTGACAGACTTAGATACCAATGTAACAGAGTATTTAAATGCATTACAGATACGATCAGATGTACTGTTGCTATAGTTAATCTTTTTATTGTAACTGCTAATTTCTTCCACGCCTTCTCCTACTTGATTCTAGTCTGCAGGGTAGATAAATTGTTGTGATAGTTTTGTCTAACAAATTAAGGGACTGGAACGGCCCTCAGACTGGAGAATCTTCCATTCTTTCTTCCCCACTGGACAGCCTCACATACACCAAATAAATTATTTACATCTACCATTGACTTACATGGCACCAACATGGAAAGTAAGGTACCTTTCCCCAACTAAATGAGTTAAGACTCCAGAAGACTTGCTTTTTTAGTCAAATGCTGCTTTGTCTGTTAATATTCTTTTTTTTTTCCTCCCCCAAGCCCTCTTTTATTGCAATTTTCCCCATGTCCATGTTAATTTAAGCAGTTCTTCACCTTGCTCCCTCCTTCCAGCAGTCTGGTTCTGGCTCCTCTTCCTCCAGTCTGCACTCTAATGACATACTAAGTATTCTTCTACTCCTACATTATTTTTAATTTCCTTCTTTCAAAGTCACTCTTTGTTCTATGCCCTTTCAATTTGCCCTCTGCTCGACAGCCATTCTTTTTGCTCTTGACAGTCTACATGCAGCTCACCATCTATTTCCTTAGAATCTCCCGGTTTTTCTTCAGAGCAACCTTCATATCAATCTTTTTAATTTTCTTTTCCGCTCATAAAAATCTATCCTCTGATCCTCTTGCATTTTCAATCTCCTTCCTGTCCATTATTCTTCTTCCAGTAAAAGTCTGTAAAATTATCTGCCTTCACTCCTCCTTCTTTCCCCCCCGATAACCTTCCATTTTCATTGTTATGTTTTTCAGGCTGATGCATGCAGCAAGTCAGCCACCCAGTGCAGTTCACTTGCTCTTGAAAGAGCCATCAATTCTATTTGCAGGCACTTCACCATATAACAATGGCTATCGAAATAAAGCAGGGGAGAAGCAATCATTTCTGCTTTTATAAGAATAAACACGCATTGTTATCCAAGGCCAATCATACCGCATTATACAGAGTACTAGCGCATCATCCTCTTGCAGTATCTGTCTCGACTGTCTCTTCTTTAAAATTATCTCATTTTAAACAATAGCAACATTCTACAACTCAAACTTTTTCTTTTTGAAAATTTTTTTTAAATTATTTTAATCACTGGAACTGTCTGTTATCTAACAGCAGTACAAGACATATTTAGAGAAATGCACCTCTGTAGTTAGAAAAAGCACAAAGTTATACTTACACGGCTGAAACAACCCACCCCACGGCTCCATCCCGGACCGCAACGCCAAGGTATGCAGCGGACCACGGCCAGGCTGCTGTAAGCCAGCCCCTTCACGAATGACTATGCTATATACTCTACCCTGTTTACCATTTGGCCCGAGTCTCTCCAGGATACCATGTGGCACCCAGGGGCCATGAGCTGTAATTAGTACTTTCTTCTTGTTTTCCCAGTTCAGAGCCTGAAATAATATCAGGGTTATGTTACAGACTGGTGACTTGAAACAGCACGAGGCCAAGGCTACGTGCTGTGTGTCCTGAAGCACGGTACAACAGGACATTCAGAGGAACTGAGGATGCAAGGTCAGCTCAGAAGGTCTTCAAGGACTCTCCTAGGTGGAAGGAGCTGAATCCCCCCAGGTGCGATCTTGTTCATATAACCTACAAGCAGTACCTGAAGGAAATCTTGCTTTTAATTACAACTAATTACACTCAGGTTTTGTCTTGAAGGCAATCATTTAGTTCCCCCTCTGCTTTCACAGTTAGCATGCTTGCAATGTGAACAATTTGAGCATTGGGACCTGAGAACGAAACAAGGACTAAGCTACTGTTCAGCACAGAGGAATCACAACTGTGCTACATAGGTAAGGAAGATTCCACACCAACCATTTTTCCATTAAAGGCCAAGCAAGAGAAAGCTCATACTAAAACTCGCTTAATCACCAAGACTGAAAGTCTCCCTCATCTTGCCAGCATGACAACCTTTTTTTTTTTTTACTATGTTCAAAATCTCCTATCTGAAAGAGGCTACATACAAGTCCATGGTTTCATAAGCCACGTTAAAATTTTAATTCTCTCATAAATGCAATGAGCTTACAGGGAGAAAAATGATTAGACAGAAACACTCACCAGCTGCGAAGTTTGACATTTTCTCAAGGAAAGCCAATCAGCAGAGATCGGCCTGGGAACCAAACTTCCCACGTGCACTGAGAGATCACTGTTGAGTCTGCGTTTTTATCCCATGGATAAATGTAAGTCAACACTTTTGAATGTCATAATCCCTCCAATTTATGCATGGTCTACTGGATCTTTTGTTTTTGCATTTAAAACACCATGTTCCTATTACTGCTGTGATCTAGGAAATTATCCATGGAAAAGACTTACGCATACAGCCATTTTCTGCAGTGTTGCACTGTGAGCATTATCAACTTTTAAATGTATTTCTTTTCAAGCACAGGTGCAGGAGTAATCCAGCAGCATTGTGCTACTTACTGGGGTTTCACAAGCATCATTTTGACAGCCAGTCTATTGAATTGTAAACAAAAAGAGAACAGTGAGGTAAAAAAAACCAAAGACCAGGAATCCATTTTTAACTGGATTCCATTTCCTTCACGCAGTTGCCTTTACTAAGGGGCAAGCAGTTGACATGCGTACTGCTTTCTCTGGAGGACCATTTCGACCATGAGAATATCCCGCCTACTTCAAGAGGAGATGCCAGCATAGAACAGCTGCGCATTCAGACACGGGCAATCAATTCATTTTACAAGTACTATAATACAGATATTTGCTAAGAATCCTCTTTCTTACACAGAAATACTTCTCTCCACTGAGGTGACAAGGTCTTTAGTGTGGCTGGACTTAGTCAGGATAGTGATTCTTATAAAAATCATTCAAAATAATTTAAAAAAACCCTCCTAACATTAGTAAAGATTTATACATTTTTAAAAAGGTCTTCTTACAGGTTTTCTGAACAACTCTAGAGATATAAAAACAGTAGGAAAGAATCAAGATGAACTCAATGAAAAATTACTCAGTGAAGATTTAATTTAGAAAATCACCATCTGATGAATAATTCTGATCAACAATAACCAAAGTGATTATTACTCCAAAATGTAACAATTTAAATATGCTTCCTAATTACTGTAAGTATGTTTTATCCTTAAAGATATTCCAGATCCTGTCTGCCTTGGATTCCAGTAGAGTTCACAGTATGTTATTAGTGATGGTCATATACGGTTACAGAAGAATAATCTATATTCTGCTCTACCTCATACACGATCTAATTGAATCTTTCTGGTTAATGATGACCTATGAAGTAGGACTAACAACCTTGGAGATATCAGAGAGTGAGAGGGCAGAATACTGGATATGAAAGTCAGGGAAGCAAAATGAACATGGTAATAGTGACAGACTTATGGACTCTTTCTTGAACACAAAGAAAGAATATTATTTAAGAAAACATCAATTTTTGCTACTGCTCAAAAATATTAAATTGAAAATTCTTAAAAATTAATACCCCCCAATTATCCTAAGGACAGATATGACAGTAAGTGCAGTACATGCATTAGTGCTTCTCTCATAAAGTAACTCTATGATTTCCTGGCATTCCTCAGGACAAACTCTTGATTTCTAGGGCTACTGTTGTTTCTCATGTCTCAGCTCCTTGTTTTTAAATATTTAGTCCTTTGCTTTGTCAATTCTAGCTGCCAATTTCATACAACATTCAGACTCTGAATTAAAAACAAAAAATCTAACAGTAAGTAATACAATATAGATTTATTGTATCAGGCCCCTTGGCAGAATTCAGCCCTAGAATTTATGTTTGGATCACAAAGCAGCACAGGAATCCTATAAAACACATGCCTCGTAAGGCGTCTTCTCTCTGTTGCCAGCAGCGTGCAGAGATGCCGCTGCCTGGACTGCACATGAGGCATCCCAGCACCTAGCTGACCCCTGGCTGCCATGCCGATGCATGGTGGCACTTACAGCTTCACTTTTAAGTCTCAAGTTATACTTCAGGATTGACTACAGAATAAGAAAAGTGAAAAGTAAAGTTATGCTACCTCCGCGTATGCACATACTTGTATCATCTCCTTTGCATGGTCAGCAGTGCAAGATAATAGCCCTTAAATTTCCAATTAAATTTTTGTCATCGTAAATTTTTTGCTATCATTTTGAGTAATTGCCACGTTCAGAAATACCTTTATTTGCTGAAAACCCCCACAGCATCATGAATGTTAGCACTTTAATGCTGTACACAGATGTTCACCGGCCCAGCAGACATGGCTATCCAGCCTACTGCATTGACAATTCATGAACTAAAATAGCACTTAAAGTGATTAATGATAACTATGACACAGGCACATTTCAAAGTCTGTAGATAACATAGCTACATGATAGAGACAACATAAACCAGTAAAGATTGAGTTTCAGTTAGTAAACAACATTTTTACAGAGTTAATAATTCAGTTCTGGCACAAAACAATTAAAAAAAATTTAAATTTAAGATTGACATGGCATCAAAAATTAAATCGCTTAGGCACACAGGAGATCTCGCTGATGTTCCAGACCACCATGCCGCGTCTGTCTCAGTCATGTATGTGTTGGACGCTTGTCAATTCTTACATTTTGTTTCCCTTGCTTTTCTCAGCTTTGGAATAACGTGCAGTTTTGGTGTTTTACACTTAACTCACCACCGCATAGTTCAGGATCTGCGACTGACACGTGGCAATTGTGAACAACTAGCCAGGGTCAGGACTTGTCTTGAAATAAGGAGATTGGTAAAAAACCCATCATCAGGGAAAAAAAAAAAGCTTTGATTCTTTAGATTTTATTTTACTTGTTTTTACTACAAATGTCCACAAAAATATTTTTGTGCTGTGTATAATGTCCCATCAAATTCTATATAGTTCACAAATGGTACTACAACTAGTAAGACTAGTATATGTCAGCATTATGCTACTGCAAAGGGCTATACAACACCCATTTAATTTATGTCTATAACCATGAGTAGCTGGATACGTAACGATTTTTAAGAATGGATACTTAGCGTAAAGCTCTTTAAAGAAATGCATAGGCATCTGAAGATGAGGTCCAATTCACAGATCTCTTACGTCAATGACTGTACTCATATTACCCAATTTCAGGCATGTAATTTCAGTAGCTGGACCTACTTCCACCTTTTGAAGCTCCAAGCAAGGCATGAATCTAGCTTAGGTGCTCCAAACAGCCCTTTGGAAGGCCTTTTATTTCTCTAGTGAGTATATACAGAACTTGGGGAGAACAAGTGACTGACATAACCAGCTGTAAAGAGAACAAAGTTGAGTGATGTCAAGTTTCCTTACGAAGCCTGATTTTCAGAGGTGCTGAGTCATCTTTTGATGCCTAAAGATGTATCTGTTCTCCCTGAAAAATGTGATTTGAACATCATAAAAAGATTTTTCATTACCACTAACCTTAAAAGGCAGGATCACCGTACTTTTAGCCTAAATTCTCTTATTTGGATTGAGTTCAGAATACCTCTATTGCCATAGTAGCATGAATAACACTTACATTCACAACAGACTCCTTGAACTTGATGTGAAGCCTGTAATTAGAAAGTGCAATGATGGCATCCTCTGCTCGTCCTACATACTCCGTACTCTCACCATGAAGTTCAATGAACGGGACCTTCAGAATGGGAAGAAAAACCTTTCAGAAACCATTTACCAAGAATACGTACCTCCTGTAAGCATACACTCAAGCACACAACATCACAAAATCAAAATGAAACACTGCTGAGAATTCAGCCTAGCTATTACTGCTAAGAAGGAAAGTCTTGGGTAAGGTTGGTTCAGAGGTTAATTGTAGCCTTTTTTTAAAATGATTCCTCATTTTCTCTTAATTTTCCTGAGAAGTAAGTGCTCGGTCAGGGAAAACAATGAATTTTTATGAAAAATTGAGCAAAATATCCTCACAGTTTGGCAAGCAGTCTGACCAACCCCTTGATTTATGCTCTTGCTCCTTACTTAATGGAGAGTGGCATTTCCATAATGTCATTAAATTCATCCTAAAGTAGGCAAAACATGTAAGATGAATACTGGGGACCAATATTCACTAAGCAAGCTCAGGTAACCAGCTTAGACTGGATACCTAAAT
Source organism: Theristicus caerulescens (assembly GCA_020745775.1). NCBI lineage: Eukaryota > Metazoa > Chordata > Aves > Pelecaniformes > Threskiornithidae > Theristicus > Theristicus caerulescens. The sequence continues at coordinate 12,212,556 of CM036570.1, forward strand.
GCTACACAGCTGAAGTCAGTTGGACAAATCATACTTTTTGCTTCCTGTTTCTCACTGCAAATATGAAAATGCACGACATGCTGCTGTTTTATAGTTAGAAAACCTGCAGTCGTATTACATTGCACATAAAAACCGCAACTGTTTAATTAATGGGACTTAAGCCCAATTTAGCTGAGCTGGGTGAAAAGTGTAAATGCTCAACTTGAAAATAATCTGGTTTTACACCAACTTAGCTTAAACCAATTAAAAACATTTTCTATTAAAATGAAACAAACTACCTCTTCAGTTCATATAACAGCATCTGCATGGATAAATCATTTGAAATAAATTGATTTCAAAAGGAACTTTGGAAAATCAAGAAACCAAAAAAATATCCATTTTGTGCAAAATAAGACTTTTGGCTTCTCAGTAACAAGAAGTAATGGTAGTATTTAACTAGCTTAGTGTTATTTAAAAAAACCCCACACAACAGAGTTCTAAACTATGGAATAAAACCTAGCACTTGAAATTACTACACAAGTAATGGCTATATTTTTTGGACACTCTAAGGAATCTCTTGTAATATAATGCACAAGTTCTCTGTCCTACCAACAGTACATGAGTATTTTTAAAAAAAAAGTGTGTTTCTCCTATTACTGTGCTCAATTGGGAATGAAAATTCTACGGGAGAGGCCAGCGAATACAGAGGTCAACTAGAGATATTGTGATCTTAACTGGCAACGAGCAGTGTGGTGATTACCTGAAGGTTCTCATCCTCTCGGATCAGCTGCTTCCTGGGAAAAATCTGATTAGCCTGGATGCATTCAAGGCTGTGCTGAGTCTCTTCATCCTGAGAAACAAAGCCTTACAGTTAACTTCAGCACTGTCACTTGCTGCCTTCTTCGCCACATAGCAAGCTATCAATGACCAATGAAAAGCTCAAACAGGATGAAGCGTTTAGAGAACTCAGGTACCAGTAACTTATTAAAGTTACTAAACTTTCAAAGGCAAGCACTCAAACAACTAAATATGATATTAGAAACAGATTTCCTTCCTGCAGCCTGATTAATAAAGTCATAAAAAAATAGACTTGCAATAGTATCAGGAAAAAAGCATTAGCCTAGCCTAGTCTAGAACTACACTTAAAATTCAACAACTCCACATGTAAACATTAATTCTCTAATGTTTTTCAGATTTTAGCCTATTCTGCTCTGTAACAGCCTCTACAAACCCCTTTTGCTTACCATGACAGGCCCTGGATAGGAGGAGGAATCCTCGTCTTTACTCGCAATACTTTGAGGCTCTTCTTCACTTCTTATTAAAATCTAGAAAACCAGAAAAGTATAACGATGAAGTTAGATTCATTTTCTTTTGGCAAATAAATACAAATTAACTTTTAAAAACTGAGAATTCAGCTGTTAGAAAACTGCAAGCAAACAGTAATTATGAAAAGATGAAATCCATATAAACTAACTCTCCTGAGAGACACAATTGTTTCAAAATGTGTCTGGCTCCTTCTGTTCGTTCTGAAAAATCAGCTTTGAATGTACTGCTGGGAGAATACCCATCTGAATGCAGCAATTAGACCACTGTTTGTATAATTTAAATTAAAGCATGTTCATCTTTCTCGATCACCCTGAACTTCCTCCCAAGTCATTTGCAGATGGTGATTCACAAATACGTAGGTTATAAAACCAAAGGGGTCGTTGCGATCATTTAGTCTGATCTGTGATGTAACACAGGTTGTCGGATCCTCCTGAAGTAATCTTGTTTCAGCTATGACATATGAATTACAATTTATATACAGATAAAATTCCTGATTTTATAGTTATGACTCATTTTCTACATCCGTGGGTGTATCAAAATATCCATTTTCTTGCACCGACCTTTCCAAGAGCTCCAGATCACTATACACTAGCAACTTGCTCTCTCCATTATCTAACAATCTCCTGATCTTTTATCATCTGCAAATTTTCTGGAAATATTAAAGAACATACAGTCTTGAAGTTTATGCGGTTGACCCTATTAGGAACTTAATGATTGAAGTGAATACAGTAGTTACAATTTGATTTTGAGAATTATCTTATATTCAATTTTTTTAAATTCAGGTAGGTTCTTCCCTTTTTAAAAAAAAAAGATTCATTCAGGTATTTTATGGGTTTTGCAGTCTACAGCACATAAAAGATACAAATGAAAATATATTCAGCCGAGTTCAGTCAGTTCTCAGTTTGTATGCCACCTTACTTATAAATATATTTCAGATTATCAGTGTTGTGTTTGACAGAGAAAACCACTTTGAATCCATCAGCTCCCAAGCGCAGCACCTGCTAACTACATCCAGTATATCGTACAGAATATTTACAAAGGGAAAAGGAGCAGCAGATGCACATATTCTGAAATTAAAACATCCCACTGTCTAAAACCGATCAATGAGGAGAAAGCGTTACACTGTCCTCAAAACCTCTGTTAAATAGGAACATAACAATAAACAAAATGCTTTTATGTCCCCAGAGTAGGGGAGAAACAGCATATAAAAGCTTGCAAGTTGGTTCAAAAGTGCACAGCTTGCAGAAGGACGTGTATGTGTGTGTGTGCGTGTATATATATATACAAAAGGAGGAAATTATTAGCAGAATCAAGCTGGAACTGCCACTAATTCACTAAAAATTGATGCAAAAATAGATATAAAATCCCAATTTAAAAGAAACAAGAAAAACAAAAGCTACAAGACTTGATAGAAGTCTGAATCTATCAGCTACGGAAACCGATAAGGAAAAATAAAAAAACAGCACAGAAATTTCCATGCCTGCAAGAACAATGGAGAGTAGGAACATTCTTTTAAGTTATCAGAAATGAAAGAAATCTAGAAATGCTATCTACCAACAGCAAGATGAAGATAGTCTTATTAAAATTGGTTTAAAAAAAGGCAGAATTATTTAACATTTTTGTTTCAAAAGAAGCAGAAGAAAGATGGTTCATATGTAACCCTTGCTGTAACTGATAACAATATTCAAAGAATCGCAACACTTAAGGCTAAAAAGGCCATAAATTCATCAGGTTTGATCTTTAATAGATCAGAGGCCATAAAATTCCAGCCCTTATATTCAAAACGAGCTTGTGCTTGATTCCAGCGTGACTTGGTGTTTTACGTACGTTGTGTTTGGGTACGCTTATCTTCCAGAACCATGACTTGAAGATACCAAGAAAGGAATGGTTCAGCAGTTCTCTGAAATACATCTGGTTTCAGCCTCTAACCTTTGGTTCTCACTGTATGTTTTTCAGATTACATGAAGCACCGTTCTCCTTGATCTCCAAGATTTAAAAAATGAGCCTCCTGCTCAATCAAATTTAAAATGATGGCTGGCTAAGCAACAGGCTTATTTGTCCAATCAACCTCTATCTTGCAGCTCATCCATCAAGAAAGGCGGATTAACTGGATTAGCTTTGCAGTATATCCCGATATAATGAAGACTAATGATTTAAGAGAAGATGAGTTTAAAAACTGTAAGGTTTATACAAATCTCCTTCTCCATCCTTAAAATAATTATAAGCTTACACGTTCAGCTATCAGGTCTACAGCCAGCCAGAAGAGCAATGAAGAGTTAGGGCATATTTACAGCACCGCTTTTGAGGAGGACATCTCGGTTACCGTTTCTGCAGGCTGCTGGAGGCACGACTGCCTTCTGCAACCAACCACCTCTTCACCAGCACCAATTCTGCTCTTCCAGAATAGCAGCCGCTGGTAAAGTCATCAGGACCAAACATTTCCAGATCGATTCATCTAGACAATTTGTGCTCAACTTGAACAAAGCTTTAAACATTAACAGTAAAGCCTTCTGGATATAAAAAACACCTTGCTATTTCAGAAGATTCCTTCAACTTCAAGCACAATTATCAAAGAAACACCAACCTAATTAAAAAGATGAGCTTTATTACAAACCTAAAGCATGCTTAATATCACTGATGAAAAGTTTTAATGTATTAGGCACTGTGCTGTAACAAAATCATTCTTTTATACTTCAGATTGATGAGATATTTATTTTTAAAGTTTACTATATAACCATCTACATATTAATAAAAACAGTATTAGCTTAGAAAATTGTCTTTTAGAATTTCTTACAGCTGTGCTCCTAAAATCCAGCATAAACCATCAGCAGAAACTATCCAAATTACTGCAGAACAAGTTTCTTATTCTAATTGCTTCATTCAGCTGCAAAACAGCTTCTATTACAATACTATGGCTGTTTACATGAATGTGAGAATCTTCCTTTTTAAGGTGAATTTTGGGAAAGCTGTGTGAAAAAAATATGGTAGTTTCAGTTTTCATCAGGATTCTCAGATATAAACTGTGATGTTGCCAAGATAAATGGGACGGGAACTTATAAGACTGGTTCTAAAACAAGTAGTTTGCATGCTCACACTGCGAAACACTTCATCAACTAAACTGCCACAACACAAAAGTACTTCTAAAAATTGCTGGCAAAATAGCAAGAAACATTGAATTGTTAGAATGAAGTTCACCGATCTGATGGACAGTGAATATACCGGAAGAAATCATTCATTTCCCATCATGTCCACAAGCTGATCCCACTCCCTTCATGATCACTGGGATGAGCAGCAGGGGAAGGGAACACAGCACTGGGACCAGGGCTGGGGACCACACACTATTCTCCATAGCAGCCCATACTGAGATTGTGTGAATTAATTCTGAAACCACACTTTCAATCTCAATGTCTTTCTACTCCATTTCCATCCGTATATTCGGCAAACCCTTCCAGGTTAGTCATGTGAATAGAAAAAGGATCGCAGTGCTTGTGTGCCAGTACAGGGATTTCTGACCCTCGCTTTAAGAGCCCTGCCTTGGCGGTGAGAATGAGGACATTCTCTGTACTGCGAACCCCAACAAGCCACTCCACTGAATTGTGCCCATGATCATTAACACACCGTGATACCTTGAAAGGCAGCCTGACACAAAGTGAGACTGGCTGAAGAAATCTATTCTCGAGTTGACCCATACCATCTTCCTTGATTAGCAACAGAACGGAATCAGAATTCTTGTGTTTAACTGCAGCTGGCAAATCATCAGCTCTTCCATGACAGTAAAAACCACTTCCCAGAAATTAAATGGAAATGTTCAAATACAGCTTAGATAATAACTGACCAAGAAAACATCTTCATAAAAAGCACCCTCAAATTCAGTCTCCCACTATATAAATAGGATGATATATAAAATAGATATAAATAGTGTAGTGAAACTTGTTTTTACTGTTAGAAATAACTTTTTTTGGTCAGAACTGAGGCCAAAAAAGGTTATGTTATCAATTTACTGGGCTGCCCTTTCAACTGCAGTTTCACTTATATTAAATTACACCAAAAAGAGGTTAGTCTTGCTAATTCTCCATCCTTACGTTCTGCTTGAAAGGATAAATGACTAGTAAAGGTTGTAACCTCAGACTCTGTTCAGCCAGTACGGGAACATCTTAATTACCTTTTGTTTTAGATGTGCCTTCTGGTCTAAATTATGTACGTAATTAAGTCTAGCAATAACCATCTGTTTGCCAGTGATTCTAAACAAAAAAGATTATATAAAGGATCGTTTACATTCACATATATTTAAATGTAGTTGGAATTACAGCAAGGAAAAAGAAAAACTGGAGGGAAAAAGGAAAAAGGAAGTACTCAAGTGTTTCACTTTCTTCCTCTGCCTTCCCTGTCCAGATCCTGAATCCCATTTATTTTAGTATCAAAATCAAATTGAGTTGACCCTCAGTCTCAAAACATAGCTATTTACATGCTGTGTCACAGTCGCCCTGTAAAAGTTTTAGATGGGAATCCAAAGGTTTTGACAAAGCAGCATTAGAAAATTTGAGCGTGAAATATTCAAGAACGTGATCCGGCTTTAGCAAAAGATGCTTCTGTTACAAAGTGAAAACACTTCTTCCCCTTTCACATGTGGAAGGAAATTATTCTGAGATAAGGATAAACACTTAGTTTCCCACATTTCAATCCCTGACAGCAAGGTTTCCCCTCTTTCCTGGCACCGCATCTAGAAGTAACTGAATAGCTTTCAAAAGTATTTACTGGGGAAGTCGCTAACAATATGGACATTTACACATTACTCAGGAATAGGAGCAGGATAGACAAAGAATCATGTTTGAAGATTGTGTACAAGTAAGAATCAGAAGTCTTTTTTTTTTAATTAAAGGTTGCAAATTCCAACTCAGTAAAATATTGTTTTTTGTCTCACATCTTGGAAAATCCTTTATTTAAAAGAGTAATCAATGATAACCGTAGAATCCACCTTCAACAGGTAGTTCGTCATACCAAAATAACACAATTAGCTTACCAAAGAATGAGAGATAATAAAACAGTCCTCTTTGTCCCAGAAAGTTTCAAACAATACTCTTCCGATACTTCACATTGGCAACTGCAAATAAAAAGACAGTACTTTAAAGCATGAACCTTCAATTGAGAAAAAACACTTCTTAAATAACTAGCAACTTATACAAGAAACTCAACTCTTACGTTAGTTTGTCTTAATTAAAGAGGAAAAGTAAAAAGTACTAACTAACTACTGAGATCTTACTATGCCCAAAGAGGGAATTCAATGATTGGATTCTGGCAGGTACACATCCGCTGGTTAAGGCCTCTTTTCTGGTAAGGAATAGTTCAAAAACCGTGGCCACAAAGCAATTCAATTTTTTTTAAACTTCTTTGGTACACAGAAGTGGAAAAAAAAATTACTTAGCAATACAAGCTACAGGAGAGCTCTTTTACAGAAGATCCAACTGGTTTTGTACTGATCTTCAAAAGTGCATTTTAATTTTACGCTAAAAATAGCTTTTTCACCCCCAAGAAAGCAGATGAAAACCCCTAAACACTGGTTATTGCCTAAGTACTTTTGGGCAAAGCTGCAAAAAAGCCAAGGCGAACAGCAATGCTCATATGCTACCATTCCTCCTAAGCCCTATCTTTTTGACTTTCCAAGTGCTGTACAATTATTTCCTAAATAAAAAAAAATTAAGTATTGTGTCGCAAATATACATCTGTCAAAAAAATTATACGGATAAAATATCTGATTTGCCCCATTCTTATGCAGTCACTTCAGTAGGTATTCACAGACGTCTTCTATAGCATCCGGACGACTGCTCCAACAACTTGAGTCACGTGAGATACCAAGTTCTATACGAAAATACCCAAAATCTAAAATTAAAGTTCCGGACTAAAACCGACCATTCCTAAAGCATGCAAGCAGCCAAACCGATGGAATACCAGATGATTTGCTCTTCACAATAACTTGGAAGCTATCCCAATAGCATACCACATATGTATGTGCCTGGAAAGTCTAAGTTATAGAAACATACAATCCTGCTGCTAGAAATGCAGCTTGTTTGCTTGTATTCTGATGTGCCACAACTAGTGATAATTTTCACATTCTGGTCCATTAAAAAAAAAACCTCTGATTTTCATTTATGATGTCCTTTAGTTTATGGCTTATAACAGGAAAAAAATAGAAAATTCTCTTAGTACACAAAAAAGATACATAATTTTAGGACTGACATAGTAGAAAGAGATAGTTTTAAAAGTACAAACTTAGATGCATCAGGCAAAAGAAACCCTAACATTTCACACTTTAGAGGAATCTCATACAGCTATTTTTAAAAAAACTGAGACATGAGGATGCTCTGATTTAACAGAAAACACCCCATGAATGATCAACAGCTGTTGAAAACCTCAGCTAATCATGAATTACAATTTTACAAAGTAGTTTCTAAATGCAACATTTAGTTACTTGCAACACGAGGTAAACTTTTTTTTTTTTTTATTTTAAAATATCTCTCAACCAGCAAGCCAAATACCAATTCCAACAGCTTTACGGGTTGATAATTAAATATGGCACACGAAGCAGAAAGGACAGAGTTTTACTTTGAGGTACCAGCTTGACCATGCAACAAGTTCAACTTTACAGCTGCTTGGTTGTACAAAGTCACCTCTGACGGGGACACTTAGCAAGCTTACTGAACAAGAAAAAAAAGCTATGAAGGCAGACTACACAACTCTAGAGCAACTCTTCAGAGACAGTTTTCTGGCCACGTCCTTGCTTTTACAAAGGCAAGATACACATTTAGGGTAGCAGGAGGTAAAGTTATTTTGTGTGGTTTAGGTCGAAGAAAAAAAAAAAAAACACACAAAATCTGCAATAAGCTTTTTATTGAATTTAATGAGGTTTGGAAGAAGCCACTGAATCTCAAGCATTCTGTAGAGAAGTTTAAAAACAGGAGAAAAACGTTCCAATATAAGCGTTAATAATTCCACTTTATTCCTGCCAGTATTCAGAAAACACTTGACGACACGCTCATCGGCATTCCTCTTGCAAGGCTGCTAGTCACAGATAAGCACCTCAAATGTTATCACTTCCTAAATCAACAACTTGTGCCAAAATAAAAAAAAAAAGCACTGACTGTAAGAAGAAACATCGCTATGAATTCTACTACCATCTCAAAACCACTAATTACTTAAGGGAGGAGCAATCCCAAGTACTGGTGTGTAACTGTTTAATTAATACAGCTGAGCACATCTAACTTTGCCACCCCTGAGGAAGGTGATGCCCCCTGCCCTCCCGCCATTTCCTTCACATTCCTGCTTCTGTTTGATCCACAAAGCGCAGGATCGGCACCATTAGGAAAGCAAAGGGTAGCAGATGGAAGAGGGAACAGGACCATCTCTTTCAGTAAATCCCACAAAGTCAAACATGTCTACTAAAGGACTTGGCTGTGCACCATCCTTCTTATTAGGTTGGCATATGTCTCATAGCTGTTTGGTTTAGATTTGTTTTAAGCAGGGGTGTTGAAGAACATACTAATATGCCTATTTTAAACATGTAAGAAGTCATTCTGTCATAGAGCTCCAGTACTTCAGGTCATGCGAACAAGAATACCTAAACTAAGCTTTTGCCTTGAACCATCTTCTTCGGATCCTTCTCTGTTGACTATTTTGGGAACTTGGGCATTCGGTGAACACTTTAAGTAGCACATGGGCCTTTCTCTCCATTGTTTTTTCTTGGAAGATGCTATGGAGAAGTAGCATAGTGGAACAATATAGCGACCATACTGTAATAGTGAAGCACAAGTAATATAATTGTGGGGGACAATTCAGAGTAATGGTTGAGCACTGCAACAGGTTTCCAGCTTGTAGAACCTCCATCCCTGGAGATATCCCAAAGCTGACCAGCCCTTGAGCAACCTGATCCAACAGCAAAGTCGGCCCCGCTCTCAGCAGGGTGTTGGACTACATGACCTCCAACCTGAACTATACCATGAGTCTGTGACAATGTTTTTCTTGACATTTATTTAAATAAAACATTGGCAAATAGTTAGGGAAAACACTCTTAAGTTTTAATAAGCATGTTTGTTTAATCAGATGATTGGAAAGTTGTCACTTCAGTTTCTTAGCTGAAAGGCTGTATCTAGCAAGAACAGAAGAGGTATGATTTGATAAAGTAAAATGACGGAAGAGAATAGCAGCTTTGGAAAAAAACAAATCCAAATTTTCTCCAGCCACAGACAAAGCTATCCTCATAGAGATGTAGAAAAATAAAACTAAACCAAACTTTCTTCTGGTAACTGACTATTCTGAAGGTGTATTTTTTCCCCTCTTTGCTGAAACATGGCATTTCCACATTGGTTATGCCACAGCATGTCACAAGCTTAATATTATGCAAGCGCGGCTTCTGATTAGAAGTTCTCTATTTCTGTTTACATTTCTAACTTTGCAATATTACTGTTCCCACATAACCTAGCTCGGCAGTGACCAAACCTCCCCTTGCACCATATTATCACGCACTTACCATTTCGTCACCTTTTTGTTTGGCCGCTTTCTGCTCAGCTTTAGCTCGCATATTGGTTATAGGTTGCTCTTGTCCTCTTTATGTTCTTCCTAGTGGATTTTAGCTTGCTTTCCCCTAAAACTATTTTTACCGTATTCTTAGTGTGCTAAGGAATAGGAACAAAGTACTACTATCAGCTACCTACCACGTGGGGTGATGTGGTTAGCTTGCGGCTGAGCTAAAAACCACAGAGGGGATGCAAGCGTTGGGACTGCTACCCTGAATACAGTTGCTCCTGAGCCTGGATAGCACAAGGTTACTACTTTACAGCAAGTTTTAAAACGTGCACAGAGAAGAAGAAACACTGATATTCAAGGAGGTATTTTCTTGTTTATACTGCCACGTGTATTCTCCTCTATCATACACTTCCCCAGATTAAAGTTACATCATTTCCAGCTTGGAAAGCAGCTGAATGTGAAGCATACGCATTGATGCTCAAATGCACAACAGAATAAGCAGAGATCAATAGCCATACCAAATGTCTTACTTTCCCTTAACACAGATGGGAAGTGTCCTACGTAAGAGCATTTTGAAACCTTCTTATTCCATTTTCCATTCTACTTATGCTTCTGTGAGTGAAGAATAAAATTAATTATAGGAGTCCAAAGCATCAAAAAAGTTTTGTCAACATCGGTTGCTGCACTGACTCATACATTAATGGTAAGTAATTTAGGTTCCTGTGGAACCCTTTATAGGTAGGCATATTAGTTTCCTTCATCTTCCCACTCAGAAAAGGCCTTAATCTGTTTTTAAAGCAGTTTGATTAAGCTGATTATCTTTGCATACTAGTTTAAAAAAATCACTTCTCTTATACACTCTGAAAATTAAATGTAAAAGCAACTGTTCAAAGTTAAAGTGAAAAACATCTCAAACAGTAAGCAAAGATTGAAACGACAGAAGAATGCAGTAGGAAAGGCAGTAAAAGCACTGCTGGGACTGCAGATATCTAATAGCAGTAAAGAGAAATTTGATCTTGCATTAGGAAAGGTCCATTTCTCCTTAATTGATCTAAAGAATAAAAAAGTCAGTGGAACTTAAGTGGGATTAGAGTATTAATTATTCCAATAAGTGAGGGGGTTTTTAGAAAAGAGTATTTCTGAATAAAAGATTATATATCAGTATTCTCCTTCACTGCTCCCAAAACCTCCCAGGCCAAAACACCACAGCAAGCTTGAAACCAAAATCTGAAGAAAATGTCACTTTTTCTTATAAGATTTCAGGTTTTCTTTTCTTTGAATTCCTTTTTAATTTGGACAAATCCCAGAGATCAAAATGCTACAATTGTTCATACATAAGCCAGGATACAATTTACCCATCAGAGATCTTCTGATGAGCCACTGGAAGTTTCAAGTTGAAATTAATAACCCATTCTATCGTTTTCCTTTTATTTCAATTACTCTGTATTCCTCAACTTTATGTGCATGACAGACAAGTAATATCTACCAAGAAGGACCAACGAGCTATACAGATCGGTCTGAACCACGGAGAGATCTGCAAGGATGGGATCTGAATCTGGTAGTCATATCTAAAAGCTGACAGGACACACAATGCTGACCAGGGCCTGAGCAGACTTGTGTAGGTTCTAAGCTAGAAAGGTGACCAAGTGTGTTGGGGAGGGAAAATTACATCAAAAGGTCACCAAAAAGCCATGAAAAAATAGGGCAATATTAGATTGAAGTTACAAAACAGAAAAAACAAGTAAGCAAAACTGAGACCAGGCAGCAAAAGTTTCCATTTGAAATGGCAGAGCAGAGTAAGAAGGGAATAATTTGCTCCTCATACTTCCCATTTTTCCACTAAGGTCCTCACAGCCCATTTGCCATGAGTCAACACTCCCTCACTTATTTCTTCCTTTCTAGAAGCAAGGCAACAAACAAATAGGGATAAGAGGTTGTTAATCAAAGGCTCAGAGGTTTTACACATCCTCCCAAAAGTCCTATTCATTCTCCTTCGCAACTCCGGTAACATTTTGCTTTAACTCAGTCTGTTCTGTTAACTGGATGAGTACTGGAACGGAGGCGGCTGCTGTTCCAGGAGAGCAGCATTACACCATACCCAGAGAACAGGCTCCTTACATGCTGCATTTTATTGACGGTCAATGCAACACTAGAGAGATCTGCAAGTAATTAAAAAAGAAAGTTTTGAAAATAGGAAGGACTAAAGAAGCAAATTTGATTTGAAGACTCCTTTGGAGTTTCAAGTTACACTCCCATGAGATTTCTTCCCCCATTGAGCTACTTTAGGACAACGTACACGCAGTTATAGCTATTAGCTCCTAAGTGTATAAGTTGACCTCATTTTCACCATACTTTGTTTGGCACAAAGCTTTTAAAACCTCTTTAACAAAAGACCACTCAATGCTTTTGTCATAAGACAACTTTATTGAAATACCAAGTACCTGCTATGAATAAACATTTATTTCTCAATGCATTATGTAGGTTAAGTTATTATAAGGCGCCCGTAACAGGAAACTCAGCCCCCCCCAGAGGCTCAGAGCAACAGCATTGACCAGCTCCGCAGCTAGGAATGCAGAAAAGTCTCTTTTCTGTTATCAAGGCCTATAACCAGACATCATTTTCTTTTACTGCACACCTTGCACAATGCAATTATGGACTACTTAAGTTTTAATCCATTAATTCTTAAGTTGCATTGAAAAAACCTGTTCTGTCAAGGAGGCCATTTGGGTAAGATGCCTACACACCTTCACTGTCTCCATCGAGGAACAGGAGGCCATTTGAGAGGCTCCGTGTTCAATGACTTACACTGGACTACCTTACACAAGTGTGAAAGTTAATAATTTCAAATGGCCTAACACTAGCACTTGGTAAAATTGCGGCACACTCCAAAAACGCCTTTTTTAATGTGACACTTCAGGTGTTTTTACTTTTAAAATAGACTACGTTCACATGCCCTGAAACATGGTGAGCCATCAGAAAAGGTACTGCTCCCATACCCCTCCCCAACAAAATCCTCCCCTTCCTTATCTTACACCAACTCTTGACATTTCAGACCCCTCATGGCATAATCCAACTCCTAGATGCAAGACAAAACTAAAACCCAGAAAGAAGTCAGGTTATAGCACCACTACTCTACAATGCTGTGTGTTGGTTGTTTCCACACCAGATGCTGACAAGCAAAGCCTGAAAGCAACTGCATGACATTTAGTTTTTACAGAATTTGAGGTAGCTGAAGAATCACTTCAACACCTGCAGAAGTGACATTTTCTTTACAGAACTTAGCTTGCTCATCTCAAACTACTTATATATTTATTTCTCAAAGCATTAAATAGACTAGGTTTAAATGGCAGAGTTTACAGTTCAAATATCAAATCACCCTCAAAAAGCCCTGATCCACATCAGAGCTATTAAGCATACCACTTCTGCCAGCATCTGCGAGCTCAGGGATGGAAGAGCTCATCTCTTCCAACCAAGCATGGCAGCAGATAAGTACGTTTGATCACAGCAGTACTAGTACTGTTTATTTAGAGTATAAAATAGTAAGTTAATTAAACACAAGAAAAGCATTGAGTTGAGGTGTTTCTTTATTGGTACATGCAAAACAATCCTGGTAACACAACTGACCCAAGTCATCATATTCAAAGAGCTGATCCAGGTAGAGAGCCAGCTTTATTTAGTCACAAGAAACCCCTTTTTATGAACCGACCACCTAAAGTTCACATTTCAGGAGTTCATAAAGAATCAGGCTAGCTTTTCCAGGATCATAAACAGCTGTTTTCCAGAGAGCAGTCCAACTACTTGTTTGGGCATCATCAGAACTCCCTATTCAACCAGCCACGTAATATGTATAAACACTGTAAGGCAAAAGTCAAATTATGACGAGATAAAACCATGTCTGCTTGTGCACGATAAGGAGACTGGCAAGAGCTGGGTAAGGAAACACTAGCAGCTTAAGTGAGTACAAGGAATAGCTGCTAGCTCCTATTTAGACAGCAAATTCCAGTTTAAAGCCAGACACGCGATTTACCAGAACAGGTTACCGCCTTCCTTACGTTTGAGCAGCTAACCCCTTCCAGACTAGAACAAACAGGTTATTGCATCAATCCATTTCCAGCTTCAACTTCTCCAGACTTTCAACATTATGCTCTGTTACTGGCCAAGTTTTCTACAGCAGGAGAGAAGACTCACACTAGCATTGCCCTTTGGCTAGGCACAGCAGTGAAGAGCTTAGGCTCCCGACCTGTTAAGATGTACACAGAACTCGGATGCCATCCCCAGTTGAGGAGGCTTCCTATATTTAGCTCTCAAGGGACAAATTGGTTTGGCTAATCTACCAGCACCTCCAAGAAACCTGCTACTTGATGTCCCTTCTTTGGTCAGCTGATTCAATTCACTAAAGCTAGGAGGAAAAACAAATACCTTTTCTCCTACAGTTAAATCACTTTGATATCTTCCAAATATTAAGAGTTGTTTATTCCCATCTTTTTCCATTCATGGAAAGTCAGTTCCTTTCAGAAGCAGGAAATGTAAGTGGCAAAACACTACTTTCCATTTGTGAGTTGCACCTAAGTAAGACCTGGAGATGGGACTCCACAACTAAAATAAAAGGTAAGCAAAGAAAGACAGCCTTAAAAAGGATCCTACAAACACGAAGAAAAAGGACACTGAGCCATCTGCATATCAAACTACAGCAAGGAGCTCTGAACAGCCAAGACTATCTCGCTTGAGAGCCTAATCAAATACCAGGGATTTAAACAGCATTTGCACATGCCCTTTGATGTGAGAGGCATGAGGCGCAATACATAGTCTTGCAGCTCTTTAGATCGCCTAAAGAAATTTGAAGCTAGTCTTAATGTGTTCAAATTTCAGTAACTAGTTTTAAAGATCAATTACATACATTATGAGTATCTAGTATTAAGTACAGAGGTCTTCAAATAGACCAGTTAGTTTTGTCAAACTGCAAAACTTATTCCTCTAAAGGCACAACAGTGGTGTTTTAGAACCAGTTGGCTCTACTATGTAAATTTTTAAAGCTTATTTATTTTTACATCCAGTAGCCCTCCAGCTACTAAACCAAGGCAGTACACTATGCAACCATCTTGTTCAAATCTTGAACATGTCAAAGGCGAGAACAATTACCAGTTCTAAAGTCATGTTTCCAGACTACCCAGGGAGGATGGGTGACAACTCATGACAACTCCCTAAAATCTTTTCTCTATATAACAACTTCCATAATCCTGGAAGTCCACAAGCTTGTCACTTTACACTGAAGTTGCACAGACGTTCAGAGCCAGGAAAGAATTTACTTGGATTAACAAAATATGCTTATTCTAAAAGACTAAACACCATGAAGCCACAGTTAAACATACTTCGGCATTTCAGAGAGGCACCAAAGAAGGTTTTGTGGTTGTTTCCAAAGCACATGTGTATATCAAAATGTTGAGCTTCAGTTAGAATTAAAATTAAGTTCTGCAATAGATTGCAACTCTGCTAGTGAAACAAGGTTTGACATATCCCCAGTTAATATTTCCTAGCCACAGCCTCTCCCCTCCCTACTCCTCTATTTAGTTAAATAATTAAAAATCCATTGACCTACATGTTCAAGCTCCCTTAGGAGGGTACCAGCAGATATTTGCCTTATTTGGAAGAAGAAATCAATCCTATATGGTAACTATATCCCCTTTGAAATCACTGTTTCAATGGCTAGATCGACCAACAGGAATGAGTTTCTCTAGGGAACATGAAGATTGAAGTCTGGATCTCCTACCTGCTCACTTAGATCAACCCACACCAAGTTCTGTACAGTTGGTTAGTTTTTACCAAAAGGAGGTATTACTCCAGGATCATGTTTTATACTAAAGGCCCTTTAAAAAAGCATGACAAATTAGTAATGCAAGATGGTAACAAGTGTCTGTAGGTACAGGCAAATGCATTCCTACAACAATGCAACACTAGAAGCACTTAACCTACAGCAACCTTTGCTTCTAGTGTTGAATTGCTTTAAGAATGCATTTGCCTGTACATACAGGCACTTACAACTCTAATGGGACTATCCAGAACACACTTTTTGCCAAAATTTGGTTTAGTGTGGATTCATTCCAGTCTGGCAAACCCTGACTTAAAACCTCTCTCACTTATTTTCCCTAGAGAGACTTGTTCATATTGGTAGATACAACAAGCCCTGAGAAGGAAGAACACTAATAATACACAGAACATAAGAGGTGTGAAGTCATTTAAGTGTTTTATCCTTCAGAGAACATTCACTCCTTCCCTGTGTGACTCAAAACAAATCTAGTTTACTAGAAAAGACTTGGTTGTAATTAAGAGATAAATCATCAACTTAAAGAAACAAAAAATTTGGGCTCTTCAGCAAGTTACCTAAACACAACGCATCCACATCTTTCCCACAGGTATTGTAGAAGTGAGTGTAGCTCAACAGCTAATTCTGTTGATGCATCAGGTAATGTTTGTTTTAAATATGATTTAATCCCAGATTTTAAAAAATATGTACATCAGTATGCAAGAAACTTCAGTTATCCACTTTTTGTTTTGCATTTGAATCGCTATCAGCCAGCAAAATTTAACCTTCAAAAAATATAAATAAGATTTATAGCCATCCGCACAGTAAATTTAGCATGTCCCCTTCAAATTGTATTTTATAAAGACATGCAAGAACATGTGCGTATTAGTCCATGAGCTTGCTTAAAGATACGAATATAGTGCAAGTAACACATTTGTAACACTTGAAGTCTTACCTGTGACTTACAGATGTCAAGCTTCAATTAAATGCACAGAAGTAGCATTTCACAGTAAAAATTAAGTAAGATCAACGAAATTAGCCTATTTTTATTCTTTATCCTTCAATTTGAAGTACCCCCTGGTAAACGACTTAGTAAGAAAAGCAAGTCTGTACTTACTGAACATGAACTCAGAGATATCTCTCTTAAACCTATGAGAATAAAATACTCAATTTGCATTTGCTTAGATTAAAAAAGTAAATCAGGAAGAATGTGGCAAAAAAGTAGATACAACATAAATAAGGAGCAATAAGAGGTTTAGTACTTGCGTTTTGGGTCCTAATTTACGGCTTTGCTCCTGATGAAATTAAGTGGCAAAAACCCCTGACCTCAACTGACGTCTTGTTTCATGATGCATAAGCAGGATGAAGCTGCTGACAACGTATGAACGCAATACTGAGAAACTCAGTTTGCTGAGGTACTCAACGATCTCCTTAAAGATCTTATGAGGTGTCAACCTTGGTCAGAGTCCAAACCAAAAAAGGGCAGGAATTTCTTTCCTTCCCGTAACCATAAAAATAAAAGCTGTCTGCAGTAAAGCTTGCCATCGGGTCCAGGAGGGCCGAACTTCACGGAAAGCATTCCTTCTGAAAGAGACTCACATTCAACACCAGAGATTTCTGTGCTGTTAACAGTCACAGGAACAAGATTCAATATCCAATTACAAAAAAGCAGAAGCCGCTTCTGACCCTTTAAGTCCAAACAGGAAAGTATAAAGAACCAGGATAGATACACATGCAAAAAAATTCAGAACAATTTGGGTTAAATGGGACAACTGAACATCAGTTAATCCAAGCCCCTACTTGACACAGTTCCAGTTAGATCAAGTTGCTCAAACCTTGTCCAGACAAGGTTTGAATATCTCCAAGCATATTCTTTCTAGACAACCCGTTCCAATATTAAGGTTGGAATCTTAATTAATCCAAGTTCAGAAAAACACTCAAAGGCAAAGGAAGCCTTCACACAAAAAGAGGGGGAAAACTTCCCAAAAACAGGGAAAACAACAAGGATAAGAATGTTCAGAATACTTAAGTCTACCTCACTTTTATTGTAAGCCTTTACTTCAAGAGGTTATGCAGTTGGTTTAACAAATCTACGTGCAAAGACAAATCTAGAAGCAAATGCTCAGAGCTGAGATGAAAAAGCATTTGCAATTTAGATAAATAACAGCTTGCTGTAAGAACAACCTCAGTATTCAGGCCTTGTATTTCTGAGAGAGCTTGCATGCAGTTTTGCACACTGAGATTCAAATGCCAAAAAATGGCCAAACACCTCTCTTGGATGAAAGATTACATCTTTATGTAGGAAAGCCTACTTGGCAAGCTTAAGTTAATCTGTCAACCAAGTACAAGGATCCAAGGTATGTATGTTATAATAAAAGTACCACATCTGTGTCATTAGCTTGGAAATATAACATCTCTGCATCAGTTTTAGTTCCAGCTGACACAACTGTTTCGAAAGTCTTCCCTGACAGTAGAAGCTTCCCAAATAACCAATGACATCCATGAAGCAGCTCTTGCAGCCAAACTTCTATGTTCAGTCTGAAAGCTTGACAAACTGAAGAAATTTTTTTTTTCCAGTTACCATTACCATGGGTGCTGGGAAACAGATCTTCCAAGAAGAGGTAAGAAACAACAGCCTGTTTTGGTGTTTTACTACTTTACATACAACAGCTCAAGTCAGAGCACTGGTGTGTAAATGCTGCTGTAAGAGAAGAGATCCTTGACAGGGCAGGCGTGCTTTGGTGATGGATTTTTGGACTAGGAGTTAAGGTAACTACAGGTAGTTGCACAATAAAGTAAACAAGGGAGGCAAAGCTGACAGCCCGAAACCCATGGATTAATGACACAGCAGATATTTTCACTACTCATACATGCCATGGAAATCAGCTTGTAATTGCATCTTAAAATGTCTATATATGAAAAGCACGGAGCGGAGAATTACACATTAGGAAATGCAAGCACTGTGATCACCTGTGAAGCTTCAGTTCAGCTTCTCTTGGAATATGTATGATCCCTAATTCCCTTCTCCATCCTTTCCTTCCCATAAACCCCCACCCTCTCTCAGGGTGGACAACACTCCCTGAGCCCAAACTTTTCGTTATATTCATTTTTATTAAACCTTGTAGTCAGTGTGGAGTTCTGAATCAAGTCAATCTTTTCTACATTGCTCATTTTATAGCACCTCTTCTGCTAAAAATCCACAGTGCTTACCACAGTTTTCACACTGTCCCATATGGTTAAGTGGAGGTAATGTATTTTTAAAAGGTTGAAAAACAAAGCATAGTTAAGAGTTCAAGGCATCAGAAGGATCCAGTTTTGGTGCCCAGTACAGATGTCTAAAATCTAGTTCCTCAAATACAGAGCAGAATGCTGTAAAAATCTGGAGTATTTGGGAAATACAACTCCACTAGCTGGGGCTCTGAGCTGCAGATATGAGCACTCAAGCCTGGAGTTGTGTATTCAACAACCATAACACTACACATACCTGTAAAAGTATCCAGTACCTTACTAGCCAGCACCACAAGCCACAACGGGGCAGGGACACATCTAGTTCTCCAGGATGCCAGCCACCTGACTCACCAGACCACCACCTACAACTTCTTCCCAGATAAAGTCACTATTCCCTCACCCAGTGCTTTGACAAATACCAGGTAATTTAAGATCTTATTGGCCCACCTGGAAGTTCTGGATTTCTTCAGATGTCCAAGGCTACTGCAGCCTCTCCTTCAAACGATCTCAACTATTACCTGTGGGGATGAACTTCTGATGCCAGTACATTAACAGCAATAGTCAAGGGATCAGACAGTTTGTTATGCATTTGAATATCCAATCATTATTCCTCCCACAAACAGCTTAATCTGATTATATTAGTTTATTGGCTCAATGGCACAGCACAGATAAACCTCTTTTGGAGGGAGATGAACCCCCTGGCAAGCCTTCAGAATAGAACAGTGCTCAGATTTGGTATGGTAGCTTGATAAACAGCCACATTTATCAGGAAGCCCAAGTCATCAAGGATTCAGATTAGAGAGAAAAAAAAAAAAAATCCGTCAACACACCTAACTCCCACAGCCTCCTTTAAAATGGTCAGCCCTAAAGCTAGGGGTAGAGTTGTCCAGCTTTATTTTGAACATAAAGTTAGCGAAAATCCCTTAGCAAATTAGGTAATCTTTCTCCCCTTTAAAGTTTTCTTGCAGAGTAGCATATGGCAGTTTAAGCTGACAAAACTGTGTACATGAGGGGGAAGAGTGCATGACACTAACATTTAAGGGATATTCAAATTTTACACATGCTCAAGCTACATTAATGCTAAAACTAGAAACCCAACAGGGTTCAACAGGCTCTCATACCAAAATTTTTATACAAATGAGGAGCAGCTGTCCTTCACCAAGATGCTCTTCCCTCCATATGCTTTCTTTATTGCAGGTCCCCCATTTATTTATTGGGTTCCCACACCTGCCCCGAAGCACTGCAATGCTGGGCTGAACATCACCTTTCTGTACAGCCGTTGAATCAGGTACAGCCTCCACACTAAGGAAGACCTTCATCTGCCTCTGGGCACTAGCGATTTCTCCAACAGCTTTAGAAGCAGGCTATTTTCTTTAAACCATTAAAGAAAAAGCCATTAGTTTTAAAGTCAGTACATGTAATACACCACATGCCACCTGCCTCAGTGAGGCATTGCTGCCCTAGCTTTAACTCTTGTTTATCTTATCAAAAGGATGTCAGAAGTCTTATGCAAGTTCACCTCTAACATACTCGTTATCCTCTTAGGAGCCATTGAATGAAATGTGAGTTAATGAATAACACAGGAGGAATTATTTCATTAGCCCCATGGTGAAAGAGAGCCATCTAATTCTTGGATATGATGTCAGACTTGAGAACCAGCCAGTGATACTTACTCCAGCTTCCACTGCTCAATCAACTGCTACACCAGTGGCGTTCACAGTGAGAGCCTGCACTGACAGCTCAGGCAAGACTGCCAGAGCATGAAGCAAAGCTACTCTGACGGCAGCCTTAGGAAGAATTAAAGCAGTACGAGTGAGGAACTGAAGCCTGTCATTTTGCCCCCACAGAAGTGAGGACAGGAGGGAGAGGTTTTTAGCAGCATACATTTAATATATAGGCCTTGCACAGGTATGGAAATCAATGCAGCAATAGCATGTCAGCTCTTCACATTTTCCTCTTGCCTTACCTCCACTTCTACAGAGTCTCAACCCCACTCCAAGTTACCACCTGCCTCTGGTACTACCTAAGCCAAGCTGCCTATTGAGCTCCATCAGAAGCCCAAGACACTAAAGGGAAGGCTGAAGCGAGGTTTAGATCCTTCATCAGTCATCAGCAATCCTGTCTTCTGGCATTCAAGGCTACCTCACTTCTACTTTTAGTTAAACTAATGCTTTTCACCGTAGAACCTGATGCCTTATGGCTTCAAGTACATGTTCACTCCCCTGTGAAAAACACCCGTCTCCTGTTAGTATGGGTAGCAAGGAGGACAACTGCAATAAAGACTTCCTCAGCCTACCAAAGTCCCCCTGCAGGTCACCAACACATTTGCCTGCAATAAAAAAAAAACCACCAGCTTTAGATTGCCTGAAGAGTTTGTATGTTTAAAAGAATGTCCAGTTCTGCCAAGGAGACCAGGCAGTTTAAGACCATGTTAGAGAGATGATATTTTACTGATTTCATAACCACGAGAGTCCATCCTCACTGATACCAGGACAGCTGTGCTAGGCAGTGCCCTTCAGATAGTTTGACTCTTGGGATACCTGTTCCTTCCTGTCCAGAACACCCCTGTACTTTCTTTAAATTATGCAGTACGGAGCAAGCTCAGAGACAAGAAAGCAGCAGACATTTGAACAGTTCATACCAATCCATTACAGAAGCTTATAAGTATTACTTACCAGGTATTCCCGTCTAACAACTTGACTGATAAGAAATAAACTAGTACACAAGCAAGCTAAAAACCTAAGTAAGAGAAAAAAAAAAACCAAGGCCTGGGAGACCAAAGCTAGAAGATGGACTTCTCATGAAGATGGAAAAACAGAACCATCTTCCCAACGTGTCATACCCAATGAAAGAGCCCAACACAAGCTTTGCAAGCAGTTTTCTCTACATGGACTGCAGAAACTGAGATGCATTCTCTTTTGAAGGAGTCAGATTGTCCCCATAACCTGCAGCTTGCAGTCACTTCTGAACAGCCACGCATTACTGAGTTTGCATAACGTGTCAAAAGCAAAGGGTAATTGTACCACACTCCAAGTCATACTGAAAGAAACACTATCTTCAAGCCTACCATGTGCTGTTCCGTCATTCTCACATGAGTGTGCACACATAAGATGTATTCATATTCAAGTCCTGGCGTCACAACTACTCTGTCAAGAATGCAATGATGAAGTATATTTAGAATGGTTCTGTTAATATGATAGCTGGCTTCCATAATGCCGTTAAGGTATCCTAGGCTCTAACCCCACTATTGTTCTATAAGCATTCATCTTAAATTCTTCCATAATTGCTCAAAATACCTATATTTAAGATACTGCCATGTTTATTAGTATTGCATCTGTAAAACTGATAGAAAATTCAGGAAGATAAACTATCAAAAGTTGGCTTTGGGGCAAGTTTTATTATATCAGAAGTTTCTAAACTGGTATGGAACAGCATCCCCCTGTATGTGAAGAGCATCTGCGTGCAGGCGCTGCCTGAGCCTTTGAGCCATCATCTCCACGCAGGCACTTACTGCCAAGCAGAAAGCCTTGAGGTGCTTACCCAGCAGTTAGTGCCCATCCACCTATCGGCTGACCAGCAGAGCATACAGCTGTGCTCCAGCCTACAGAGCTGGGAATCAGTGCCTAAAGGTAAGCACAATAATACAGAGTGAGGTAAGAAACAAGTTTTTGAGATGGTATGCGCTTTAAGAGGGTAATGGGATAGAACTGATGCCCTCACTTGTGAGGCTGGAAGCCTTAACAATTCTGACTTGTACAGTGATAGTGCTTTAAGTTTAATCACGTGCTTACATTCCCCACTGAGTCAGAGCTGTCCTTACACAGGACAACAAGACATCAAAGTTCTTCAGAGCTTTTCGGTGGGGTCTTAAGAGGCTGTATCTATACTATACCTACACTGTATCTACAGCAGTGTTGGTTAACCAAGTTTTCATGCCCAGAAAACTGCCAAAGCCATATGCAGCCAAAGGAGATTGAACTTTACTGGAAGCGTCCTTAGTGTCATGTCCACAAAAACTGCCCGAGAGATCTTAAGCACGATTCTTCTCACCTAAAGCCAGATTTTGTGTCTGACCTTCTCTTTTTAGGGGCCCACATTCAGTCCCTTAGTGAGCAGTTCTTACCTATTTTGGACACCCACTTCAGGAGACAGACACATGCTCGATTCAACTGCGTGGTTTGGGGGGAGGACAGGACAGCAATGTCCAAGTGTCCTCAACTCTGCAGTTTCCAGCTTAAATACATCTAGACAGAATCACTAGAAGGAAGTAAACAATGTCATCCAGACCGTCTGTGGAAGCATCAGTAATTAAAAAACATGTGCACGCTGCATTCTTTGGTGTTCAAATGCAAAGAACAAGCAGCTCACCAGACATGCCCTCTATCAACATCACAAACAGCTGTTATGCTCAACAGCTGTAAAGTCACTACAATTCTTCCTACACACCCCAAGCTTTTTGCTAGCATTAAGTAGCTGCCTAAGTGAGAGTCAGTTATAAAGTCGTTCTATCACCACCACTACTTTCTCAAAGCTTAAAAATTAAATCAAGTATTCCACTACTGGAATTTTCATTACCAGGAAGCGGCAATAATGCTTAATGCATTATGGTTATTGGTTTGTTCTCCCAATATGATAACTCAATCAGTTCAATGCTTTGAGTTAATTATTATTGCTTAACTAAGGTAAACGCAAACAGAAATCTGAAAAGCATGAAATAAACAGTAGGAAACCAAGCTCAACTACTTAAAGATAAACTGAATACTTCATGATCACCTGCAAGTGTCAGGGAAATTCTCACACAGCTCTAATATGCATGAGAAATTTAAAGCCCCGATGACTGGAGCTTCAGAAAACAGCCACATGAAAATTATACAGCAAAGACTGACTTTTTACTGTATCTAGACACTTGGGATTAGCAATGAAGAAAGTTTATCATAAGATAAAAAAAAATAACTAGGACCTGGATGCAACATTTCCAGGATATTGTCAGACTTCGATTCTCTCAGCAAGAAAGCATAAATAAGCATGAATGATTCTCTGAAGAGTCCACAAAAACCCCAGAGACACTGGTTCTCTAGAGCTGCTTTTGCACCGATCAAAAAGTACCTTCAGTCACATTCTTCTTCTCTCGTTCGATTGAGCGAAAGGAGATACAGCATCAAGGATTTGATGGGAGGCAGCAGTAAGATTCAGCCCCAGCACAGCCTTACTTTACAGAAGGGCTGCCAGTTGCCAGAGAAGCTTCGCTGACATGCTGACAAGGCTGAACTTCGAACTGTTCAAACAAGTACCTCATCTGAAATTACTACTATGAGATGTTCAACCTATAGATGAAAGCCTTTGAACTTAGACAGTGGAAGCGACTTCTACAAAACAATGAGCTTCACTCAGCGAGAGCAGCATGCTAAGAAATACGTGAATAGACAGCTAGAAAGAGTGATTCAAGTGCCAGTCTTCATGAGACTAGCCAGGACAAAGTGCTTTTTGTTTCTACCCTTGAGATCTTGACAAATCAAAAATAGATTAAATGTGCTAGCAGACTAGCTTCTACCTCACAGACTGATACATGATCTCACAGAAGAGATCTGCCAATACTCTGAAGTAACTTACACCAGAGCAAACACAGCAATGCATATGTTCTGTTTTCCTTTTCAGAAGTTTGAAGCAAATCGTGCCTTTTCAGCATTGCAGTGTGCTGACAGGTAATCATTTTGCTTACAGACATGATAAAATAAGACCTCAGGAGTAAGAGCTAGAGGTCCTAACTGTATAGGTATTAAACAACATGCATAACAAAATTTTTAGTCTTGTTAGAGCCAGGAGGAATATCTCTGTGAGTACAGTACCAATGAAGGCTTTATCACCTCTAGGAACAAGCTCTGAAATACATACATTTGTGTTTTGTACATTTTTCACTTAACCTTGCTAAGTTCACCAGCATTATTTTTTGCAGCTCAGCGACCAAAACAGCGTTACTGAATAACTTTCCAGCATGAAGGTTCAGTGCACTAGTTCTCACTACTGTATTAAATACATAGCCACCTTAACACCCACAAATCCAATAACCCACTACTCCATAACCCACAAGGACTACGCACATTTTATCTGTGGAAAACACATGAGCATTTATCAAGCAACATATCAAATCCTACCACAAATACTAAACAAAAACCAGCAATTCGACTGCTTCAGTTAACAATTAATAAAATAGTTCTGAGAAAAAGGAATGCATCTGCTTCCACTTCCTCCATAAATCTCGAGTACAACTCGAGCAGCACCACCAGGACACAGCCCAGGGCCAGAGAGCAGTACAGGCAAACCCTAGGAGAGCTATGTGCTCTGCAGGTGACAAAATCAGTTTGAGATACAGAACAGGTTCAGGAGTTGCATTTTTGAGGGATAATCTGAAATCGGTAGTAATTGCTAACCTTTCCGTATTTAGCCCTTCCCCTACCAGAAGTTCAGCCCAACACCCCAGCGCCGTAAGGCAGCCGGTACTCTTAGCTCCAGCGTCCCATGATCCGCAAAGCAGCCCTACTACTCTGGGCCTGTCAGACTACAGCACACCAGCAGCACTCTACCTAGTGAAGGCTGTTGTAAGCCAGCAACTTTAGGATAGGGATCATTTTACCTACAGGAGCAAAATAAAGCACTGCAGGAGCACTTGTTAAATGCTTTACTTGCAGCAACCCTGGTCTAGAAGCATTGTATTAAAAATATCCCCCTTCAGAGTGTATCAGCTTAGTCATGCTGAACGTAGCACCAAGACTGCAAGTTAAACTCCGAAGATGCAATGGGCTGACACAACACTGAAACAAAGGTTAAGCTGCAGATTTCTACCTCAAATCTGTCTGCAAGAAAGGCTGTGTCACTTGTGACAAGGAGCTGAAATACTGGAAGGAAGAGAAAGAAACATATTTGAGTTGTGATGAACTTAACTCACCTTAACTCCCATCCCACCAGCTCAGTATGAGAAACATTTGTGTGAAAACTTTATATCAAGCTACCTCAAAATACTAAGAACAGATGTAACTCAAGCCTATTGTTTTACACAAAAAATCTGCTACTTCTCCCTTCAAAAATTCAGTGAGGCTTGAAAGTAGGGCAAACCTAACTAGACAAATTAGAAGACTTATTCCTTACTTCAGAATTGAAGCCTTCGGACCCTTCCATTCAGCCTACTTCATCATCGAGCACTTCATTTTTAAGATATTCCATACACCCAGTATATGTTATAGTATTCACCCAGCTTATTTTCTTTAGATGAGATATTAGTAAGAACTTTTCCCCATTCCTCCCCAAAAAGAAAGCCTGTAAAATTGACATCAGATACAACAAAATACATCACTTCCAAGATAAAGCTGAAGTTAGACACTCCATCTCAGAAGCGTTTGGACAAACCTCCAAGATTTCACAGGCCAAAGCTCACCGGCAGAGCAACTCCTAAATCCTGATTTCGAAGTTCAACACTGCACATAAAACTGAATGAAAAGAAGAATGAAAAAGGTGTAACGAGATAGGCACAGCTGTTTGTTTGCTACAGGTCACATTTACTTCTTTCTGTTAAAGGAAAAACTTACCTACCCAGTAAGGTTAGAGTGACACACACCTTGGTATTTAAATAACTGAGATCTAGAGATGTAGGACATAGGTGAATAAGTAGGAGCTAACTCTTTAAACAAATGCAGGTTTTAACAGGATAAATTCCTATTCTATACTTAGAGAGTTTAAAGGTTACAAAAAGCTCTATGTTGGAGGAACAGATCAGCACCAGGCAACAAGCTTTTTATAACATGGCAAAGATGCTCTGAATTCCATGCAGAGGCTGAGCTGTCACTCGCACAGCACGATCTATGGATTCCCAGCTTCACAGAGAGATTCACAACTTTCTCTTCCACATTCTTCTATGCAGTAAACTATCAGTATGCTGCTTAAACTCTGAGTTCTGGTTAAAGTTTTATTTAAAAAAATCAAATTAACCGAGTCATCAGCATGATTTTCGAGGGGTTACAGGTAAAGCAGCTCCCCAAAAGTCAGCTAACAAGCAGCAGATTCTTCAGACAAGTTTCAAGCCATCGTATTTGTTTCGACATGTACAAACTCTGCTACGTCAAGTCTTTCAACAATACTTAGCATAAAGTCACCTAGGGGAGAATACAATGGCAAAACCTGACTAATTGCTATTGAAATATGGTGCTGATTGCGTTTTCTTTCACGAACGTGATGGATGCACTGAGTTGTTTTACCACAGTTGACCTTCATTCAGCTGAACAAGCCTTCTCTGAATTGGCCCTAGGGTATTCCTTCACCTCTGCATTTTAGTTAGCTACAAATAGTTACACAGATCTTAAGAACACCAATCCACACAGGGACCCTACTCTTCCTCCTAAGTTTTCCAGAGTCAAACAGGAGGCTTGAAGTTCCAGAAAACAGGTGCTACAACACCAGTTTAAAGTTTACTGTTCATCAATTCATGAAAGTTCAAAAGCTGATCTTTTACAAGCAGTAAAAAAACCCCAGCTGGCTACATATGCACCAGCACCACAAATGTGCTTCACAGCACCATCTTCAGACTCGCAAAAATCTTTCCAGCAATAAAACCACCAAGACTCGCCAACCTACCTGAACAGACTTGAGTATTCTCTGCACCTGCAGAAGCAGCTACCGTGCTCCAAACGCAGTCTGGAAATTCAAACTTGTTCTAGGAATTCTTTAATTGTCTTGGCAAGAGTCAGTATAAAAACTGTGGAGTTTAAACACATAAATTAGGTTTTGGAGGATTTTTTTGGCATTAGGCCTTTCTTTAAACTGTAAGCTTAACTAGATTCTCCTCAGCCCACCTGCTTGCTTCTAATATGGTAATTCTTGCACAAAAAAACTTAAGTCCCTTCTTGCCCTTTTCATGATACAAGTCACTTAAGACTGACTTCTTTTGGCAAGGCATGTTTTAACTTATCACTCCTTGCCTTTGGCAAGTTAAGTCAGTTTAGCTCAATAACAAATGTTACTGAATCTGCAGCGTATTTTTAGAAAAATTATTTCCTAACCAGTACACTGCTTGGTCTGCTAGGACTGACATTCGGTACCAAGTGTTTATGATGAGACTAAAAAATGAATTTTGTTGGAGGAATCAGAAAAACCAATAATAGTTATAAATACTTAGAAATTTAAAGGAGACGAGGCAGATTAAGTCATATTGCAATTTTGGGGCCCTTGAAATGTGTTCAAGTACATGAGGCTTTGCCCTGCTAGGCCTCTAATGTGAATGCCAAACAATTTGGGTCCAGGAGCAAGAAGTATGCTAGGAACAGTAAAGGAACTGCATTCAGCAAAGACCGCTATTGGTGACAGTGGTCTAGTCTCAGGCACTTGTTCATACTGCTAAGGCAGTTTAGAAAGCTGGACAGTAACTTGAAATAGTAATGTTTAGAAAAATAAGCTACTGGGCACAGCAGCATGCAACTCACTCTTTAGTGAGCTGCCGAACTGTTTCCTCCCCAACCAGAACAAATCAAGTTGTCTTATGCAAGAGGAAAAGTCTTCATACCTTAGTGCTGAATGAGAACATGGCGGTCTAATGAATGATGCAATAGCACTATTAATTTTAATAGGACTGCTCTCTGGGTGTGACCCTCAGAAAGGACAGTAGCACCTAAACTTGTACCTTATACAAACAGCTTATTGAAAAACTAGTCTTAAAAATGAAAGCAAAAAATAGCTCTTATTGTCCTTGCTATACCAAACTTACACTTGTCAAACCAAGCAAAATCCTTTTGTCCTTTGTCCGCAACTCCCCAGGCCGAGTCCTCCACATGAACACCACACCCACCCGGCTCAGGCACCAGCCAGTGCAGTGGCAGTAATGAACCTAACCACTCTCTGCAGGTAAGCATCGTATCAAGCAGGTTTCAAAATTGCTTCCTACTCCAAGTTGATTACAACAGCAGGTTTGCCATTGGTTTTTTTTTCCTCTCAGCAAACTACTAGAGAATGCCCATCCTTAGACCCTTCCACTGTTAGGTTATCGCCAGCCTTTCAAGAGTTCACAGGAAGAAATGCCTATGTGATAAAAATATTGCAGAGGAGTTAGAATGACCTAGCAATTGAAAGCTAGACAGCTCTTAAACCAGCCTACCAGTCAACACTTGAGAAGCAAAAGATAATTTGCCTGGAGTAATGAGCTAAGTATAGAGCCACCAGGACTAGAGCTCCCCAATTATTTTGGCATTTCTTTTGATGCAAGTGAAACAGCTTGGGAAGAAGCAGGCTTCAGCTGCTGGTAGAATAAGTTACTGAAGCTACTCTAAGCACAGCAATAGTGATCTTGTGCTTAACATACCAAATTCTGCAAAAGCAACACCACAAGTCATGATCAGCATCTTCTAAATCACTGGAGGTTTTCTACCATCCTCAGTTCATTACCATATTTCAGCATTTTAGGGAATCCTATTTTATTTTAGAAAACTCCAACAACATACTCATCTTGCCTAGTCCTCTCACTAGATCAGCATTTAGCAGTTACCCTCATCAAATATCAGCATCCATCCTGTCATTTAAAAGCTAAAATTCCAGTTTGACATGCGGAAGACATTTTGGTTCTAGCTCCTAAAGCCTGCAGAACTGAAGGGGGGAAAAAGCAACATGACAGTGACCAGGCATGTTGGTACCATTATGCAGCTATACAAGAAGCTACTATTTTCTGAAGTTATCTGTTAGTGAATATTTATTATTCTTTTACTTTAACAAGGGTTTATGAGTATTACTTATACAGCTCTATATCCACCAATGTCCCCTACCGTCACAGATTCTGAAAGAAGGACCTATGATTAGCTGTACCACCACAGTTTTCCTGCAAGGAGGTTTCCATACAAATACCCTAATACATGGTTTGAGCATTGGTAGGTACACTGAACATATAGGTATGCTATCGGTATATTCAAGTTGTAGTCCTTTTTATCATGAACTAGGAGCTTTAGAGCAGAAATCTGATCTCTTTACTTAGAAGTCTGACTGACCAGATGCTTCCCCTTGGTTTTGCCAGAACACAACCCAGCAACAAAATATTAAACACAGACACGGATCTTCAAAACTGAAAATTTCCACATGTGGTTTCTCTCTGCAGTCCCAATTTACTCATCTGTTACGTACAGGGATGCTCTGTAGCAGTGAAGTACACTAACCAAACACCTCCAAATCATGTGATACTCATGCTTGAGTCTGAAGGGATTAAGAGATTCCAGTCCAAAGTAAAAGAAAACAAGCAAGCTATTGTATTCTGCATTAGAAAACAACTATGCCTTGACCATAATCCATTAGCCAAACCTGCAAGGAAAGCCTAACAGACCTCAAAATATTTACCTTGTTCCATCTTCCTCCTTTTTCCTCAGAGAGTTCAGATTCTCCCAAAGTGCAAAAAGGTGCATTCTTTTGGAAGTTACTCAAAGAAAGGTTCACTGAACATAGACAAAGATGATAATTTAATCATAATGGGTACCCAACCAGAATATAATGCCCTGTTCACAGCAAATTCCTGCTACCAGCAGTGAGAGAAAATTAAGAATCTGAATTCTCAAATGTACTCATGACTCATGACTAGTATGTCCACCAATCACCACACAATTAAAGAACAGGAACGCTTAATTGTAAAGATGAACACTCATTTGATAAGGATTAGTCATTAATTTGATGAAAAGCTTACCCACTCAAAAAAACATGCACAGTGCTTAGGTGGAAAGAAGTACAAGTCTGCAGGCAGAGGCAATAAACTTGCAAGTTTACATTAAGTACACTTCACTTGCTTTCAGCTTCCATTTATTAAAGGACAATAATCAAAATAACCTAGAAATGCAATCTGCTTAGACATTTTTGTCAGGTTTCTTGGATCAAAAGTTCAACAATGCCTACATTACACTAACATATTTGTTCTCAAAAGTGAAAAAAGGAAATAAGGAAAACTCAGAGAACAGCAAAAGCAAAGCTATCAGCTCACAACACTTAGAAAAGGTGTTTCTACTCTAGTCAGACCATCACAAACTTTGACAGCAGAATGGATAGTGCAATGTCCTCACATTAATTTTCAAGCAAAGCTGCTCTGCAATATTGCAGGTGAGTTTTCCTCTCATAGCCTCTCATTTTGGCTTATCTGTTCTTTGTCAGGAGATAGACAAGTATTTTTAAAGCCTGAACTTACAGAGAACCCACAGAACAGTAGAAGTCAGCTTTGATCACTTTTGAAAGCCAAAGAAGACACTGAAGGCTGGAGGTGAGTAAAACTGAGGACGGTTTTCAGCTGCAACAAATCCAGAAGTAGATCTGAAAAGGTCTCAAAGCAAACACCCTACCAATGACGCACCAAACAGTATAATTACAAACAGCAGAACTTCACAGCATCTCATTTTATCTCAGGGTTAAGTTTCAATGATAGCAATTACAAGCTTACAGATAGCAATGCAATAAGTAAAGCTTTCACAGGTACACATTTAGGCCAATTACAGCTACAAGAGATGAAATCAGACAGCCACAGCAACTAGTTTACTCCCTTTCCTGATCTAATTGAAGAGAAAACAAGGGGAGTCCGGCTGCAAGTCCCCTTCTAACTACCAGATAGGAAATTCCAGGGAAACGCTTTCCACCAATTCCAAACCTAGCTGCAACCACTTCCATGAACAGCTTAGGACTTAAACTCATTTTGAAAGCACACAGTGGTAGCATAAGAGCGATACGACAGAGCTTAATACTAGATCAACTAGTAGACCGGATCATTCTAACATCTTCTGTACAACAAAATTGAGGCTTCACTTCAAAAGTACTCAAAGTTATCTTACCCATGTAACATCTACTGTAAGATGTTAAAGATATTATGACTCCACAGCCATAAGCAGTTCCAGTGTTACAGCAGGTACAAATAAATTGTTCCTAATCAATCTGGGTGCTCAGTCTTTTTGTTACTATTTCTTTAATTCAGCCTTCAGTTTCACTCAACTCTTCGATACTTTCAACTACAATTTCTAGCAACTAAATAACTAAAATCAAAATTCTAGTAGTCTACCCTTGACCTACGAGGTGCTGAACTCTACAGGACAACGACTCAAGGAAAGATCTGATTTTTCCGTCTATTTTCTGAAATCCTGCCACCAGCTGTACAGAACTCCCCCCAAAAGATAAGAATCCTACTTGCGCGGAACAGTGAAACCACAGAGAAACTGAGGAGTCATACTCACAGGACTTGGAAGGCTCATGATCCACATCACCCCTATGTGAAAGGCTGCTCACAGGGGGGAGCTGGGGCGATAGCAAACGCAACAGACCCTGCAGGCAAGTCCTGCCTTCGCTCCGCTCTCCAAGGGTAGTCAGGAAGCCAATCAAGTGCATCTTGTCTTCGCAGGCTCAATTTCAACCTACACCTTTCAGCATGCAGACAGGCATTTCTGTCCTCTTCGCGCACAGGTGGCTGGGAGCCATTTCCCCCAGGCGCTTTGAGAAAGCAGCGCTAGAGAAAAATGTTTCATTCTGTCAAGAGCCTGCCTTTTCCCAGTTGGTACAGGAGTCAAAAATCTTCTGTTAAAGGCATAGGGAAAGAGAAACTATTTTTATTTCTTCCTGAAGCTCCGTCCTTTCAGGTAACACTACAGAATTAATGCTTTGATTATAGCCCTGGTTTCTAGTCCCAAAGTTGGAGGAGCAAATGAGGCCCACAAAAGGGCAACAGAAAACTGTTCTAACAGTGTTTCTATAAATAATGTCTATACCAGTGCATAAATCTCTGGTATTAGAAAGAAAAACTACAAAGACTTAATTATGGCAATGCAGCAGTCTTCCTCCACAAATTCAACTTGAAGTGCATTACTTCCCCCCCATAATGACTATATATTCTAGGAACTAAACCTTGTAGAATGCCAGAACAATAAAAAAATACTTGAACAGACTATTAGACTTGTATGCACAAGCGACTTCATCATACAGACAGGCACCCAAGCTAGAAATCTCTATTTCAAGCTATTTTGTTTTCAGAAGTCTCAGTTAAAGCATGGTGCATAGCTTTTCACTGGTTTTCCCTGATGAAAACTTTTCCATGCTCTTAAAACAGGGTAAGAAAGACCACAAACAAAGAGAGCATTTAGTAGAAGTCTTATCCGTGGGGATAGTGTACTCACAGCATGGGAGAAGCACATACAGGTACTAAGTTACTTTGCCAATGTTGTTTCCTTGAGAAGGAGGAAGCTAAGATTAAAGTGAAAAGCATTTTCCAGTTATTTTTCCCAGTAAGAGCTAAACAAAGTAGGACCTGAGAGGGCAGATCCTGCACATCTGCTAGAGAGAGAACCAGTAAAGAATAACTTTCATTCTGAAATTAAACCAATACGAAAAACCCAGCTCAAGATATCCAACATTCCCTGAGTGTGTTCAGCCTTGAGTTTACTAGGTGTCTGCAGAACTGCTCCAGCTCAAGAAACCAAGTACCTAAGTCCTGCTTCTACCTCACAGGATCTAATAGGTATGCTGATCAGCCCAAGCCTTCTCAGAGCCCTAATCCAGCCAGCAGAAAACCACATTTAAATTGATTCTTCCTGTAACCAAGTTAAAATGCAGTCACAGCTTCTTATTTCAAAGCTCTGCCAGAAGATAAAAGACAATACTACAAGAGCTTTAACATTCATGTGCTTGCCCACAAAGCAGAAGAGCTTTCTAGCTCCCCTCACGCTGGAGGCTTCCACTTATTCTCCCCAGAATTACGCACCAGCCACCACACCAGAGGAGATGCTGTGGAGAAGCTCCGTCCAAGCCTATGGAAGAAATGGCAGAAAATGCAGGAGTGATTGGACTAAAATCAAATGGGGGGGAGCACAGAACATGCAGCTTGAGATCAATATACACAACAGGAAGGAAGAAGACAGAGTTAAAAAACATCAAAGTTCAATTATCAGAACAAGTCTTTCCTACATGGATATTCACTGTCTTCTAGGCCATGTTCTGGAAGTTCAGAGGCCCATGGCAGCCTGCCTTGCCATCCAGTCTCAGAAGTGCAAACATTTGAACGTTCCCTGTTACAACCCTCGCTATAGAGAACACAGCCCAGGCAGGGTGGTGGTCTGTTCTGACCGCCCTTCCTAACACCCAGCTCTTCCTAAGAAGCCACAGACTAACACCAAGTTTCTGATTTCATTCTAGCTTCAAGCTAATTCCATAGGTGACAGGATAATTTTCCACGCTAAGCTCAGGCTTCACAGCTAGTACTAGTTCTAATGCTTCACAAGATACACAAGAGCTGAAGATCCTGAAGTTGCCCACTACCACGCACTGGAGAATAATTCAATCAAGAACTGATGTCACAAAAGTCAGTGAAAGCATCAGCGAGATCAACATCTCAGATGGAAGCCGTCAACAGCACAGCCAGCTTCATTTTCATTGTAGCTAGTCAGTCCATCAAAATGACCACTGAAAACGACAGTGTGATGTGCTGAGCGAGGCAAAAGACAACTTGCTTTGCCTTCCGTAAGGCTTGGTTTCTTTGATGTTCTGTCCACTTTCAACTAACAGTGAACTGCAAAGTTATATTTTAAAGTATTTGCAATTCAAAAAACCCTCTAAAAAAGGGGTTTAATACTAAAGATCTAGCAGCATGCATTACTGAGGACACTATTGAAGCTACCATTCCATTACTGGCATGACTACTAGCTAGTCCAACAGCCTGCCCCCAAGCTTTTCTCTTCATTCCTAGTCACAAGGAAAAATAACAGACTAATTTCTCTAAAATTAAGTTCCACTAGAATCTTGTTCAAAGTAGTAACTTTTTCAGAAGTGGTAATACTTCACTACAGCAGCTGGTACAAGTTTAGTTGCAGTATCACTTAACAAAGGCCATCCAGCTTCAAGTCTTCTGAAATCCAACTCTCCCAAGGAAGGGCAAGAACCACTTATTTAGGCAGTCATGTTCAGGGTTTTGGGTTTTTTTTTCTCCTTATCAGAGTTTGGAAGGGTTCCACCAGCTAAATCATGGCTATTACGATGTCATTAGTTGCTTCACTCATGCGCATATACACACACACACAAATTTCAGAAAAACTTCAAACTGGATCATACCAAGCTTACTTTGCTGTAACTATTTTCAGCTTTAACACCCATGAGGAGGACCAGCACCTCAGAAGTATTCAGCTGCCGCCCCCCCCCCCCCCCCATAAGACCTACAGAGCATACTTCCAGTTAACAGCTTAACTTGCAGTCACATTCGCGTGTCAAACCAACTGCTGCTTTCTAAACTTTAGATTCTCAGTCAGAGGTGTTTCGGAAGATGAACCAAAGCTAGGTATCAGCAACTGTATTTTAAGTTAAGCCTTTAAAAACAGTGCTTTTTGATGGACATCAATGCCTCCAGAAATAGCTTATCCGTTTCAATTAACATTCCAGAAAGCCTTCTGCTATGCTCTTCTTCCCTCGCTCACTTTGCATGGTGTGGAGCTGCAGTTCCAACACTTGTAGACACATATTGCTACTTAGTGAAGGTGAACAGAGCACCTTTAGCTCATAGAGCAACACAATCCAGACACTTAATAACAGACTAAAGGTGGAAGATACACTGGTTTCAACAAAACACCACCACACTTCTTCCCTGCTACTATGGGCTGCTCTTCCCTCTAGTTCTGATCTGCAAAGACTGACTTGAGGCCTTCCTTACGGGATAAAACGTTACCTCCCAGAATCACTGCAGCCAGTTGGTGTTCACATTTACACCACTACCAGAAACTATTAAACAGACAAGGGGAAGAACAGGTCTGAGCTACTCATGCTCTAGCTCACAATTAGGTTCCTATGGCATCAAGCACGCTCTGCCAGTCCTTCTCAACTGTTCACCCCAAAGCAAGGGGACAAAAATCTTCGTTGTTCTGGTATCAACTACATTCCAAATAACAACAGTTGACACCAAATGATGCTGTAGTTTGTGAGCTTTGCCCATCCCACAGGCAGCAGACACAAGAAGCTGATGTGCATGCAAGTCAAGATACCTGGATACAGCAATCCTGCACCATTCAGGATTAAAGCATCCAAGGTGGAAGTTGTAATGCATTAGGAGTCGAGGTTTTCAGTTCTTTACTGGGCATAGTAAGCCTCAGTAAAAAGTCAGTATTTCAAATTCCTGAATTAGCACCACCTTCACTTTTAGGTCCTTCATGCAAGCCACTTAATCACCCTGAAATTTTGAAGCTCCACAAAGATACAGTTATCTTAACAATCCAATTAATTCACAAGAATTACAGCATGAATTGAGCGCTAGGCATATTCCTGAAGTTCTCCTGACAGCACTGGGAAGTTATGGCACCAATATCTAGAAGAGGGGTGGAATTACAAATCATCAAGCTCATTTCTCGGAGAGTTAAAACCCATATGGGATCTAACAGGCAGATTTTTACACCACCAGCGACTCAAGCTAGAGACAAATGCAGAACAGTTGCACATTATGGCTTAGACAATTTAGTACTTAGAAGCTTATTTTGAAAGAAACATAACCTACATTACTTTGATTCAGCCAATGAAAGCAACTATGAAACAAGTGCATATTTAAGTATCTGGACTTTTCATCCTAGTTTACAGCATTCGATAAGCACTAATGCACTGTTCGGAGCCACACACTCTGGAAGACACCACTGATATCACGTAGAAGAGCCCTATCTCTTATATCCAGTTACAGATCCCAGTAGGAAGCTACCAGAGCAGGAACAGCCATCACATCCCTTTGATCTCTGCAAGTGAAAAGATCTCAAACTCTATGCTGGGTGCTAACCCAGTTCCTCCAATTCACTCCATGGAGACAATTCCTTCTTCCCTGCTACAGCAGACTTGTCAGGCCTCTGCCCGTTAATCCAGCAGCCTAACAATACCCTTCTCCTTACATTACTCCTTTTTTACGGGTTAATTGCCAGCAAAACACTGCATAGCCACGTTCCTCCTACTCTTGAAAGGCTGACAACATACTTCTCTCCACCATCCTGGGTTGCATGTAGGTGGAATGAGATCTGAGATAAAATATTGTATCCTCTATCTTCAGAAGCTTGAGGATGCTCCATTTCCATCTCCTCCAGCTGTGGATGGCCATTTTTACAAAAAAAAAAAAAGCTTATCAAGCTGACCTATTCCACCTACTCGGTATCATTTGTGGGTTGCATAGCATATTACTTAAGCGAGCTAACATTGATATTTTAATAATTTCTAGTGTAGACAGTTAATGAATGGATATTAACAGTATCCTAGATAGGTACTATAACACTGCCAGCAAGAGAACTAAGCTTGATTCTCAATCTATCACTCCTACAGTTTGAAGCAGGACAAGAGCACCTTTTAGTGCAATCGCTCAAAAACCACCACTGCTCAACATTCCTCTTTCTGCACATTTGCCTCTCCCCAAACTCCAAAGCAGGCACACAGAAACACTTGTCACTGAAGCATTTTAGAATCCCATGCCCCGCCTTTACTTATCTGCAGAAAGTTTCAACACTTACAGTTCACAGTATTTCCTGTACTGTGAAAGAAAGCACTTTTTCTATCTTCCAAAACCACTGTGATCAGAAACAGCTGAAGCAACGCAGATATCAGATGGCAGCCTCCTCCCCTCAAGTTATCTACAAGCACTCCTTCAGAAAAACTCCTTCACCTCCACGAAAAAAGTTAATTTTCAAATACTACAGCACATACTTTAATAACAGACGAAAGGCACCTCAGCTCTTTATCTACAGCTTAGAGCATGACAGGTAATACAAGAAACCTGCCACAGTTCCTTCAGTCACACTGCCATCCCTTCCCAATGGACTCACCTAGGCATTTAAACGTGCCTTTATGTTCACCATAAAGCCAAGCCGTACCACTACACTCAGCACTACCTGACATGATTCACTAGACAAGCTCTTTTCTTCTAAAAGCAAGCCTTATTGCACATGGTTACATGGGCTCATCACAGAAGAAAACAGACAGGTGAAGCACGCAGGAGAAGAGTGCCTATCAGACTTGAAGTCCGCCAGAGTTACAAGCTCATACCCAGCCCTCCCCCCAGTGAGGGAAGTGTGTGTGAAAAGGAAAGAAATCAGTTTCCTGTACAGAGAGATGTGAAGGAACATGAGGTCTCATCTGTTGATAAAACAACATTCCCTATAAGAACGAACAGAAGAGGGAACAACTGCAACGCAGAAACTTAAACTCCATGTTGGGGGAACAAGGAGGGCAAAACACTACTCACCAGAGAAGGGCAACATCTGCTCAGATCCCACCAAAAGAACAGGACTGTTAAGAGGAACATGGGGAAGAGGCACAATTAAAGCCCCAAAACTATGTAAAGAAAAAGCCTTAACAAGTCCCACTTAAAAAGGGAATGGGAATTTTGCCCCAAGTACAACGACAGCTGAGCACAACTGATACCACGGCCAAAAGCAGCAGAGAAGCCGAGCATGGGCCCACGGCTGCCAGCGGCATGAGGCGGTCCCTCAGCTCGGCTACAGGGGCAACAGGGAGGGAGCCACCCCCGCGGGCCGGGCCGGGCGGCGGCAGGTGAGGCCCACAGGCCACGGACACCAGCGGCGGCCGGGCCGGGAGCCCACCTTCCCTCCTCCGCGCCGCCCGGCAGCCCAGCCCCACAGCCAAGGGACAGGCCCGCGGCCGCGCCGCCGCCCGGGACGGCATCCCTGCCCGCCCGGGGAGAGGAGGCCGCCGCCGCGGTGCCGGGAGAGCGCCTCAGCCCGCCGCCTCCTCCCGCGGCGGCCCCGGCCGAGCGGAGCGGAGCAGAGGGAGCCGGCGCCCCGCCGCTGCCCCTCAGCCCGCGGGCCGAGGGGGCGTGCCGAGCCGCGGCCCCGCCGCTGACAGCCCGGCCGCCCTCCTCCAGGCCCCGGCCCGGCAGGCCGGCCGACCCCCCCGCAAGACAGCGGGCGAGCCCGGATACCCCCACCGCCTCCTTACCGCGGGGCAGGGCATGGCGCGGAGCCCCCACACCCCCGTCCCGGGGCGCGGCCTCCTGCCTGGGCCGGGGTCGCTGGGCTCCGGGCTGCCTCCGCCGCCTCTCACTGCCACAACAACATGGCGGCCGCACGGGACGCGGGCACGGCGGGGCGAGGCGCGCTCCCGCCGCCTCCTCCTCCGCGGGGCGGGGCGGGGCCGGGCGCGCGCCCTTCCCGCCCTCCGCCCCGCTCCGAGGGGACGCGGCGGCACCGGTCTCCTCAGGGCTCCCGGCGCCTCAAGGGGCGGCCGGGCAGCGCCGCGGCCACCCCCGGAGCCCGGCAGCTTCTCCCCTTCCTCCTTTTATAACCCTGGTAGGGTGCTTAACCTCGAATCCTGTGCTCAGTGTTGGGTCCCTCACTACAAGAAGGACATCGAGGTGCTGGAGCATGGCCAGAGAAGGGCAACAAGGTTGGTGAAGGGTCTAGAGAACAAGTCTTATGAGGAGCGGCTGAGGGAGCTGGGGGTGCTCAGCCTGGAGAAGAGGAGGCTGAGGGGAGCCCTCATCGCTCTCTGCAACTGCCTGAAAGGAGGCTGGAGCCGGGGGGGGTCGGTCTCTTCTCCCCAGGAACAAGCGATGGGACGAGAGGGAACGGCCTCAAGCTGCGCCAGGGCAGGGTTAGGTTGGGTATTGGGAAAATTCCTTCCCCGAAAGGGCTGTCAGGCCCTGGCACAGGCTGCCCAGGGAAGTGGTTGAGTCCCCATCCCTGGAGGTATTTAAAAGCCGGGGAGATGTGGTGCTGAGGGACATGGTTTAGTGGTGGCCTTGGCAGTGCTGGGTTAATGGTTGGACTCGATGATCTTAAGGGTCTTTTCCAACCTTAACAATTCTATGATTCTATGATTTAACTGCCCGCAGCTGGGCCGAGGCCGGCCTGGGCAGTGCAGAGCCGCACTGAGGCAGGAGGTGCGACGTGGCAGCAGCGTCCCAGGAAGGTTTTGCGGCCGCCTCGGCCAGCCTGTGAGGCAGGTAATCGGTGGAGTTGGGTGCTGAGGGGAGCTGCGGGAGCCGAGGAGCTCTGCGAGCCGAGGGCTGCCCGCACCCCGCGGTCTGGGATCCTCCTCAGGAGTCCCGCGAAGCCGGTGCATCCCTTGGAGAAACACCCTGTCTGACTACAAAAGCAACTGTCGCGCACAAGGCCCCCTGGCCAATGCCTTCCTCCTTTGGCTTTGTGACATTCAGCTCAGCTGTAAGAACATGTGTGGCCCCATGCCATCAGTAGACGCACTGTCCAAGCCACCCTGAGCAGCCCGCAGCTCCTAGAGCATGAGGTAATGGAGAGCAGGGAGCCAACGCAAGGCGTGAGAGCCAAAAAACACATGGAAATTGAGAGACAAGTGATAAAGCAAAAGGGATATGAGCATCAGGCAACAGAAAGGCACAAGAAAGCTTGAGAGGCAAGTGGCAGTGGTGGCAGCGGTAGCGGGGTACGGTTGGCAGGAAGCACTGCAGTTTCCAAAATAAAGCTTTAACTAAGCCTTGTGCAATGGAGGTCCCTTTCAGCAGCGAGATTTATATCTGGGTTTTGTTGCAAGTGTGATGGATCATTAATGCTTTATTTTTATACATATCTTTAATTTACAATACCGTATGTAGGTCAGGTTGTACTTTTGAGAGATATTTCCACCTGCTCCTCATGTTTGCCTTGATCTGAAATGAAACGCTTGCTTGCAAGTAGCTATAAAATGCACTTCTAAATTATCCACAGGACTCTCCCTCTGAGTCCAAGGCTAGTCATTGTAACAGATGGACTTCAGTCTGTCATTAAGTCATGTTGAAGCTAGAAGTAGTGTTAATGTTCAGAGGGAACAATACAAAATACAGGATCCCATGTCTTTAAACTCGGATATAAGCCACGCAGTGAGTTGCTTTCTAGTTTTGCTCCCTTGGTCAGGACAGTAAACATTTGAAAGGAAGTTAATCAGCCCCTCTAAAGGGATTTTTTCAAACAACAAGCCATCATCTGAATGCAGATGTGATCTGAATGTCAATAGGTACCTTCAGAGGAACTTTGGAAGAAATACAGGTAACTGAAGGGAAAAAACAGGATTCCTGTCTGTGTATACCCAAAAGCAATGAAAATATGTGCAGCCGGTATAGCTGTATCTGAACAGGATATGTGTTGACAGCATTAGGAAGCCGAATATGAATTTTGAAAACTCCTTGTTAAGTGGTTGCCTTTTGCAGTATGCCTGGACAGAGATCAAATGTGACCTACTTCAGGAAGCTGAATCCTGGAGAGCCGGGGCTTTTGTGCAGCAGAACCTGCTGGGTGCTCCTTCTGTTTTTTAAAGAGGGGGAGGTAGCTGGAGTGCCATCGCTGTGACAGGAAAAGCTGTGCGCTTCCAGCTGCTTATTTTGGTGACACAAATTGTCGTCTTTGGCATTATCTTTACCGATATGGTTAAACACACTGCATGGAGGCTTTCCATGTCTTGTGTTCTGAGTCTCTCCATTTCTTGTGTTCCAGTCTATTTTTTAATAAATGTTAGGTATGGCCCCATGTTAAATGACTTTTCCCTCTATTTTCCACGATTATTGGGGCAAAGAATGATAGCTAATGACAATTATTTTATCCAAATAGAAATGACTGTACCCAGAGGGAGAGCAAGGCCTGTGAGAACCTGACACGCAGCTCGGGGAACGAGGTGTTCCCAAGCCCACAGTTCTGATGGACCTGGAACGTATCCTCGCTCATCCAGTACAAAGTTTTTAATTTGCTGGGTTGAGAGTGGTAATGAATTACCGAGGAACTACCAAAGCATTATCTCTTTTTAAGCAGGAGGAAGAAAAGCAATCCCGTCATTTAGACACCTGTTAGTCTGACCTCAAGAACATTAAAAGCTTAGAAAAAATTGTAAAGGAAAAAGTAGTTGGGGACAGACAAGCAAGTGGAAAATAAAGTAAAAGGCGACATAGCTTTACTAAAGATAGATTGCATTTAACTAAGATTATACCTTTGATAATTGTTTTCTAGGCAGTGGATATACAATAGGTTTAATCTAACTGGATTTAATAGGATATTAAATACAATGCCACATGGCAAATGTATAGTTTATCTGGGGAGCTCTTTGGCTACGGACAGGTGACAATAGTTTGGGTGGAAAGGTAGACTGTGAGGGTTGAGGCGAGCTCCTTATGAACTGACGTGGGAGCCAATCAGCAGGTTCAAAAATTTATCCAATACATTAATGGAGAGCAGGTCCATAAAAAAATAGCTACACGGAAAAGGCAGGGAAGTCACCTCAAACGTACAGCACCTGCGGATGCGCGGGGAGTGCGAAGGGAAGAGATAACAGAAAGTGGCTGGGCTCCAGCGCTCTCCCTAAACAGCCTCACTGTGACTGCCCCCCTCGGAGTCCTGGACCACAGGGGCCGCAGGCTGGCCCAGCGAGGCACATCTTGCGTTCTTTTGATCTTGCATGGTATTTTTCAGACAGGCCTTGGAACAAAAGGTAGGAGCGAGGTGCTGGCATTTGCTGATGGCACAAAGTTGGGAGGCACCAGCACTATGGAGGGAATATCTGTATTGCTGGAAGAGTTGGATAACATTGAGTGCTGGCACACTGGAAATGGGATGAAATTTAATAGTGGAAAGTACAAGGTCATGCACTTGGGAATTACTAACAAGAATCTCTGCTGCAAGCTGGGAGCTCATCAGTTGGAAATGACAGAAGAAGAGAAAAATCTGGGTGTATTTGTTGATCTCAAGATGACTGCGAATTCCCAATATGAAGCAGCTCTCACGAAACGCATATATCAACTGAGATATTTCCAGGAG
This sequence comes from Theristicus caerulescens, assembly GCA_020745775.1. Taxonomy (NCBI): domain Eukaryota; kingdom Metazoa; phylum Chordata; class Aves; order Pelecaniformes; family Threskiornithidae; genus Theristicus; species Theristicus caerulescens. Next base: position 12,255,159 of record CM036570.1, read on the forward strand.
AAGGGGAAAATGTTAATACAAAGCTCTGCTGCAACCTTCTCTGGAATTATGCATGCAGCTCTGGTCACTTACAATCAAGGGACACAAACTTAAAATGTGACTGGAAAATAATTACAGGGTAATCCTGATTTTTTTTTTATGTAAGGACCTTGAAATAATTTGTTTAGCCAAAAAACTGAATGCTGAGTAGGGATACAGTTGTTCTGTATGAAACTTCAGGGAGTAAACACAGAAGTAAACACACCTCCCTTAAGAGCAAGGGTGATGTTAGTGTAAGAGAAAACAAGTATCCGATGGCCATGAAGAGTCTGGGCTGAAACATGAGAACGCCAGAGCTTCCAACAGCTCAAGTCCTGAGGCTCTGGGTCATCCTTCCCCGAGCTGCTTTCCCCTGATGCAGTTACCACCAACAGCTGAGAACTGACCCTAAAGACCCAACAAGTCCTTTCCAAACCTCTCGTACTGTTTGAGGCACAGCTGCTGAGTTACTACTTGGCTTCTTACGAAAAGAAGAAGGATACCTGATGTTGCAGTCGCAACCCAAATGTCGTTTTAGTTATTGGCTGTATTCAGTAAGGGGACGTTTCAAATCTGCATGTGGTCGTGGTGAAGGCTGACAGCATCCTGCTCTGGATCACCCCAGCCTGGTCCCTCAGATCATCGCTCCACAGAGGCCGGCTCCTGCGCCCATCCTGTACGTGAGATGCAATCCTTGAGCGATCTGCACCCGGCACAGTGAGAAATGGCAAAACCAAATGTGCGCCGGGTACTTTCCTGCCCCTGTTACCATCCAGTAACCTTTAGTACACTTCATTCTTGTGATCCAAACAGCCAAGCTCAGGCTCTGTGGGCTGTTTCTGTTATGATGAAAAACTGATGGTAAAGTCAGATATGTCTTAAAAAAAACAAACAATGCTCCAAGTCCTGATTCTGTAAGAAGAGTCAGATCATGAAACGCGGGGTAGTTTCCTTTCTCAAGACTCCAAACTGGCTTCTTTGGCCAGTTTTCTACCCAAAAGCAGCTCTCTCCATCCTTTCTCTCCCATTTGGTTTCTTTTTTTGTCTTTTACTTTAGTTTGTTGTTTTACTTATTTTACTCTCCTTTTTTTTACGAATGCCTGAGCAGAATGCTGCGCTCAGACCCTTCTCTGACCACTGGATTCATCCTGTGTTCCTCTGTAGGCACTTCCACTCTTTCTGCTCCCATCAAACAAGCAGTTATTTCATTGTTCCTTTAATCAAAATGGCAAGCGGTGAGGATGTCGGGGTCAGCACAGCGTGAAGCCACCCCTGATTAAAATATGCCAGGTGAAAAGCACCCACTCTGCCAGTCGTCCTGATAGGGCCCAAAAAATGGATGTCCTGACTCATTCCCTTGAAAAGTAGATGAATAATTTGAAAATAATGAGATTTTTATTACGTACATATCATTTTTGTCAGAACATTTTCCAACAGGCTCATTTTAGGATTTTTTGTCTTGTAATAACCCTGTTTTAAAACAAGATGTACTATTAGTGACACTTTGCTGAAGGGAAGCTAGCGCAGTGAAGCTGTCTCGGCTACGGCTACACATCAAGATGATTATGACAGGACTAATCAAATACGAAGTTTTGGGGGACTCTGAAAACTTCAGTGGAGCAGCTACAACATTTTTGAGCAAATACTGCTTTGGGGACCGTTACCAGGTAGGAGCATGGCCATCTGAGCCTGGCTCTGCTAGGACGCCTGAGCTGGCTCGCACGCAAGAACCCAACTCCATCCAGCAGATCATAGAATCATCGAATCATTGAATCACAGAATCGTTAAGGTTGGAAAGGACCCTTAAGATCATCGAGTCCAACCTGTTAGCCTAACTGCCTGGTCCACTTCTAAACCATGTCCCTAAGCACCACATCCGCACCTTTTTTGAACACTTCCAGGGACTGTGATTGCACTGTTCCAATGCCTATCCACTCTCTCCGTGTAGAAATTTTTCCTAATATCCAACCTAAATCTCTCCTGGCACGACTTGAGACCATTTCCTCTTGTCCCATCGCTTGTTGCTTAGGAGAAGAGATCGACCCCCCCTGGCTCCAGCCTCCTTTCAGGCAGTTGCAGAGAGCGATGAGGGCTCCCCTCAGCCTCCTCTTCTCCAGGCTGAGCACCCCCAGCCGCCCCTCCCCACCCTTGTGCTCCAGCCCCTTCCCCAGCCTCGCTGCCCTGCTCTGCCCACGCTCCAGCCCCTCCATCTCCTTCTGGGGGTGAGGGGCCCAGCGCTGAGCACAGGATTTGAGGCGCAGCCTCACCAGTGCCCAGCACAGGGGAACGATCCCTGCCCTGCTCCTGCTGGCCACACTATTCCTGATACAAGCCAGGATGCCATTGGCCCTCTTGGCCACCTGAGCACACTGCTGGCTCATGTTCAGCCGGCCGTTGACCAACACCCCCAGGTCCTTTTCCACTGGGCAGCTCTCCAGCCACTCCTCCCCAAGCCTGTAGCCTCGCATGGGGTTGTTGTGACCCAAGTGCAGGACCCGACACTTGGCCTTGTTGAACCTCATACAGTTGGCTTTAGCCCATCGATCCAGCCTGGCCAGGTCCCTCTGCAGGGCCTTCCTGCCCTCCAGCAGATCAACATTCCCACCCAACTTGGTGTCATCTGCAAACTGACTGAGGGTGCCCTCAATCCCCTCATCCAGATCATCGATAAAGATATTAAACAGGACCGGCCCCAACACTGAGCCCTGGGGAACACCACTTGTGACCGGCCGCCAACTGGATTTGACTCCATTCACCACCACTCTCTGGGCTCAGCCGTCCAGCCAGTTTTTAACCCAGCGCAGAGTGCACTTATCCAAGCCGTGAGCAGCCAGTTTCTCCAGGGGAATGCTGTGGGAGACAGTGTCAAAGGCTTTACTAAAGCAGCCGCAGACGTATTGTGCCTGACTGTGAAAGGCCAGACAGCGCTTCCTTACAGAATTTATATTGAACATACTGGTCCTGCCTGGGTTCGTGAGCGCAGGGTGCTGCTCTGCAGATGATGGATGACGCCTTGTTTGTGCAGGGCATTTCTGTACCTGAAGTAAAAGCTGAAGACATCAATATCGAGGATATGCCAGGAGTTCAGCCTAGGCAGTGTTTGGAAGTCTTGTTTTATGTCCACTTACATTATTTTCTTATACTTAGAAGACTAATAATCCATACTGTTTGTCTAGTGAGCTAAAAATAAGTAAAATGTTCAAAGTATTTTATACTGAACGTCTTTTCTTTGGAAAAGTTAACGACTTTCTGTGTCGTGTGCTATGTTGCTACAACGATGCTGCCTGGAAAACGCTTTTAATAATAAAGCATACGTATTTTTCTTAATAAACACACCTAAGATCTTTCCTCCTGAAGTTAGATAGTTATTATCCTATTGTATAACAGAGAAACCCCAGGCAGCGAGAGGCTAAGAAGCTGTCCGATCAGAGAAGCTGTCCGATCAGAGGAGCTGCTTCAAATATCATTAGAAAATGTTAGTATTTTAACTGATTATCTTAACTGATAATTCTTTATACTGTAGAAACGTGCTGGTAACCCACTCAGGACTGTGCCCGCTGTGGTGCGCAGGTGTCAGAGGAAGGGACTTGCACCATTAAAGCTCTCGGATGTTGAGCAACTCCTTCGTTCCACTGGCCAGGCGAACGCTGCGCCGGCAGCCTCTTGGAGAAGGAGGAACCGGTGGTCTGCCGTGCGCAGAACAAACCGAGAAGTATCTTGGGCCATTGCTGGTGTCTTTGGATAAAAAATATCCAATGATGAGACTTTACGCTAAGAATATACTTAGAGGGGGTTAATTGGAGAAGGGTGGAGAATTGAAAAGATTTAATAAATTCTTGTAGGATCCATCGGGTCGATACCTTAATGATAATACCCCTGTCTCTACGGCTGTGAAGAACATGCTGTGGAAGGCTTACAACTTCCATTAGTCCTTGATAACCTAATGTATATATCATTAAGGTAAAACGTAAAAAAAGGAAAAAGTAGAGCTGGGCTGAAAAATTGCAAAGCCCAGGGCTATATTGATTCATCATTATTACTGTAATTGCGTTTCAGCTGCATAGAAAATATAATGGCAAATTTCCACAGCTTTGCAGTTTAATACTATGTCTTTAGATTACACTGACATTTTCCTCTGGTCATTTCATAACTCTTTCATTTTATTTCTATTTTTTAAATGTGTTTAGAAGTGACGGTCCTTCAGGGTCCGTCAGACCTGGGTGTAAACAGCGCACAGGCAGGCTGCTGCCTTTAAACCCTCTGTGACGTCCTTTTGGAAAAAACGAGGGGACAGCAGGCATCCCTCGCTTGGTTTGCACGTGGGGAAGAAGGTCGCTTGGCCCAGCGACGGCTGCGCGAGCAGGAGAAAACCAGCTGCCTTTCATGGCTGTGTCCTCGTTTCAGCTGGGATAAGAGTAAATTTTCTTCTTAGTAGCGGGTACAGTGCTGTGTTTTGGATGAGTATGGACTGTTGTATGTTTTGGATTAATATGAGACTAATGCTGATAACAGAGCAATGGTTTAGTGGTTGCTGAGTAGAGCTTACACTGGTCAAGGGTTTTTCAGCTTCCCATGCTCTGCCAGGTGCCCAAGAAGCTGGGAGGGGGCACAGCCGGGACAGCTGACCCCAGCTGACCAAAGAGCTATTCCATACCGTATGACATCATGCCCAGTATATAAACTGGGGGAAGAAGGAAGGGGGGACATTTGGAGCGATGGCGTTTGGCTTCCCAAGTCACTGTTACACGTGATGGAGCCCTGCTTTCCTGGGGATGGCTGAACACCTGCCTGCCCATGGGAAGGAGGGAACGAATTCCTTGTTTCGCTTTGCTTGCATGCACGGCTTTTGCTTTACCTAATAGGTAAATAATAATTCATAGGTAAATAATACTTGCCTTTATCTCAACCCATGAGTTTTCTCACTTTTACTTTTCCATTTCTCTCCCCCATCCCATTGGTGGGGGGAGTGAGCGAGCGGCTGGGTGGGGCTTAGTTGCCAGCTGGGGTTAAACCACAACACTGTGCAGAAGCGAAGCAGATATTCCGACTGGCCCCCAGGCTGTCATTTGGGACTTTGAGGCGGAATTTGAGAAATTGCAGGAACCGTGGAGACCTTGGTGCTGTTCAGGAAGCAGAACGCCATATCGCGGCGTTCGGGACAGACCGACACAGAAAACAGACTGACCTCCGATAGCACGTTCCTGGGGTCACTCCAGCGTTTCGATCCTCCTCTTGGTGCTTCTTGAGCTCCTTGAGATCCAAAGACTGCTTTTGTGTCTTACCGCTAGCCGAGTCAGGAGCGTCCTTACCGCACAAACCGCGTCGAGGAGGTTATTGGTGTGTATCTGTCAAAACGCCGACAGTGCTGCCGGAACCGGGGCTCTCTTCCCAGCCTTTGACTCGTGACTTCTGATAATCTGCAGGGCTACACTCAGCACTGAACAACTTCCTCCCCTCCATGAATCACACCAAGGAAGGATCCTTTTAATAAAAGCTCCTTTTCCAGAAGCTTTTATCTGGAGAAGTTCTCCACTTCGGATCTGATCCAAAGCCCGCTCGCCCAGTAACTTCAGATGGCTCTGGATCAAACCTTGAACACCGGATTTCTCAGCGGAGCTCAGCGGCCTGCAAGCTGGTTTTAGGCTTTGCCTTACCTGTGCCAGAGGGGCCAGCAGTTGCCCTGCGCGGCTGGGATCAGAAAGCTGTGATTTGCGTTAAGATTTCAGATTTGACTTTTACTGTTGTGAAGTGTTAAAGGTCTCCGGCACGTTGTGCGCAGGTGAATGAATGCACTTGTTGGTTGACTTGTTTAATTTCTAGTCATTTGCCAGATTACATGAACCACTGAACATGAGCCAGCAGTGTGTTCAGGTGGCCAAGAGGGCCAATGGCATCCTGGCTTGTATCAGGAATGGTGTGGCCAGCAGGAGCAGGGCAGGGATCGTTCCCCTGTGCTGGGCACTGGTGAGGCTGCACCTCAAATCCTGTGCTCAGCGCTGGGCCCCTCACCCCCAGAAGGAGATGGAGGGGCTGGAGCGTGGGCAGAGCAGGGCAGCGAGGCTGGGGAAGGGGCTGGAGCACAAGGGTGGGGAGGGGCGGCTGGGGGAGCTGGGGGTGCTCAGCCTGGAGAAGAGGAGGCTGAGGGGAGCCCTCATCGCTCTCTGCAACTGCCTGAAAGGAGGCTGGAGCCGGGGGGGGTCGGTCTCTTCTCCCCAGGAACAAGCGATGGGACGAGAGGGAACGGCCTCAAGCTGCGCCAGGGCAGGGTTAGGTTGGGGATTGGGAAAAACTCCTTCCCCAAAGGGCTGTCAGGCCCTGGCACAGGCTGCCCAGGGCAGGGGCTGAGTCCCCATCCCTGGGGGGATTTAAAAGCCGGGGAGATGTGGTGCTGAGGGACGTGGTTTAGTGGTGGCCAACCACTGGGTTAGCGGTTGGACTCAGTGATCTTAAGGGTCTTTTCCAACCTTAACGATTCTGTGATTCTATGATCCTATGATTAAATTTAATTTGTATGCATGTAAATGTAATTCCATATCTCAGTTACATGTACATAGGTAATATCACCAATGTTTTGGGCAGAGGCTCCAATAGTTCACAGTGCTTCAGGAAATCAAATATATAATGCACAATTGGTAAGGTAACAAAAAGAAACTCCAAAAAGAGGAATAGTGCTTCAAAAGAGCTCGGTGACAGATTCGAAGCCCACTGAGTCATTTGGAGTCTCGCCACTGCTGCTCTGGAGGGAGGTTGGCAAAGGAGGGGAAATAAACAGATGCCTTCGCAAGGGAATCACGTTTCAGTTGCCAAATGTTATCCTGCACTAAAGAATCAGAGCAAACCTTGGATCTGCCATCATGACTAGAGTTTAGTTCTGGTGTTTTGCACAGCGTGATGGTGCTGGGGCTCCAGCCCCAGGGCCTGACTTGTGTAGGTGATGTTTGAGAAATAGAAATAATAAATCATTCATTTTAAAATGAGTCATTCCAAAGGTATGGCAAAAAAAAGGTGAAAATGGCAGGTTCTGGACAACCCGTCGTGGTGTTTGAGGTGCGAATCAATAGCACCTTACTGAACGTGAAAGCCACATGGCCTGCTCGCACTGCCCTCCTGCTGCGGGGGACGTCTCAGCGGGCAAGGACGAGGACGAAGATGAGGATGAGGATAAGGACAAGGATGAGGACGGGGAGGAGGACGAGGATGAGGATGTGGATGAGGACAAGGATGAGGATGAGGGCAAGGATGAGGATGAAAACGAGGACGAGGATAAGGATGAGGATAAGGACGAGGATGTGGATGAGGACAAGGATGAGGACGAGGACAAGGATGAGGATGTGGATGAGGACAAGGATGAGGATGAGGGCAAGGATGAGGATGAAGACGAGGACGAGGATAAGGACAAGGACGAGGATGAGGACGAGGATGTGGATGAGGACAAGGATGAGGATGAGGATGAGGACGAGGGTGAGGATAAGGATGAGGATGAGGATGAGGACGAGGGTGAGGATGAGGACGAGGATGTGGATGAGGACGAGGATGAGGATGAGGATGAGGACGAGGGTGAGGATGAGGACGAGGGTGAGGATGAGGACGAGGATGTGGATGAGGACGAAGATAAGGATTAGGATGAGGATGAGGTCGAGGATGAGGACAGCCGTGTCGGCCCGGGCAGCACCGGGGAGGAGCGGCGAGCGGCCGGCATCCCCTGCGGGGCTGTGGGAAGCCCTGCGGCCGTGCGGCCCGCTCCCCTCTGCCCTCCTGCAGGGTCGCGGGTGCCCCGACGCCAGCGCTCACCGCTGGAAGGCGGGAAGCCAGAATCCCGACCGTCCAGAGCCTGCAGGGCTTGGGCTGGGGGACCGGGAGCCAGCACCTCGTTACAGTCCCGTTCCTAATTAGCCATGTGGCAGAGGCGTGGTTTCTATTTTAGGTTAGTTTACCATCTAAACCTGGACTCCAGCCTAGGTTTAGGAGTTCCCTGTGGTCGGGGAGAGAGCTGAGCCCCTTCAGAGCACCTGCATTAGCGCCAGTCGGTGTGTCCGTCCCCCCACGTCCCTCTGTCCTCCCGCAGGCCGGGGGACGCCCGGTTCCCGGGGGACGCCCGGTTCCCGGGGTTTCGGTGCAGCGTTAAGTGCGATGAACCCAACCCGTGCTTAATATCAACTGCGCTGGCATGAACTGGCAAGAACTCGCGTGAGCTCCCTAACGAGAGCCCCAGCGGAGGGAAGGGGCGAGGGGCCAAATGCAATGACGTTAATAACGTTTCCCTTATTAAAAAAGGTGACATTGAGCCGGCCGGCCGCCTTTCCGAGGGAAAACGGCTGCCTCGCAGGCAGAGGCTGCCCGCCCCTCGCAGCACACCGTTACGGGCCCTAGCGGTAACCACGGCACCGCAGCCGGAACCCGGGCACGGGGCAACGCCGCGGGGTTCGGGGCTTAACACCGCCCGTCCGGTCACCGCAGCCCAACCGTCCCGGTTGAAGCGCGGCCGCGGCTCTGGTACCTCGGGCCCGCAGGCGGGAGCGGGACCCCGCCCCCGCCGCGCCAGGCCCCGCCCGCCCCGGCCGCTTCCGCTCCGCACCGGAAGGGCCGAGTGGCTGCGGAAGCGCGGGGCCGGCGCGGGACGTGGCTGCCCGGTAACGGGGGGCGGGCGGGGGTCCCTGCGGCCGGGCAGGGTGACCGGGCTGGCGGCGGCGGCGGCGGCTGGGGGGGGGGTGGCTGGGGCTGGCGGGGGGGGCCGGGCCTGGCTGTGGTGGCCGGGCCTGGCTGTGGGGCCTGGGCCTGGGCCTGGGCCTGGGCCTGGCTGCGGTGGTCGAGACTGTGGTGGCCGTGGCTGGCTGTGGTGGCCGAGGCTGCGGTGGCCGAGGCCTGGCTGCGGTGGCCGAGGCTGTGGTGGCTGTGGTGGCCCAGGGCTGTGGTGGCTGTGGTGGCCCAGGGCTGTGGTGGCTGAGGCTGTGTTGGCCATGGTGGCCCACGGGAGCAGGGGGTGTGCAAGGGGGTGTACGACAAATTAATCATGTCCTTGTAGTGCAGGCCAAAGCTCTTGAGGGGGGAAAGCATATGACAGCGATCAGGGATGATTCTCTGTGTTGGGGATATTCCATACTCAGGTTTATTCTCTTCTCCAGACAAATAAGCTTTTTGTCAGGGGGGCTGTCTCTTCCAAGGTGTTTTTGTTTTGGACTGGAGAGTTTGGTGCTTGGCAGGCTTCAAATGAGACACTTGACTTTTTTTCCTTGGTTGCAAACACATGCTTCTATGTGCAGTTTTCAGGATGACTAGAAACTCTTAAGAGCCAAATTAAATATATGACGAGAACTGAAAAACACCTTGGCTTATTCCACTGAAAAATGTGTTTTTCAAATAAATTGTTTATCATTAAAAAATTGTAAACACTCTTATCACTATTCTAATCTTTAAACTCCCTTGGAAAGACATAATTCTTTTAAGTTTTCTAAGCTGTCCAATATATTGGCATTGCTCTAGTACAATTTTTTTCTTTTTTTTTTTTTAAATCAAACTCTAAAATGTTAGGTGACACAATTTTTGCCTAAGTCTCTAGGTGACAAATTCTGTGGAACCAGAAACGTTACTCTTCCACTTGCTGTCTAAACTGTGATCGTGCTCCTGAATCAGTATTGTTCAGCTGTAGGGACACTTCTCTTGTTTTAATTGTTATTCTGCCCAGGCAATGGGACTGCAATTAAACATGCATATCAGGAGACTTGTGGTCTTAGACCTTAACAAGAACCTAACTTTTTAGTACCATTTCACAGAAATCATAATACTATAAAACCCCAAGAAATGAAAAGCTCTGTTAACCTGCAGTTTTCACTTTTTGTTAATATCTGAGCTTTTTAAACCATGCACATAAGAATTTGTTTTGAATTACTCTAAGGTTTGACTTACAGTTAATTTCAGAAAGTTAATTGAAATATTTCTGAGCTTAAAAATGCTGTTGTAGAATAAAATATGGTTTTGTGAGCATGTGGGAAATTGGCAGGGGAAAGGAAGACAGTGTTTTGTAGGCTCACCCTGTGTGCCTTATCTGCATGAGTACTGAGTGATTCTGCCACGTAAGCACTGAAAATATTCTTTTAATAGTATGTTGGCAGGATGTCTTTTGACTGCCTCTCCAGTTTGTCATGTCAGCAGATAGACTGCAAGCGTTAAAAGAGACTGCAAAAGCAGAGTTCAGCCCAACTCTTCAGGAACCAGATTTAAATATCAAGCTCCCATATTAAATACTGTCCCAAAATGCTTTCTGTTGTCCTGGAAGGTATCTGTGGCCTCTTGGTAAGGAACAGGGATGAACGTACAGCACCACGGCACAGGTTTCTTCTGAGGCGTGTGCAGCTGGCTCTTGGGTGTTCCCTCGAGGTTTGGCAGTTGGGTGGTGTATAAATCACTTTGCATAAATATATTTCCAGCCACTGTGTGTATGTGTGTTACGGTAAGGCTGTAGCCTCTTTTGTTATGCTTTTGGTTGATTGACCTTGTAAAATTCATCCTGTGCTGCTTTTGTTTTTCTGTTTGCTGAAGACAGGAACAAGTCATCACGATGCCAGCGTTGCCTCTGGATGAACTCCAGCTGACAGAAAGGGATCCCAAGACAGGGAAGCTGAGAACTTTACCGGCACTGGTGAGCTGTGTTTTTCCTGAAAGCCAAACAAGGCCTTTAACCAATAATTGTCGTATATTCGGGCCTGGGCAAAACTAGCCCTTGGTCCAGGATATGATGAAATTTGTTCAGCTTTCACGTTGAACAAATTGTTTTCTTCATGTTTTAGTGCATTCAGATAGTTGAGAATTTTATGTCAATGATGAGTAAAGGAAAACTTACTGTGTTCAACATCTGATAGTAAACTGGGTTCTCTCAGAACTCCTTATTCTTTCGAGGAACAGCCCAATTAGCAATGTAAACTTTGCTGCAATAGAGAGAATGCTTTGGGAGCTTTTGCAAACTCTGCATGAAGTTTAGCTCCGAGCTATAGCACTGGGATAAGTCCATCCACTTACTGCATCCCGTGACCTCCCGCCCTGTGGCTTCAGCTTGGTGAAATCAGGACATTAAATCCACAGTTGCCCTTTTCTCCCAGAAGCAAGAAGGTGTGGAGAGAGCCTTCTGGGCGTGCTGCAGAAGTGGGACCTGCCGTTAATGCTGCTTGCTTGTGAGGAGGTTTACCCTGGGCATATGCGTGGGTTGAGGCAGAGCTCGAAGCTGCTGCTTGCGAGTCAACATGGTTCTTAATCTAGGATGGGAGTATTTGGGCAAAGCCTGTTCAGTAACCCTTGGGAAGGGCAGTGAAATGTTTCTTCTCTGTACTTGGTGGTCATGTTGGTTTGGCTTCATGGAATGTTGTGCAAGAACCAGTTTGGAGGAAAAAGAGTACAGGCCACATTTCAAAGGCATGGCGTTAAGCTGATGCTGTTTGTTTTGAAGGTGTGGGAGGATTGCTTTGCAAGGCTTAATAGAATGCCAGGAGCAGCATCTACCAAATTATGAAGGTCTGAAAATATTGCTGATAAATAAGGATACAAACCCACCGCTCTGCTGCCTTGAAAGATTAGAAAATGGGAAATCACTAGGGAACTGAATGTCAAATTGTATTAAAGTGTAATTTTGTGTTGGTTTCCTAAAATTCAGTGAGCAGTGCAAATGGTAACTGGGCATTCCTGTCACGTGGTCTGTGTTTTTAATACAGTGTTTTGGCTTTCTGCAGCACCCAGAAATAAAAGCAGATCGGTCTTTTGTGCTATACAGACCGCCACCTGTTGTCAGAGACCCTGCTTTAGTGGAAGAATTCTTGGAGCGAGCAAAATTCATTGCAGATGACCTGAACTGGCTTCTGGCTTTGCCTCATGACAAATTTTGGTGCCAGGTAATAATGGTTTTGTGGACACTGGAGAAAAACCATGAACAATCTAAGTGCTTGTAAAAGCCGCGAACTTAAAATCGTTTTCATAGAGGCTTGTGTGTGCTCATTATGTCATTTGTCAAGCATTTTAATTTTAATTACTGCACCTTAGAGTGCAAAGAAAGTAGTATTTCCCTATAGATTTTTCATCATGGATTTTAAGTTTGCTTGTATTTGATGCATGTATGAATCCTTTTAGCATTCTGGAATGTTTTAGCTTGCTTTTAAATGTAACTGGGCTGACCATGAGTGCAACCTATGAATGTCTAACATTTCTTTCTTTCCATTTTGTTGTCTCTCATTGTGCAAGGTAATATTTGATGAGACGCTTCAGAAATGTCTGGATTCCTACCTGTGCTATGCCCCTCGCAAGTTTGACGCGTTGTTGGATTGCCATCCAGAGGTGAATGACATGCAGAAATGTCTTCATCGGAGTGTCTTCCTGACTTTCCTCAGAATGTCCACGCACAAGGAGTCCAAGGTAAATATTTCTTTGCCTTGCAGGTGCTCCAGGCTGTATAGTGCAGGGGTAGAGACAATCGGAGAAATTAAACATGTTTCTTACTTGCATGTCCAACTGCATTCCTCTCCCTGGCTATTTTTATCCGTCTGTTTCTCCATATGGAGATGATAACCACTCAGAGCTGAAGTATCTGAACTATGCAATGATTTCTTAGGAAGGAGATCAGGCAATCAACTAAGTAATAGCAGGTTGGCTACGTGCGGTGGTATGATACATCGCTGAAAGAGAAAAAAGAGCAAGTTGGCCTTTGTATGGCTGCATGGAACAGAGGCTCTTCAGGCCACCAGTAGCTGAGCGTTCACTCCCTCAGTGCCACTTCCTCTATGCCGTGCAGCGTCGTGTAATCTGTGCTAATACTTGTCTTTCCTTGAACTTTCCCCAAGTTTTGGACACACAATGAAATTGCTCTAAATTACTGTTTTCTTGGCATCATAATTGAAAGACATACTCAGCCCTAATTGCGTGAGCAGCTGTGGAATTTTCACAAGGCCTTTGGGCAGGATGAGTGAGGCACCTTGTGTTTTAGCAATTACTCCCTTGATATCCTCATTGGTTCATGACGTGTTATTCAGCGATGTACTCGTTCTCTTGATTATCACAATGGTGACGCTCAGGACATTTTGAGGAAAGTTCTTGGAGCGGGAGGTGAGGGACTGGGGTGGGAACAGGTAGAAGGAATGCTGGAGCCTGCAGCTGGCACCACTTCAGCAGAAGTACTCAACACCTCTATGGTGTCTTTCATTCCAGGATCTGATTAAATCTTACCACTCCAATGAGGCAGACAAACATTTGAAACCATTTTATAGTTGAGTAATTCAAAGAGAATGAATAGTCTGTTGTCATGCAGGCAGTCAGCAGGAGTTCTAGAAATTGAACCTAGCCAGCATAAAGCCCTGTCCTTCTGCTTTAGCAGGGAAAATGTGCATGCTGCCTTTCACTGTGATGGAAAGCATTTGCTATCATAGGCAAATTTGTCTTCTGAAAATCTGAAATCACATTTTAGCTTGGTTGTTTCTCAGTGCCAAAGACAATGGAGTTTTTGTCACCTAGAATTTTAGAAGAAATTCTTTCAACGTTGTGAGTCACGTGTTTTTGACAGTGTGTTCTAGGAGACAGGGTACAGAGCTGCACTTCCTGGGTTTTCTTCCTACTTGTCACTGATACAGTCGTCTGTGGTGCCTTGATTCTGCTCTTCAGGGTACCAATAACCTCAGGCTGTGATCTCGCACGTATTTTTTTCAGTGTCAGTGCCAGTTAAGCTGTTCCTATGCCTGATTTCTCATTCCCGCTCCTGAGCTGAGCCATTCTTGTGTCAGCTCAGCTATTTATTCGGCCCTATCATGAGCCAGGGCTGGGAACTGAACAAACTGGAGGTAGCTTTTTGTTTTAACTTGTAGGTCGATTGGTTCGCTTCACGGTGCGGCCTGGCCCTGCGAGTGGTGCGAGGCCAGTGGGGTGGATGGTGTAGTGGCAGTGACAAGCAGCTGGAAATGTGTGGGTGGAGGGCTCTGCAGAAGCTGGGGTAAGCAGAGTTGCTGCCTTCTATGAAACAAAATCCTTAATACACCTTTGAGAGATGTTTTTATAGGTGTCATTATGATGCTGGAGTTCTTGCAGAGTAAGATATGGATTATCCTTTAAATTAATTTTTTTTCCTTCTTCTTTGTAGGATCATTTTATCACTCCCTCTGTCTTTGGAGAAATTATTTACAATAACTTCCTGTTCGACATCCCTAAGATTCTGGATCTCTGTGTGCTTTTTGGGAAAGGAAATGGTCTCCTGCTCCAGAAGATGATCGGTTAGTTAAAGCCAAGGAACAACTTGTTGCATTTAGGCTTTTGCTTACTCATATAATGGCAAGTGACGAGTTGGGTTTTAACCGGTGTTACTGCTCTGAAAACGAATTGTTCCGTAGCAACTAGAATCTATAATTTCTAGATCAATTTCTAGATCAGATTACTTTTTTCTTGTGACCTTCATTTATGTCAAGGAAAGCACTGTGTCCTGCTGCTTAGCTGTCCTGAGCTGGGCTCATGGTGTTAGGCATGAACCGAGGCTCAGTTATGCCTCAGTGGTTGTTTCCCATGGCAATTAAATGTGTCCTCAGCCACTGCAGGAGGACCAGGAGGGCTCTGTGAAATCCTGGTAGAGATGGGAGGGGGCAAACAACTCAATTCCTGGGCAAGGAGGAGTTAGAAGATGGGGCACAGTCCAACTGCTCATATGAGTGCTTTTGTTCCCAGAGTTGGGAGCCAAGTGAAACGTGCACCGTGAGGTAATCACTGGTTTATGAAGTGGGAGAACTTGCAATTTCAGTGCAGACATTGATTTATATAGCGCCTTCAAACCACAAAGCACTGCAGAGCATTGCTCAAGCTGTGCTTATCCCTAGATTTCTCTGTATCTGTACAGACAGTCTTAGTGGCAAGTGCATATTAAGTAACATCTCAGCCTTGGATGCTAGAACCTGCGTAATGAAGACAGGGCGTATAGGTTTAGCTTCTGTATTTATCCTGTGCTTTCTTCACGAGGGAACCACTTGTGATCTTTAACATCCAGCTGAGCACAGATGGAAGAGCTCCTAGCCTTCGATTAAGTGAGCTCTTCTTCCGAAATTCTAACCCACTTTGTCTGCAGTTCATGTAATGAAACTTTTTCCTTTCTTTGGTGGTTATTTTTGTCTCATTTCCAAGTTGACTAACAGGAGCAGCATTGGAGATCATGTGATGCAGCCAGATTTCCAGACTAGAAAAGCTTAGATAAACCTTTGCATTTTGTAATCCCTTTATCCTTTTTCGGTGACTTCCACTCTAAATCCACCTGTCAAGCCTCAGAGGTGGAAGGAAGGCATGACAAGATAGATAGTTCTCTTTCAGATGCGAAGCTTAGATTATCTGGGTCTTAAAATATTCTGAAGAAGACCTAAGCGTATGAAACCTCATTTGAATTATGCATATGCTCTGGAGTGCAACGCAATAATGCTGCACGCAAGTGACCAACGATTTGCTCACCTGATTATTTGCGTTATGTTGTGACAGTAGGGGCATGAGCAGTTCTGGTGTGTAATTCACAACTTGGTAAACTTTAGGGTCTTCTCAGGGTATAAATTTTTCTGAAACCTGTCTCATAACTCTTACCCATGCTCTGTCCTTGCTGGAGAGCTCTGTTAATTTTCATCGTCTGAACAGTAATTCACAAGGGAATAGGCAGCCTCTGTGCTTACTTGGTGAGGATTTATGGTACGCCATTACTCAGTGGAGTATTTTGTAAAGATAATGAAGTCCTAGTAATATAATAGCAGGTATTACTGAAGCCTCATTACCTTTAAGAAATATTCTGCAGAACATTTTCCAGTGTATGCTGAACTGTTATCAGTAATTAAAAGTCAACTCCAGTTGTCAAATATAGGAACTAGGAATGTTTAGCGATAGTATTTGCATTATTCATTGATTCAGCCTCTGGGGCATGAATCATCTAACATCTCGTTTGCTCCGCTCTGATGAGCGTGTTCCCGTGACCAGTTCTCCAGTTGCACTGAAGAGTCGATGGGCCAGCTTTATCGGAGCAGGCCCTGTGCATGAGTTCAGAAGTGAGCCTGTGGCACGTCCTAAATGGTTATTAGCTGTGTCTGGAGGGAGGGTGTGTGTCAGTAATAACACAAGTACATCTTCTGCTGCAAATTTGCTTGTTGGCATGAATGTCTGAACTAATGCGAAATGGTCTTCTTCCCTCTCTCTTCTCAGAAAATATCTTCACTCAGCAACCAAGTTATTTCAGCGACCTAGATGAGACTCTGCCCACTGTCCTCCAGGTGCTGCTTTCCTGCTTGGCCCGCGGCTCAGATTTTATATGGAAATGTGGCATAGCTTAGAGGGTAGAAGGGAGCAAATGTGGTCATAGGCAGGCAGAATGTATTTGCTATTGCTTACTTTCTCTAGTTTATGCTAATGTGGGTCAGGTAGGTTTGAACCTTTAAAACTATTACTTGATGACTATTTCCTATTACCTTCCTTCAGCTTCTGGCCTTCTCTGCAGTTAACCATAGATTCACAGAAAGCTTTGGGATGGAAGGGACCTTTAAAGGCCACCCAGTCCATCCCCCTGCAATGGGCAGGGACATCTACAACCAGATCAGGTTGCTCAGAGCCCCATCCAGCCTGGCCTTGGATGTTTCCAAGGATGGGGCATCTCCCACCTCTCTGGGCAACCCCTCCCAGTGTTTCACCACCCTCATCATAAAAATTTCTTCCTTACATCCAGTCTGAATCTAACCTGTTGTAGTTTAAAACCGTCACCCCTTGTCCTGTCCCTACAGGCCCTGCTAAAAAGTCTGTCCCCATCTTTCTTGTAGGCCCCCTTTAAGTATTGAAAGGCCACAATAAGGTCTCCCCGCAGCCTTCTCTTCTCCAGGCTGAACACCCCCAGCTCTCTCAGCCTTTCCCCATAGCAGAGGTGCTCCATCCCTCTGATCATTTCTGTGGCATCTCAAGGCATTTTCGTTAAGCAGTTCAAAAAGTATTCTTTGTATCCTTCCCACAAGCGGGGGAAGCATTGAAACTTAAAACAACAAAATAGAGACCATGAGAGGTAGCTAAGACTTGACGTAGTAGAATGGGTTAGCGTTAACACTGCAGGTTTTCAGGAGTAAATGAAAATCTGTTGGAAGGGATGCATTGTTGCTGTACAAAAGGTATTTAGCACCTCTCCATGTCTAAGCTTTCATTTTTATAAGCAGCTTTTATATTCCCCAGACTCGGTAAGCAGGATTCACATTTAATCTGAGGGGGAAATCAAGGTGCCTTGACATCTTTGTACCCTGAAAATGTCATATTTATGTCCTCAAAAAGCTCACCTATGCACAAAAATAAACAAACGCAAGATACTGTTTACCCAAGACACCTATAATGTCACTTGACTTTTGAAAGCCCACATTCTTCTTTTTTTTTCCTGTGTGTTAAGAAACAGTTAGAGGTAAATCTCAGAGGTGACCCCATGTTTAAAAAATATTCTAGGATGTAAAACCAAACCTTCAGATGAATTACTGCAGAGATTCCATTTGCTTTTCATGATGTACTGCATCGGAGCAGTTTCTCTGCAGAACACTGGTTTCTTTACTGTGTGTTTTGGTAACCATTGCAGGGTGATACCAGTGTATCTCAAGTGTATGGATGCAACAGCTCAAACAAAGATGTGTCATTACTGATCCATAAAACTATTTATGTGCTTACACTGTCACTGAAAGGAGTTGATACCTGTGCAGGTTTAGGAGCTTACATGCCCTGTAGAATAGTAATATTAACATCAAGTATGCAACTTCAGGACCTTTATCCACCCATTCACGTATCTCTGGGAGGAGGGTTTGACAAATCTCTCAAGGTGCAAATGTAGAGGAGTTGCTTTTAAGCTGGTCCTACACCAAAGGTTGTTAGCAATCCGGAACCTAATTCTATCAGCTTCTCCCCAGATTCTTTGTTTATAAACAAGAGCCACAAAATCTGTCCTGCTAACTTCAGGGGACAGGGCAGGAAGGCTTTGGGACTAGCTCATAAGCAGGGGGTGGTGTTAACGTCCCAGCTGTCCCACTACTCCCTTACAAACAGGGATCCTGGGTGGCCTCCCAGTGTTGGCCTTGCTGGCTGATTTTTCTCACATAGCTAAGGATTTGGATTGGCTGCAATCCTTGTCTCAGCACCACAACCGTATGCAGCTGCACTTAAATTACTTGCAAGTTGCATGGAGTTTCAGAAGTAGCTGTAGCTTGCAAGAGTCTGTTGCAGCTTTCATCTTACGCAGCTCCGTGCTGTATGGAAATAGTCCCATATCGCATACATGATCATAGCAGTGATTGTTAACAAGATAAAGCATGTCCCACTGCTTTCTCCTGTCTGTTTTAACACCGTTCTGTTCTTTTGATTTAGGTGTTCAACAATATTTTGCATAAGTGTGGTTTGCAGTGTGAAGGAGCCTCTGCTGAGCCCCAGAAATTGGAAGAAAAAGTAAATGTGACTCCGGGGAACATGCCCCTCCAGGTAGAACTGTTGCTCCTTGCACTTCACTGTTTGTAGTCCTGCAGACTGAACAGTCCATGGAGCAGTAAGACCACAGAGGGTCATTCTGTTCCCAAACGCTGGTGGCTCATACAGCACATGGATCCACGTCATTGTTTCACTGTTTGTCATATGACTTGATGACAAAGCCTTTCCACCATGAGCTGGTTGCTTCGCTCGTGTGCATTTCAGCCATATCCATTGTGTCCTGGGTTCTTTTTAAACCTGGCATCTTTTTTGCTTAACCAGCTTATAAGTAATGTAACAGAGTATCTGACAGAAGTCTCCGCATAACCCTGACAGTCATCAGAGTTGTTTGGTTTTTTTCTTCAGAAATGTTTGTTTAAGAAGTGTACTTTAGTTAATTAAGAGGGGGGTTTTTTTGTGCTGGGTGCTGTACAAAGACAGGCCTCACGTCAGTGAGCATGGTCTTCTACAAAATCTTAATCATACAGTTTGTGTGTGGGAGTTGTTACAGCTACCCTGGAAATGTATCTTGCACTGAAATGGACCACTGAAATCATCCCTTTAATTCCTGTATTACTGCTATGCAGTGCTTCCAGCTAGATGGGCAAGAATTCTATATGTGGAGGATATATTGAGGACAAAGCCACTGTCCAAAACAGGATATGATGAATTTCTCGTAATTTCACAGAATCTTTAATGAGTGAGCAGTTGGGATTGCATTATAGATCTTTAAAGGACAGAAGTTTTAGTAGAGACATTGTCTCTGCCTCGAGACCCGGTAACATGTAATGTGTTTATGATTGATAGCAGACTCTCTTCGTGCGGTCAGGAAAAAGCCTTGGTCTGCACATGATGTGTCCCTGTTAGTGAGTTATACTGTGTTCCTAGGAAAACTTGTCTGGCTTTTCTCTCAGTAATTGCTCTTTCTCTCTCAGGAGCTGAAGGATATTGTGCTGTACTTATGCGACACTTGCACGACACTCTGGGCGTTTCTTGATGTCTTCCCATTGGCTTGCCAGACCTTCCAGAAACATGAGTTTTGTTACAGGTACATCTTGGACTGCAGACAGAGCTTGTCTTGGTGAAGTAAAAATACTGAAAGTGCTGCTGTGTCCTGTCCTAGTCCCTTCATTGGTAAAAGAGCGGACAGATTTAGTGCAACTAGAGACTGCTAGGTTCACACTGACAGGAATGCAGAATGATAAGTAAATTAGTATAGGGACGTCTAGAGTTTGTCTGTTATACGTTCACCTTCGTCATTATCTATGAGTGATCCTAGAGCCAGGCAACCATGACAATTTCAAAACGCAGCTAAATGGTGCTCGGTGTGCTTTGGAAAGGGTGGAGAGGGATGAGCAGAAAAGAGCTGTAGACAAAAAGAGCTTCCTGCTGTAGGACCCAAAGCAAGGGAAGCAGAAAGTATTTCAGAGTGATAGTCCATCAAGGTCTGAAAAGAAACGTTTTTGTTTGGTGTTCTGCCTAAGTTTTATGTTAGAGAATATTACTGAGGTTTGGCAAAAGCTGAGTGCCTGGGAGGGTGACAAGCCAGCACTCCCGCAGCTGGGCTGACAGCTCAGTCCTGTCCAACTCTGGATCACAGTGGCGATGAGTCAGGATGGTCTCAAGGACCAGACAGCAGAGTGTGTTCCCACAGAGGCTGCAAGTCCTTGAGTGGCACTTACCCGCCGTGCTCTAAGCCCCTGGATCATCTTGTGGAGTCTTGCTGTAACAGCCTTTGTTTAGGACCGAGTGAAGTGTTAATTTATTGTCCATATTTCCCCTGTTTTCTTTGCTCGTTAGTGTGAACGAACACGCATTTGTGTATTGCTTTTGTTTCCAATCACGTTGCAGACCTCTGAAGTCTTACAGCTGCTAGTGGTTTATGGACCACAGGTTGAGTAATGCTGCTCTGGGGCGTGTAGGTTTCTGTCCTCTTTGGATGTTGTCGTCGAGTTGGTTATTGAAAGAAGAGCAGACTGGTGGACTGCTGGTGGCTGTTTGGGTTGGCCAGCAGCACTGCTTACATGCTTGGTTACTCAGAGGAGGAAAGCCTTTTGCTTTTAATTCTACTGTTGATGTCAGAGATGTGCTAAAATAGCGTTGATCTCTGTGCAGTGGGACAACAGCAACATTTTCATTACTTCTCAATATGGACTAATGGCTGGGTCTTTGGAGCGTGGGGAGGGAAAACTGATTTACGTGTCATCTTTTTGGAACCTCTGAGTCTGAATCAATCTGCTGGCACTCGCTAATTTCTCACCCTGACTAAAAGTATCAACCAGCTTCTGCTACATTTGCCTCAAGGATACTCATTTAACATGTTTGGCTCTTAATATGAGACATGGACATAATGTTCCTAATGGAGTCTCTGCTCATCAGTTCAGCAGGCTTGGCTTTTGTGCAAAGTGCTGTAAACTGTTATTTGTAACATCTAGCTAGTGATGAAGCAGTACTGGCTGTTATTCTCTGAGGGCGTTCCTCCGCTTCTCCTGGGGCTCTGTCCCTGAAGGAAAGGGTCTGTGTGGGCTGCCTGGCACGTCAAATGTGGAACTGGACCAAACTAACTTTCTTTGTTTCCTCCCTGCCCCATCCTATTGAAACATCCTCTTAGGCTTTCTGCATATCGGATACCTTCATCTAAATGCCCACCTAGAGCAGAGCCGAATAGCGAGACCAGTAAGACTTTATTGGAAATCACATCCTGTTTCATACCCAGTTTTTAGCAAACAGCACGATAGGGCCATAAGGATATTGGAGTGGGAGGCGGTGTTTCGGGATGGACTCAAGCATATCAGCTCTTTGCAGACTGCAAATTTGTGTTTGGGATGTTTCTCAGTTGGGCAGATTGTTCTTCTGTTCAGCAGCATGATGCTTTTCCAATGCATTTCTTTGCCTACGTCTTCAAAGACACCTTGATGGTTTCCTTAGAGTGCTGCTCTTTGTCTATTGCATATTTGCTTGCTTGTGTTTCAGGGAACAAATAAAAAAATGGGGTAATGCTAATGAGTACTGCTAGCGAGGAGAATTTAATGAAAGTAACCATTTGATTTGTCTTTTAGCAAATGATTTTTGAAACCTCATTTGACGGTTACTTGTTTGTTGCCCCTTTCTACAGATTAGCTTCGTTTTATGAATTGGCAATTCCTGAGCTGGAATCTGCAATTAAGAAGAGGCATTATGAGGATAACAGGTGAAAATGTCTGCAAAGGCTTGCATTTTCTTTTCAATAAAAGTCTCCCAGGGCTTAGTTAAAAATTCACTTCATGCTGCTTTAGCCACCTCTGCAGAGTCTTTCTATCTTTTTTTATGCTGCTTCAAAGAACTCTGAAGAGATGGCTTTTCTAATTCCAAATTTTCCTGGGCAGTGGGGTGACTAATGATTTCTTTCACTGCTGTCTAAGAAGAAACTTGATGGGAGATGCATTCAAATTGTAACAAAGTGGGAAAACATGAATGATATCTCTATGTATAGTTTGGTCTCATTTTAAGGTGCAGACTATGCTGGTACAGATCTCATGTGTCTAGCTGTCAGGACAATTGATGATTGAGACCAGCTTTGTTTAGAGCATGGATTTTTCCTTAATGAGTACGAAATGGCTCTAATCTCTGGTCCTTGCAGCAAAGAAATTATTCTGCTAATGAAATGCCTCCTCTTGAGGGGGTAACTGGAGTAAAGGTGTGTTAAAGATTCAGATTTCTTGTGCCGACACCAACAGTGTGTTCTTTTACTCTTTCTGAAGTGTTTTTGCTGATTTGTGGAGGAGAATTTCACATTCCAGGAAGAAGATGATAGAAGCTTTTCACATCCTAATAAACCAAGTCTGTCTGCAGCCCATCTTAGAAAGCAGGTAATGGCACTTGGGCTCTGTGGTACCAGCCAGTTATTTGATTGCCATTGTGGGGGAGGCTTTTTCCTCATTTTCAGATTTACTGGAGAAAATGAACAGATACTGCTCTTTGTGTTGGGTCATAGCCAAAGACTTTGGCTAAGATCAGCAGTCTGATCCTGCATAGCAGGGATGTCCCAGATGAAGGTATATGATCCAGAACTGGTGTGGTGAGCTGTGTGTTGACCCCACTAAAGTGGGATAAGGCTGTGATCTGGCAAGCTTTCTAACCTCAGTTTATGGCTAGGTTGCAAAGTCTAATGCTGTGTGTAGACACCTTGACTGACACCACAGTAAATGTGATGCAGTGTTACAGATCATTGAAAACAGTTGTTTTGAATCTAGATACTGGTGCCTTTATCTAGTTCTACCCCTGCTCCTATTGTGAAAATTGTTAACTGATAGCTCTGTGAGTAATCTGAAAATGAAGACAAGTATAGCTATCCTTATTTTAAAATAGAGAAACGAAGTGACATGACCCAAAAATCATGCTGCGTATTGGGGACAGAGCCAAGAACCTGGATCTTGACTGGAAGGCCAGTGCTGTCTTGGGCTGGTCTCTCTTTGCCTGTACTCGTTACAGGTTTTGTAGATTACTGGTCTCTGTGGCTCCTGTTCTGCTGGAATATTTTCCCTGGTTTGATATCAGGAGGGTTGTCCAAGCAGATGAGGAGGGTCTGTTGGTGGAATTCCTTATGAGACCTGGATTTGCTTCCTTGACTTCCTCTGTGGCCTGGACTAAATCACCCACCCTGTCTGTGCTATAAGTCCAATCCTTAAAGGATCAATAGTAGCCTTGCCTTACCCTTGCTTACCTGAGTATTGCCTTTCAGTACCCACCGGAATATGGAAAGTATAAAGGAACTAACGAGTGTAATGTGTTCAGATTCTGCAGTATTAAGGACTATATATACTTCAGAGGTAGTAAAGGACAGCTCCAGACACTCATTGCCAATTTGACGAGAGCTACTGTGAAAACAATATGTCCGGCTTCTATGGAAATACCTTTTTCTTAACACTAAGCTACTGCAGAGGGCATTCTGTCTTGCTGTGAGGCTTGATGCATCAGCAGCAATGGGAGGTTTAGGCGTTATAACAGAAAGGTTGCAATAGGCGTTTGCTTGGCATGTGTTCTTACATAGGTGAGCACATATTTTCTGGGAGGTTCACTGGTATAATCCCAAGGCATATAATAAGAGCGCAATTACAAAAGCACTGCACACCCTTTTCTGCTTATTGCAAGTCTGAGGCATCAAACTATGATTTGTAAAGCCTGTCAGAAGTCCTGTAATTCTAACTGTGATACAGCTTTAGATCTAGCTGGCTAAAATGTTTGCTGAAGCCATAAAAGAAACTTGTTTCCATTGGACCCTTTGCTCCTGTGAAAGCCAAAAAGTGGACTGAAATTTGTTTTCAAATAGGATTTTCCCTTGATGTATGAATGTGACTGGTTTGGCTAGTGAGGCAGAATGTGGAGATTGTGCAATGCAGTAGGCTTACCACTGAGTTTTTCACTCTGTTGTGCCATTGTTTTCTGCAGCTGTGAGAACATTCAGCCTTTTATTGAGGAATTTCTACAGATCTTCACTTCGGTGCTTCAGGAAAGGAGGTGAGTCTGGCTGAAAGAGGCCCAAGGGGAGGGTCCGCTTGCCTTCCTCTTCCATTCTTTACAACAGAATTGACCGAGACATTATTATGAGGCATTACGATGCATTTGGGAGTTAGAAATCATTCTAACTAGTTGGGAGAACTGCTGTGAGAGGATTTCAGACTGCGGTACAGACTTTATTGTAAAGGTGAGGAGGATGTTGCATGACACTGGAGAATGTTATTCTTCACTCTCTTTAATCCAGGCTTTCAAAGTGGAGGATAGCAATTTAGCCATTAGCTACCTTGACAAGTTAGGCTATTATTACTAATCTGTGCTTTTCAACTGGGGTGACCAGACCAGAAAGATATTAAGTGCTAATGCTGAAGACGTGAAGTGAATAAGTGGCAGAACTGGGAATTCGATCTTGTCCTCCTGATGATCCTGTCATTCTGATCATGTTCAAGTCATAAACCATATTTTCTCTGTAATGCGGCACTGGGTTACAGGTCTCAGCATCATGAGGAGCGTTGTGGCTGGCTCTGGTGGCTTGGGCGGAAGTGTTGCTGCAGTATAACGGGGGCAAAATCAGACATGGCAACCCCTCCTGGAATTCAGTATTGGGTGAGGGGTTGTACATGTTCCTGCCTGAGCAGTGAGGCAGTCAAAGTGGCGTAGCAGGGATGGTAGTGTCTGACAGGTCTGCTGCTAATTTATTCTTGAGTTCGACTGATTAAACTCGGTTCTGTGTTTTCAGATTTCTCCGTGACTATGACGAGCTGTTTCCTGTTGAGGATGATGTCAGTCTGCTTCAGCAAGCATCCTCCACACTGTATCCTTTGCTGTCACCTTGGGGTTTTGCAGACCCGGCTGCTCTTAGATTCCTTCACGCCAGTGGCATTTCCAGTGTTGCTGCCTCTGGTTAAGCTGCACGACTGGCAGTGAGTGATGGAAAGTTTTTCCTTAAAAAAAGAAAGGAGGGAATGTTAATGTAGGCACAGGCTTGGGCATCACTGAAAATTGCATAGTTGCTTCAAGGTGAGGTCTGAATATGTGCATGTAGAAATGTCCTTAATGCTGTCCTCTTAGAGATGAGACCAGGACAGCCTATATCCTCCAAGCAGTGGAAAGCGCGTGGGAAGGGGTAGACAGGAAAAAAGCACAAGTCGTTAAAGATCCAACACCACCAGCAGCATCTAATGGAGCATCAGCAATAGTGGAGAGCACCGCTGAGGATATGGAAGAGCTCGGGGCTGCATATGCGTCAGAGGATGAGGTGAGTAGAGCTGTGTGGATAGGACTGGGTTCTGCTCTTCCTGTCCTTACTTCATTCATCTGTGAAGAGAGGATTGGTTTGCTCGGTTTTGGGGATTACGTGAGATTTAGTCTCGTTTCTTAGCTTCGCTAGGTTTCAGTGCAGCCCCGAGTGCCTTGTGAAATGAGAAACAAAGCTACACCTGAATCCCAGCTTTATCTTTGAGCAAATTGCTTCTAACAACTGTTGGCTTGGGTTTCCTGTTGCTGTGGTTCATTTAAATACTGTGCTTCATCACTGTAGTTCATGTGCATATTTTTTAAATGCATAGTTCGTATGTTACTTGAGGAAGGGATTCTCCAGAGTATTCATACTGACTCAGGGACAGGCACAAGTAGTTGTGTGCCCAAGTCTGTGCCATAGAGCTTGCGTAGTATAAACAACTGATTTCTCTTTTTTGACTTCAGTCTTTGACTTCTTTTGTGTTTAAATTCTGATAACCCAGACTGCTCTTTTCCCTTTCTTAACGTGCATACCTGCCAGCCCTCTGCTGCTGTCCCTTTCCAGTAATGCCACCCATTCTGTTTGGTGTACGTAGTGTGCCGGTGCAGCTGCTGCGCCCATCGTCAAGGTGTCAGGGGTGGAGCTGGACTCTCTGATCTCTCAAGTGAAAGACCTGCTGCCAGACCTTGGTGAGGGCTTCATCCTGGCCTGCCTGGAAGAGTACAGTTACAACGCAGAGCAAGTGATCAACAACATTCTAGAAGATAAACTGGTGCCGTACTTGGATAAGCTGGACCGAACAATGCAAAGGTGTGAGATAACTTCTGGCGTGGCTTTGATGCCTTTTGTTTTTTCATTTGTGGGTTACCATTTAACGTCATTCTTATTGAAGGTTAGACACTTGTAGAGCTCTGAGAAGTTGCGTGTGCATTTTCTTGGGGTAGATAGCTGGAGTGAGAGCTTCTCATTGCTGTCTGCCACTAGCTTTCTGCCCTCGTTGTGTCCCTGCAGAGGACTGGAACATTCACTGTTCGGCATTTCCGTAGAGCAGATGCTTGGCTGTGTTTTGTGATGGGGGGACAAAAATACTTGTACATTAAACACTCGAATAAGAACCATTAAAATTCCATCATGGGGACATGGGCTCCGCCTGGGCTGGGCAATAGAATGTGTTGCCTTCAAAAGTTATTTTGCTGCAGAGGACAGGGTGTTAAAATCCCAGCTGTCCTGCAGGAAAGGGCATCTTCAAAGGAACTAACTCAGCTGAAATTCAACCTGCGGGGTCAAATACAGTATTTGAAAGGCTACTGTTTTGCGATTGGAGATAAACCAGAGAGACATTGGAAATGGCAATTTAGATCCATTTTTGCCTACCCTTTGACAAACTTGCCAGGCTTTTGCTTGCTTCTCTGGGCTGTACATGGGATGTAGGATTTATAGCTGGCAGTGGAATTGAGTTGTTTTAGTTCGTCTGCAGCTGCTAGCATGTGTTTGTGCTGCAACAGCAGTTTCTGACTGAGTGTCAGGATGTGAATGTGCTGTTTGTTCACATTTCATGGAGGAACGGGCAGACTGTCTCATTGTTGCATTAAAAAAGGAAAGCATCTTTATCAGAAAAATGATGTAAAAAAAAAAAATCTTAGTTTTGCAACAATCTTCATGCTCTCACAGTCAGATCTGCTGACTTTGGCACGAATGATGTGGGGTGGGCTTTTGGAAGGGTTGTTTTTTTCTGGAAAGCCAGCAGTTACAGAAGATAGGGCTGGATTTTCTTTCCTGCCTTTTGCATCTTGAAACAAAACTGTCAGTTCAATAGCAAATGTAGAATTTTGATCACTGCTGATTTTAAAAGTGAGCACAGCAGCGTTTTCAGATGCCCAGCTGAGCTAACAGCACCAACAAAATGAATGTAAAAATAATGGTCTTTTGACTTATAAGTTGAACAAATGTAAACCTGGAACCATGAGAAAGAATTAAGAAGGAACCATAGGGAGATAAATATCCTGAAATCAACAGCGGCAAATTATTGGAATTTTTTCCAGCATGTAATTCATCATACTTAGTGTTTGGCTTTACTGAGTCACTGTTTTGAGACCAGCAGTCTGTTGAATATTGCATGCTCCTGTACAGTTTTACTTATTTTTAAATGAACAGAAGAATTTTCTTTTTGCTTTCTGTAAGCTGCTTTAGTTTCCCAACAAAGATAAGCTTCAAAAACTGTGCCCTTTATCTTAGATCAATGCCATGTGGTGGTTGTGCATGTACTATAGCGCGGCTGTGAAACGAAGGAATAGCAATCTGTGACCCAGTCAGCCAGCACCACGAAGAGGATCTTGGCATGCTGTGGATGACTTTGAGACTGACAAAGGATAAACCAAGGTCTTAGGAAGGAGAGGACTTGGTCTTCCTCAGTTCACCTTTGTTTTTATTCTCTCTGTTGTTTTTTTTTTTTTAACAGACAGCTGAAGCCAGACCCTACTCCCCTAGTCACGTCTCGCTATAATGTTTTCCAGAATGATGAGTTTGATGTTTTCAGTAGGGATTCAGTGGATGTTTCTCGGATACAAAAAGGCAAGCGGTGAGTATCGTGCGCCCTTAATTAACCCTGTCTGTCAGGAGGAATAAATATCTGTAAACCTGCAAATTTATTTCTCGTACAAACCTCCTGCAGGAATTTGTTGGCAGGGGGTAAGGCTTATCAAAAATATTTCCCACCTGTTTCTTCTGTTTCTCCGGGAAAGTAAAATGAAATATTATTACGGGGTTGGTTTCAGTTAGTGTTTTTCCTAATTGGCTTTCCTCTGTACGCTGCTAGAGATTGCTCTGCCAAGCTCATTTGTAACGTTGGGCTCTTGCTTCTCGGTTTTAATGTTAAACTTGTACTGAACAACAAACCTTGCAAAGCACCCATCTCTACGAGCCTGGGATTGTGACTCAGAACTGAGAATAAATAATGATTTGGTTTAGATCCAAGTGTAGCTTCAATATCCATCTACTTCAAAATCTGATAACACTCAGTGGCTTAGACTTCTTTTGTTGTTCCTGCTGCTGTAAGCTTCCTGCAGAAGGGCATTTACTTTGCTTTCTGCCTAGTTTGGCGTGTTGTGCTGTGCCACGCTCCATGCAAATTTAGGTTGGGGCATTGTCCTGATGGCTCCCATTGATGTCAACTGTATCTCTGTAATATGGTTGATTTGTTTCAGATTCTTTTTATACACTTTCTCTAACCAGCCAAGTCTGATCTTTACGTTGGTATGTATTTACACAGAATGTAAATAGAAGTCTGGCTGGAGACTGAGCCACATGACCCTGGGAGCTCCCAGTTAAGGTTTGATTGCAAAGCTGCATCAAACTCTCCGGAGAAAACCACTTTTGTCCCAAAGTCCAGTCAAACAGCTTCTCAGCAGCAGTGCTGTAGTGTTTATACTGGCTCAGCTAGGCAAGAAAATAATTTCTTTTCTCTCTGGCCAAGGCAATGACTTCTGAAGTGTCCGTAGCTAAGAATTCACAGGTACAATCTCCTTTTGCCTCATCGTGTTGCCTTGCTCAGAGCGCAGGCAGGCACCTTGTCCGCAGGAGCTTTGTGCACAGGCACGCTCGGTTCTCTCCCACCTCCCCAAAGTTTTGCACGTGTGGGCGGCTGCTGCAGCAGCCGGACAAGGCCAGAGAGCACTGTCTGAGTTCAGCACGGTGCATCCAGCACAGGGAATAACCCTGCTGGGAGCTCCCTCTGCAGATCATTTACAGAGCTTTGAAAGTGGTAAGTCATCCCAGAGCTGGGTTGTGGGACCCTGCTCCCACGGCATTGCCCTCCAGCTGCTGCTAAGGAGGCTGTGTCTTCTCTCCAACGGTAACATCGCTCCTTGAGAAAGTTGTCATCTCTTCTGCTATACTGTTACGTGATCTCTTGGGATTATCCTCTTACTGCCGCTGTTCCTGGTGTCTCTTGGCCTCCCTCAGGCTATGTCTTTGTTTCAAAACAGTTCTTACACTGAGAACCCTCTCTCTGCAGGACTCCAGACATGTTATTTATGTTTTGGGTGGTTTTTAAAACCTGGAGGTAACTAGCTGGGATCAGCAATGCCCAAAGTTGACCATATCTAACTAGATCAAAGGATAAGCTATAATACCTTGCTCTCTAGGCTTTAATGTTCAGAACTCCATAAATATGAAGAGCGTCCTGTCAGCACTAAAAGTGCAACTTCCTCAGTAGTCCTTGTTCCACAACAAGAAGCCTGATGTTTTAGCCAGGTGTCGGGGTAACAGGTTTCTCCTAGCCTAGTTTGAGATCTGCTTTGGATTCAAATTGTATCAATATTTTTTTTTTCCTTTCTCCTTCTTAAAATCTTTTGCTCACCAAATTCCGCTTGTGTTTAAAGAGCTGTTGCTGCCTAAGCATGATGTAGCAATAGTGCTTCAAGAGCCAGACCAGGTTGGGTCCCATTGCGCTAGCTGCTGTGCGGGTAAGCATAAGCAGTTTGGGGCAGGGACTGTTAATGTGAAAGAGAAAGCCACGCCAGGATGAGGAGAGAAACAAGCATGAGGAAATGAACATACTAGCATATACATGATTCTTTGCTGATCCTGAAAAGTGATCTCACCTGTCTCTGCCTGTCCAGCCATAATTGCTAGCCGAATCTGTCTCTGGAAGTCAGAGCATGTCCTGAACACCATGGGACTAGAGGAGTTATCCTACTGTTTTTCCTGGAATTGGTGTCTGAAACATTTCATTGCAGCCCTTCTGCAGTCATCAGACCAGCTCAACAGGAAACAATTATTAAATACTTAGTTCAGTCTCATGCTGAGTACCAACAGAAGATGTTATCCCAGCCTAGGTATGTGTGAACTAACCGCAGGCTTTCTAGGGCATTTTGGAGCTAAATGCAGGCATGTAACAGAGTGAGTCATGGAAAAGAGGGGAACCGCATCTATCCGTAATGTTACTTTGTTTTGAGGTTCTTAATGAAAATCAGGCTGCTTAGATCACTTCCCCACTGCTTGCTGGTATGTCACATAAGTCTATCCATTCTTGAGTCACTGACAGTCTGCCTTGGCCGGGTTCTTTCTCTGATAATATCCAGATGCCAAATAGATCACTGATGCATGTTTCCCCTAGGCTCTGAGGGCTACAAGTTGTCCTGTGAATACCTGACAGCGCCCTTGCTGCTTTGTCATAAGCATATACTTGGCTGGTCTGAAAAAGGGGACTTCAAAGAGTTCATGCTTGTGCAGCTTGAGACGCAGCATCTCAGTGGCTGCTTTTTAATACCTCTGTCAAAATTCTGTTTCTTGGTCTTCCCTTCTTTAAAATGACCACAATTTACTTGCCTCCTAAATTTAAAAAAAAATTGTACATGCAGTGCTTTGAGATAGGTTGAATCAGAATCACTAGTCTACTCTGTTTTGTTCTTTTCATTCTTAGTTGTGCTTATTCTAGTCCTTACTTGCAGCACGGGTAATTTTTTGGCTCTCCCCATCTACATTCATAGTTTGCATCTCACGTTTGTTAGCTGAGGTTCTTGACTATAGGAACATACATGTCCGTGCAGCAGTTGCTCTAATGCAGCCCTGGTCCGTGATTTGCAGCTGCGCGTGCTACCGCAGTGAGACGATACTGCAGCATGGTGTTAGAGGGCACTCTGGGCCTTGCAGAGCCGTCTTGTAGACTGGAGTCTTAGCCCTAACAGCTTGCCATTCAAGATGCATGGGACTTCTTGTGTTATTTGGATCTTGGCCAAATTTCAGCTTGAGTATAATTGCATTTGGCCTCCTGTAAAAGCTTCCTTTCTGTCTCAAATGACAGTGGCGGTCTCCAATTCCTGTTCTTATCTGCTGTGTAATCTTGCTGGGCTTCTGTTTAAAAATGACCTTGTTCCAAGCCAGGAGTGGCCATTTTTAGTAGCCGGACAAACAGTCCCGTTATAAATCAGAGAGGAAATAGGCAGGCTTAAGCAGTGCTTGTGGAGTTTGAGATGACACTTCTGTTGCTTCAGCTTCCACTTACTGTGAGGAAAAAGGTAACTTATAGAGAAGATCTTTACACTGCCTTTCTGTGTCTGCTTCTCTGTTTCCATGCTGTGGAGTGCAGGAGGGAGAAAGACACGACCAGGAGTTTGCTGAATGACAAACGCCTGGTTGCTGAGCAGAAGGAGCGCTACAGCCAGTACAGCGTGATCGTGGAGGAGATTCCTGTGCAGCAAGGAGAAGCTCAGCTCTACAGGGAGGACTATGAGGACGAGTACGATGACACTTACGATGGAAACCAAGTGGGGGCAAATGATGCTGACTCAGATGATGAGCTGATCAGTAGGAGGTGGGTGCCGTGGCTGCAATGAGTGGGAGGTTGATGGGAATCACCACCTAGAGTTGTCTGGCTCGCACAAACCTGTTCAACACTGGGTTTTGGCTCTGTTTCTCAATGAGGACGTGCATGCTTCAAACCACCCCTTTTTCTGCTGCCGCTGCTTTCTCTGTAATGTGCAAGGAGGGAGATTTGGGTCTCTCCTCTCCTGTTGGTAGGGAGTGTTGCCATGGTGTGCACCCAGGACGTTGTCAGGCTTCTGCTTTCCGTGTCTGCAGGACTCGGCCGTTGCCTCAACTAATCAACAAATCTAAGAGGGAAATTTGCCATCGTGTTGAAACTTGCACTCACCAGTGCTTCTGCTTACAGAGAACTATCCTGCAGCAGGGGGAAATGGGCTATCTTGAATAATCAGGATTGAGTGCAGCTGGGCAATGTAAAATGGCTGGTTAGCAAAGGAGAAGTTCAAAATTTGGAAAACCGTACAAGCAGACTTCTTCTCCTTGCCAATCCCCTCTGCCATCTGAGAGTGCTGACACCTGGAATTCAGTCCTTGATGGACTGCACAGCGCTCTCCCCAATGACTGACAGCTGGAGACAATTAGCTTTTAGGAAGCAAAGGGTTAGTTTGGGATGGGGGTTGTAGAATTATTTATTTTAGAAATAAGAGCTAGAGATAGAAAACGTGTTTTAGAAGCTGGTTTTACATTTCTGAAAGTGGCCTTTTAAATTCTGAGGTATGATGAAGATGTCACCATTTCTAACCTCAAACCAAAAATGCATCTTTGGAGTTCCTTTGTCCCTTTTGCCTCCCCCCCCCCCCCCCCCCCCAAGCACGGTGAGGCTTCAATTTAAATCCTTTTTGTGGTTTCCCTGTAACAGTGTGGCACTCAGGTCTTTTCCCCTATTTCAGGTGCTCAGTGCTCACTGCTCTTAGAGAGGCAGGGGAGCAATTAATGGATGTTACTGCTGAAAACGAGATCTATAGGTTTGAAGTAACAAAGGCTTTTTCGGTTTTACATTTTACATTTATTTCTTTGGCAGTGGAATGGTGGATCTGAATTCCAATAGAATTTAAGCACACGCATACACACATATATACATACTAAAGAAGAGCTATAGGCATGTGGTAAATTCTGCCTCCACCCCCCCAGGCCCCCTGCGTGTTCAGGGTGATTCATAAAGCTTGACGGATTTCTCCAAGTATTTCCCCCTGTACAAAACTGGGGCACAGCAATGAAATTGGGGGTCCGTGGGTAACCCCAGACCAGGTTTTACAGCACAGCCCTTTCTGAGCATTCATGTTTCTGTCCGAGCTTTAGGTTTGAGGATTTGTCTGCGTACCATAGATGCTCCCCGACCAGTGAGCTAAAGCCTAGCAAAGTGTACTCCTTACTAATGCCTTGTGGCTGTGCCTGGATCCCCTTCTCCCAGAGGAAGCAGTTGTTTCCTTGGAGAAATTCCTTGTGAGGTTTCAGGTTTTTCCTGACCTGCTCCTTTTTTTGACTATTATTATTTTCAGTAACAATGTCATAGTGAACATTCCCCAGTGAAGAGCATGTGTTCGTTAATTGCCCATAGCAAATGTGTCATTAGCTACTGCTTGGGGTTTTTTTGTTTGTTTTTTTTTTCCTTCAGAAAAAGAAGCAAGTCCATGAAATTTGTAGACTCTCATTTTTGAAAGATATGATGCAAACCCAAAAGGATATGCTGTTCAGTGAAACGTTTGTGGCTGCACTGTCTTCATTGCTGACTGTTTGTGTCTTAATTCTCAGGCCATTCACAATTCCTCAGGTCTTGAGACCTAAAGGACAGGAGGAAGGACAGGAAGAAGAGGAAGAGGATGAAGAGGAGGAGGAGGAAGCTGAAAAGGAAAGAGCAAAGGTGACAGTTTGTGGTTGGAGTTGCGTTAAGATTTACTGTATGTCTTATCTGCTTTACCTACAGAGCAATGTGGAGCAGATTTCCTCTTTCAGAGAGGGAATCTTTTAACAGTAGCATGGAGACTGAGCTGCTTTTCAGAGTGGCTACTTCTGCGGTCTGCTGGACTGTGAAATGTCCCCTGAGTACAGCTCTCTACTGCTTCCTAGGCTAACCATACTAGAGCGATGACACTTACTCTGTGGAGAGGTTTAATCTCCTTTATTCCATAGATGGATGATGCCAGCAGAACGCTTTGAGGGTCACTAACACTCTGTTGTCATGGATATACTGGAAATAGTGATGTTGATGGTGTTGCTGGCAGAGGTAGGATGTGGGAAGAAGTCTCAGTCAGGTTTTCTGCCAAATTTTGTGTTTAGAGTCACTGACACCAATCCTGCTGGCTCAGCCAGAAGAGATAATGAACAAAGAATTGACTCTGTTCCATGGTCCAACAGAATCACCTCCTGCTCTAGCCTTTTGCATGATGCTGATGAGTTTACTGACCTCTTTCCTTCCTTCCCATGGTAGGACCATTTTGTGCAGGACCCAGCTGTACTGCGGGAGAGAGCTGAAGCCAGGCGGCTGGCTTACCTTGCGAGGAAGGGGTAAGTAAGCATCTCCCTCTGCGGGGTGAAACTGTGGCTCTGCAGTTAGCAGGTGTTTTGCTGCTGACTGCAATTGTTGAGGGTATACCTGTTCCTTGACATTCCTGTACATCAGGGTCACTGCCACCGTGGTGTTAACTTCCTCACCCAACTTTTATTTCATTGCTTGTTCTGTCCCATCAAATGGGTAGAATGACATTTCACCAGCCATTTGTTTCCTCTTGTACTATTTATAATTCTGAGAATTTTATTTTCGTACTGGCTCCTTGCACCCTCTCCGCAACTCAAGCGAGCTTCCAGGCCACACAGCCGGCAGCTCTGAGAGCGAGGCGTCCCTGGAACAGCCTCTTTATCGTAAGCAGCAGAACCCTGTGCAAGATAGGATCTTGGAGAGCACAGCTTCCCAGAGCTTGAACAGCCAGTTTAATAGCTGGCTTTAGCTGACAGACACAATGTATAGAAGGATGCAGTCGTTGCGTGACTAATGCTGATACTCGGCTATTGCAGAAGCCCTGCAGAGCTGGGGTGAGCCGAGGCTCAAGGCCCGATGGCTGAACTCCTCACTCCCTGTTGTTTCTCGGGATTGGTATATTTTGTCCCCCAAGTGTGCAGCGTGCTTGTTGTGATGTCCTTTTTCTGTGTACTCCAGGCACAAGCACGACAGCTCTGCTGTTGTTGGGAATGTGAAGGGCCACGGGCAGAACCGGGAAACAGTGCAGGAACGAAGGAAGAAGGAAGCAAACAAAAGCACAAGAGCTAACCATAATCGACGAGTCATGGCTGACAGAAAGCGGAACAAAGGCATGATTCCTTCCTGAAAAGACTCTTAGCGCAGGTGTTGCATCATCGCCAGTCCTCTGCTTAGGCAGAGGCAGTTGTGCTCCACTCCCTCGGCACTCCTTTGCTCAGAGGACTGGATGTCGTGGTTCAATACCTGGCACTTCAGCTCGTGCGGAATTGCACGCCCCGCGGGAGGGCTGCCTGTTCACGGAAAGGAGCTGCCCTCCAGGCAGACCCTGACTGCTCTTCAGTTTAGAGAGGGACGCGTGTATGACGGTGGGCTGCACCGCGATGCATCAGACAGGCTGCACCAGCCATTCGTTTCCTTTTGTACTATTTATAATTCTGAGAATTTTATTTTCGTACTGGCTCCTTGCCCCCTCTCCGTGACTCAAGCGGGCTTCCAGGCCACGCAGCGAGCAGCTCTGAGAGCGAGGCTTCCCCGGAACAGCCCTCACAGCTTTCTGCTCCACTGAAATGCCTTATCCCGAAGTACAACTTGAAGGTTGGTAGGAAACCGCTCAGGCTGTTCCCGTTGCCGACAGACACCCAGGAGTTCAGGTGAATAAGACCTTACCATAAATTTCTGTCCCTTGAGTGAGGCGTGTGAAAACAGAACGTGCAAATAAATGATTTAAATCTTTTAGTTGGTGTTTTAGGCTCTTACAAACCGTATTGATCTTTAACTTGGAGGAATGTCAACAAGCCTTTTCATGTTCTGTGTCTGCAGGCAGTGAAATTCAGTTGCTGTTTTGTGTTGGTTTAGTGGAATGAGATCTAGCCACAGCCACTGAGACTAAAGGTACTTGAAAATCAGGATCGAGGCATCCTAAGCAAGATGACGGTAGCATGGAAATCGGAGTTGAAGGCAGAAGGGTCAGAGTCCCTGGGGAGCTGCCTCCTCAATAACCACTTGTCACACTCTGTGAAGCAGAACTGCCCTGATCATCATGTTTGCTCTTGGGAAGGCTGGGAGCTAATAGTAAGCAGCAGTTTGGAGTTGCTGAAAGGACTTTTCCTACGTAGGGAGATGCACAAATTACTGCGTTTACTTTGTAACCTGTCTGTAAGGCGCTCAGACGCCGTGGCAATGGCTGCTACGCTGTGCCTAGGTGAGCCTGGAGTATCTGCCAGCAGCTGGTGATAAAACTGTTCCAGTCGCTGTTGTCACAGAGCATTAGCACGTTTTTGGAGTGATGTCCCCATCGCGGAGACAACCTTTGGGGTAAACAAGGAGGCTTTGCTTGGTTAATCTGCTCCGAGCGCTATCTCCCCACTGCCACACTCTGTTTTTTCTAGTATTGCTGTATGAAGTAGAGCAGGCAAAGGTGTCTGTGCTTGTCACCTGCACGCTGAGAAAATTAGCAGCGGGTTCTGTAGCGTTAGAGCTACTGTGCAGGGTAAACCTAGTGCTGCCTTCCCGCTTCCGAACGCCGCAGAAGGAGCGCTTTGGTAATAAGCTCTGTAGGCACGTACATCACCGCCTCGTTTTACGCAGAGGGCGGGGACTACAGGGCTGTATGATGAGTGCTGCTGCCAAACACTATTGTGCTGGGGCTGTTTTCGGAAAGCGTAGAAATGGCTGTCACCGTTACGCAAATAAGATGAAGTCCCGAGTGCTCTGAGAACAAGATTTTTCTTTGCGTATCAGTACTGCCCAAACCCCCTCATGACAAGGCAGCGGAAAAAAGGGAATTACATTTGCCAACTTGCCCAAATCCACTGTCAAGGGAAATCACCTGCTAGGATAACTAACTCTGCTCTTCTGTAGCTACTGTTCTCTGGACTAATAGCTTCATTTACTCTCCGCCAGTCTGCTACAATGCTGTCTCCCCCTTCCTAATACTGTATTCATCTTCAGTTCTTGCTTCTAAGAAGCTGCAAATCTCTCATCACCTGCTCAGCATAGTGTGAAGCTATCAGCACTGCAGACAGGGCTGGTAGTAAAGCAGGCAGTCTTAAACTCTACGAGATTATCCCAAGAAAGCTTAAACCATTCCTCTTAAGCATCTCTATAAAAGCACAGCTGGGGCTGTGAAAGCTGTAGTTGTGTTTTGCTCAAAAAAACACAAGCACAATTTTTAAGTCCTCTTTGTGTTCTTAGAGTAAATGTTTTACTCCTGACACCTATTTGCAAACCCAATAAAGCTTCTTTCGTTAGCACTGGCTCTAATTTGCTCTGCCTCATCCATTGCTAAAATTCCTCCTTATTAGTGAAAATATAGTGAGGAGGGAGAGATGCGGCTTCTGGGCTGGTACAGTGGGAAGAGCAGGAGTCACTCAGCCAGATCTTCCTACAGCCACCTGAGAGCCCAGAGTAATTAACTGAATCATTACCCCAACCAGTGAAGAAAGATGTCTTTGAAGTGGCTGCCGAGAACAACAGGGGTGGACTCTTCAGCGAAGCTGCTGAGAATTACTCCTTCCCCTCCGACAGTCAGCGGCTGGAGCCGCACGCCCAGCGCGGGGCTGAAGGCTCCTTGCAGAGCTGCAGCTGTGGAAGGCAGAGGAATCACTTGGCTCTGCAAGGAGCGTTCAGCTGCAGCTGTGAAAGGATGACAGGCCAAGAACCAGCACAGTCCCGCATCCAAGGCGTAAAGGATTTACAAAAGAGCATGTAAACTTAAGTCACTTTTCTTTGAACAAGATGAGAAGAAAGCAGACAGCTCCCTACCCCTCAAAGTTCTCAGCAGGCAGAAGCCAAGGGTAGCAGCAGTAGACCACAGCTGTATAAATGCTTTCAAGCCTTTCAAACCATTTTTAGGACGTTGTGATTTCTTACAGTGTCTTGAACCTAAGGTGTGGGGCCATATTTAAGCCTTCTCCATCTCCTCGATAAGGAGAAGGTACAAGCAGGCCAAAGGATAAGTCAGGTGGGGACACAGGCATGAGACATGGACCAAGAATTTTTTATTTTAATACAGTAAGTTTGAGTACAGCAGCAGAACTCCTTGAGTCCATCTTGGTTTACATCATATCAGTAGGTGGCTGATATAATCTGGCTCGGAGTTGTTCAATCAGGAATCCATTTCCCATTTGATACAACCAGTTGCAGGAGACCGATTCCTTCTCTGCAGTGTCTTTTGCCACCCCAGGCTGGATCCTGCTGCTGAGCATTTCAGTCTTCGCTTTTCTCATACTTGTGCTTAATGTGTTTCCACAGTTTCTGTATGTAAAACAAACAAACAAACAAACCCAAATGGGAACCTTAGCCAGATTTTTCAGTGGTCCTGGGATAAAGTTTCACTTTAAAATGTAAGTTATCATGAAACCTACGTCCGCAACAGGCAATAGCAAGAGAGGAAAGAAGAGTTTGTAGGAAAACACCTCCACAAGTACCACCAGGGTACAGGGCAGCGGGGGTACCATCAGCCTGCGCTTCCCTGCGAAGCGGGGGCACGCCCTGCTCCCCAACAGCAGCCTCTCCACCCAAAGGTTTGGGGAGCTGCTGAGAAGCCACGAGCCCACTCTGGGCACAAGCAGCTGCTTTCTGCTGCGGAACAGGCATGGTGGAAGAGTTTGTCCTCTTACTGCTTTGTCCCCTCCACCTTCCTGCCCTTCTTTGGGGGCTCAGTGGGAACAGCACCCGCTGATGCTGCCGTGCCTCAGCTCCCCACGCTCCTCCTGCCCGGGAGGAGGCGGCGGATGAGTCCTGTACCCGGGTCTGCGGGACAGGGAAAGCGTGCCAGGGGCTCCGCGGCTTTTGGGCTGGACAGGGAGGAATCTGCAGACATCCCGCTTCCCCTGTTCTCCTCTGGGAGCCAGTATTCCAGTCACATTGCCTCGGCTCCCCACTCAGACTGGGGAAGGTATTTCTGCTCCCGGAGATACGGGATGCACAGAAGAATCCTATTCCAGGCACTGAAATCTGCTGGCACAATGGGGACCGAGGGAAGCGCTGCGCAAGGCGCATGCCCTGCTTTGCTGTTTGTTGTAGACAACGCTTTAGATTTTCAACAAAAGTTAATTTTCTTGATAATTTGTTTTCAAACCCTGCTTTGGGTTCGGCCTCAAGCTGCGCCAGAGCAGGTTTAGGTTGGATATTAGGAAAAACTCTTCACTGAAAGGGCTGTCAGGCCCTGGCACAGGCTGCCCAGGGCAGGGGTTGAGTCCCCATCCCTGGAGGGATTTAAAAGCTGGGGAGATGTGGTGCTGAGGGACATGGGTTAGTGGTGGCCTTGGCAGTGCTGGGTTAATGGTTGGACTCGATGATCTTAAGGGTCTTTTCCAACAAAACAATTCTGCATATAGAAAATTAATGCTAGAATTAAAAAAGGGAGTTGAGTGCAAAGCTGAAGTTCAGATGTGATTTTATGTCAGCTTTTAACAAATGACTGTTGCTAAAAAGGAGGGGACAGGGACCCTGGTCTCGCTCTTACTGCATTTCCTCAGCTCACCCAACTCCTCGTGAGTTACTTCAGGGTGGTGAAGATGTCACTTTGTGCGGTATCAGTTCTCAGCTGGTTTCATGACCTGGTTCAGGAGGCCAAAGAGCAGAGGTTGCACTGTCAGGGAAGGCACAGGGCAGCTCTTTCCAGCATCAGAGCCATTAAGATGACCTGACTACGCTGGGAAACTGTGCCCTGTGTGCTCCGAGAGACCCGAGGCACATCAGCGCTGCAGGACGGGGAAGAGGACCACTGTGCTGCAGACAGGAATGTGCAACACACAAGGTTTTTTTGTACTTGGTGCATGGTGGAAATAACAGCACCTTGTCTTAGGACACGCGCTGCATCACCTCGTCCTGTCCAGGACACTGGTACATGTCCTGTCCGTGAGACTCAGTATCCAGGCAATTATTATCCCGTCACAGCGCTACTTTGAAATATAAGGATGACTCAACCCATTGCATCGGCACTGGTGAGGCTGCACCTCAAATCCTGTGCTCAGCGTTGGGCCCCTCACCCCAAGAAGGAGATGGAGGGGCTGGAGCGTGGGCAGAGCAGGGCAGCGAGGCTGGGGAAGGGGCTGGAGCACAAGGGTGGGGAGGGGCGGCTGGGGGAGCTGGGGGTGCTCAGCCTGGAGAAGAGGAGGCTGAGGGGAGCCCTCATCGCTCTCTGCAACTGCCTGAAAGGAGGCTGGAGCCAGGGGGGGTCGGGCTCTTCTCCCCAGGAACAAGCGATGGGACGAGAGGGAACGGCCTCAAGCTGCGCCAGGGCAGGGTTAGGTTGGGGATTGGGAAAATCTCCTTCCCCAAAGGGCTGTCAGGGCCTGGCACAGGCTGCCCAGGGCAGGGGCTGAGTCCCCATCCCTGGGGGGATTTAAAAGCCGGGGAGATGTGGTGCTGAGGGACATGGGTTAGTGGTGGCCTTGGCAGTACTGGGTTAACGGTTGGACCTGATGATCTTAAAAGGTCTTTTCAAACAAAACGATTCTGCGATTCTATGATCTAACATCCATGCCTGGGAGAGCAGACCCCGCTGTCCTGCACGTCCCAGCCACAGCTCGACAGCCCTGCACGTTCACCAGCCGCCATCCCCTGCCCCTGCCAAGGGCAGACCGGGAAAGGCGGAGGGCTGCAGACCTGAGGCGTGCACCGCAAGCTCAATCCATTTTAACCTTCCCGCATCTCACCGTCTTTAATCCCGTTTCCCCAGCGGCCTTCGCAGCCCGAGAAGACACCGCAGCCCTGAGTACCAGGAGCCACGGCACCAGCAAAGCCTCCACGGGCCGGGCAGCGCTCAGCTGCGGCCTCGGCGCCTCCTCGGGGAAACCAAGGTCGCAATTCAGCCGGGGGAGCGCCCGCCGCGGGCCCGGGAAGCCAGGGGCAGCCGGCGGTGCGGGCCCCGGGGCCGGGCCCGGTCGGGGCCTGCCTGACCTTCAAGGCCGGGCCTACGCCCGGGTGGTCCCGCGTCGCGTCGCCGCCTTTCCTTACCCCCTCGTTGAGGTGCTCGAAGATGGCGTCGGCGCCCTGGTCGAAGGCGCGCTCGAAGAGGACGGCGCCCAGGACGATGGTGAGGGCGAAGGTGGAGGTGCGGCGGAACAGCGCGCTGTACGCCTGCCGCAGCAGCGCCATCTTGCCCTAGCGCTCTGCGCATGCGCCGCCGGGCGGCGGCGGGAAGGGGCCGGCGCGGAGCATTCTGGGGGGGTGTAGGCACCGGCGCCCCCCGCCGCGGGGGCTTCTGGGGGATGTAGGCGGCGCTGCCGGCAGGCGCGGCGCGGCCTAGGCCTCGGGCCCGGCGGGAGGTGAGTGTCGCCGGGCCCGGCCGGGGCGGTTTGAGGGCCTTACCCGGGCTGCGGGTCGAAGCACCGTCCCCTCCTGGCACCCCTTCCCTTCAGCGGCTTCCGCTGGGCATCCCCAGTCTTTATTTTCTGGTGGTTTTTTGTTTGTTTTGGGTTTTTTTTTGAGGTGAAATCTGCAGCGTTAGCGCAGGCCGGCGGGCTGAAGGCCTCATCTCGTCTCTTAGCAGAATAAGGCCTGTCGGGTGGGGCCCTCCCCGGCTGCTGGGGGGCAGGAGACTCCTCCCGCCTGGGTGGAAAGGGGAAGAAAGAGCGTTTTGTGTTAAAACCCTCCCCTGCTCACCCCGGGGGTAGTTTGGGGGGTTTCTTCTTGTTTGTGCCAGCCGCAGAGGGCATTAAGCGTCATCGGCGTTGTCCGAGCGGGAGGTGGATGCTGTGGCTCCTAAAAGCTGGAGGATGCGCCGGCAGCCGTTGCAGAGGCCTCGGGAAGAGCGTGACATGGCCCCATGTGGCATAGCCGAAGTGGAAACGTTCCCGTTTGCCACCCTCTCTTCGTGTTTTTCTTTCTGTTTCACCTCGGCGAGGGCAGAGGAGCCCCAGGGTGGCTCCAGCACTGGTGGGAAAGCCAGAGAGGTTTGGGTTTGGAAAGGGAGGACAGACACAGGGCGTGGAGGAATCTTAAAATTGAAGTCATCCCGCAGCAGGATTGTTGTTAAATGAGCATCTACATTAAATTTCAGAGCAGATCCTCAAGTGACACTCGCTCTGTCGTTTCATTTGTCTCGGCTGCTCAGGAAGAACGCGTAGTCTGGCTGCGTAGTCATTTCTCTTAATTTATTTATGTTTGGTTCTCTGCATATAGCTACTGTGGGATTTCTGGGGTAGGGCAAAAGCTCTGCTTGTGCTGGAAGCCCCTACGGAGGCTGGAAGGTGCCTAACATATTCCCGTGCCCTGTGTATAGTGTCGTCCCTTAGGCCGGCCCGTTGAAAAGCTCAGCTATTATATTTCAAAGTTAACTGCTAGGGATTGTCTCTAAGACAAATCTCCCCAGTAGCCTATAAACTGCTACCGCTGGGGTGGGTTTGTGTAACCGTCAGGTCGACGTTAATCCCGAATTGAGCCAGTGGCTCTGGATTTACGCCGGGCGTAATGGAAATCAGAATCTGTCCCTCTGTCATTGTGAAGGTGCTGGCAGGCTCTGCCGGCGTTTCGTGTGTTCCCACAGAGATATGAGCACATCTAAATTGGCAGCTGAGTGTCAGAAGCTTGACACTTGGATTTAATTAACTTCACATCTGTCTGGATACCCAAAGTGGCTGAAACGGCCCCGAGCCTGACTATAAGAAAGCAGGAAATTGAGGTCAAGGCCCAGCAGTGATTCTCAGGGTTCGGCGTGGAGAAAAGCTGTTACACCCAGACGAAAACAAGTCTGCCGTATGCCCGTTTCTGGGTCACCTTCTTCCTTCTGTCCACATCTCGGGGAAATCAGTGGAAGAACCCCTGGAGAGTCCTAAATCAAATCTGCAGCTAGTGGAGTGCGAGGTGGAGTGTTTTGGCAGAAATTTGAGAAGGGAAAATGTAGGATGGTGCACATGAGATCTTGCCTGGAGTTGTACCAAGCACGTCAGCTAGATGAGTGAAACACCTGCTAGGTGTCTTAGAACATGCTATTTCTTATAAAACATTGCTCCAAGAGGCTTACAGCAGAGGATTTTTTTGTTAATACTTTTAAGCATTGAGATACAAGACAAAGCTCTGGGTTTTTTTGTATTTGGATTTATGCAGAAAGACTTTTAAGCTGGTACAAAGCCTGTCTGAAATCGTTTATGGCTGCCTGTGGGTCCAGAGGTCTATTCGCCTGAATTCAATTGCAAATTAGGGTCTAGAAATGTTAAGAGGAAATGACCAAGCTGAAGCAGTTCTTTATAAAGCAGCTACATTTACTTTATTTCATAATGACTAAGATGGATTTAATTAGAAAACATCTCTGTTTTCAACTGAATAATGCTCTTTGTTTACTGTTTGAGCCGTTTGGGAAAATGGAAATAGGTTAGCCAGTGTTGCTCAGAAGCGGCTTTTATTCCTACGTACTAGTTCAGCGCAAAGCGCTGTGGATGCTGATACTGCAGAGAGTTGTCAGAATCCAGCCAAGATAATCCATGCAATTGAATTCTTAAAAAGATGGAAATAAGTGCTCAGTGTAATCTTTGGAGGGGGCGATCTCTGGGAGAATCTGATGCTCCTCTAATTGCTTTTTTTTATTCCGTTCATCCCCTGCAATGGGAATTGCTAGGAGAATTTGGGAGCCGGCACCTCTGGGGTGTGGGATCTGGCTGCCTGAAATCTGTAGGAGCTTTCTGCCCTCGTTATTGGCGAAGGAGGGGGAACGAGCTTCTGCAATTATTGCCGTCGGGGTGATGAAAGGAAAAGTTTGAAATATGATTTCAAAGGCTGGCTGCTGCTGGGCTTCTGCAGGCAGAATTCCCATTGAGATCTGTGGAAACTTGTGTGGGACCGCTGCAGAATCTCATTTGTTTTCCCCGTTCACAGCAGCCGCTTCTGCAGAGATGGAGTGCAGGAGCCAGCAGCTGAAGCAGGAAGCTTTTTATGTTACCAGAAACTTTGGGAGACTATGGCAGAAGATGCGGAAGGGGGATTTTTCAATACTTAAAAGCCACAGCAGAGCCTGCCAGTGGGCCAGACGCTGAGGGTAAGAGCGTTCCCTCTGGATTCCAGCAGCCCCACCACAATGCAGCAAAGCTGGCTGCCAGGCTGGCTGTGAAACTCTGGGATGATCTAGTAAAGGACGGGGGAAAATTAGGGCTTCATGTTCGTTAAGCAGCACTCAGTTTTGATTTCTTGGGCTGGAGTAGGGCAATTTCAGACCTCAAGCCCTCCAGAGCTGGTTTACACCTTCCAAGCAGGAGCCAGGTCTGATTGTGTTTGTAGGTGAAGCAGTTTGCAGTCTCATCAGGGAGAGATGGCTGGCCGATCAGCACCGCCTCCTAACAAGGTATTTCACCTGGAGAACGAGGAAAGGACCTTAAAACAAACAGATTTAAAGTTCAGTTGAGTCTCTGAACATTTTACCTTCAGTGTGAAGGTTTGCAAGCCGATTCAAAAAAATCAGGTGGTCTTTCCATTGAATGTAACTGGATGCAGATGGAGGAGACTATGTTTTAATTTGTGGTGTGAGGTCTGAGAGATTTCTGGGGATGTGATTTCGAAGCAGCAGTTCTCGGGAGTGGGGGAAGGAAGGGAGTTTGGCGCAGTTGCTCGTGAGGTGCCAGGATGGATGGCTGGCAGGAGGGCTTGGCGGAACTGCCTCGGCTCTGAGGGATTGCCTGTTGCTGCTGCTCTTCCCGCTGATTCTGAGGAATCGTTAGGGAGGCTGTGATTGATTCTGACCCTGTTTTATTTATAAGATCTTTATTTCTTGCGCTGGTTTCCCTGCCATTTTTTAAACGCATTTGGCTGTCAAGGTGTCA
Organism: Theristicus caerulescens; assembly: GCA_020745775.1. Lineage (NCBI taxonomy): Eukaryota > Metazoa > Chordata > Aves > Pelecaniformes > Threskiornithidae > Theristicus > Theristicus caerulescens. The sequence continues at coordinate 12,299,638 of CM036570.1, forward strand.
AAAACTGGAGAATTGCTTTTGGAGTTTATCTCCCAGTCCATCCATCTTTGGCATTTATCAGGTACCTTTATATCACTTGGGAGAGAACTTACAGCTCCTTCAGGGTATCTGTTGCACCTCCAGCAAGGACAGCAGGTGGGGACAGGGCTGCACGTCATCACGAAGCCCATCTGCCCTACCGGGGTCTGGGCTGCTCCAGGCCCAGCACGGAGGAGAGCACCCAAATTCTGTCCTGTTACTGCTCGATACTCCACAGCAGAGTCTCCGGACTCCAAATACATGTGTGATAATCCCCTCTCCCCCGTGGGAGGGGAAGGACCGGGCATCTCCAGGTTGCTTTCAGTGGCTGTGGAGTTGGGGGTTCTTTCCTCCTGGCTGTAAGGCTGTTGTGATCTCAGTTATTGCACATCTTGTACTCGGTGAAGCAGACACATCTTGCTGCCGTAGGCTGGGGAGGATGAGGAGAGCAGTCCTTGATGTACAGGAGTAAATAGGTGGCTAGGTGAACTGAACGCAATGTTATGTCCTTCAGTGTTTGTAATGCAGCTTCCCACTTGCAGTACAGGTGAGATCAGCTTTTTTTTTCAGCTTTGTGGAGTTGCTGAGTTTCTTCCTTACCTTGTAAAGAGGGACACAGGGGAATTTCCTTCCTCTCGCATGGCAGCTCGTGGAGGTTGTGGTCCAGGGTTAAAGTCCCGGGGCCCCAGGTGGAGGCTGTGGCATGGATCTCTAGCTCCTGTTTGCACAGTGGATGGTTTCTGCTGCACCTTCCCTGGCGCAGGTGGTGGCTGGGAGCCGCTGGCCCTCTGGGGTCGCTGCTTTGTGTGTTCTGAACTCCAGCACACTCAGGGAAGGAGAGTTCTTTCAGCAGAGCCGTTGTTGCTTTGAGTAACGGAGGTAAGAAACGCAGATCTGAGCCTGTTCTCACATATACATGCAGTAGATGCTGCCTTACCAGCCTCTGATGGACAAGAATATATACTATTGGGTCTCACTTCTTTCTCTGTCTGCCAGCCCTAAATGATTTGAGTTCTCCTCCTTCGGAAGCAGGCGCTGTAAATCTTGCATCCTCCATCCCCGGGGCAGGCATGGCTGGGCGCCGAGGAACTGTCTGATGTTTCCCAGGCTGCACTGATGCTGCTCTGCCAGAAGAGAAATGGGGAAAAGATACTTCTGTGACTACTGTGACAGGTCCTTTCAGGACAACCTTCACAACAGGAAGAAACACCTCAATGGAGTGCAGCATCTCAGGGCTAAGAGAGTCTGGTACGACTTATTCCGAGGTGAGTACTACCAACTGTCTGGCACTCCCTTTCTGGGACTGGGGAGGTGACGGATGAGGTGTGGGGCGGGGGGAATAGATAAAATAAATCAGCACTGATGATTTATATTCAGATTGTCTGTGCCAGTAAATTGTGGACTTGATACTGGTGCTGTCAAGCAGTCTCAGAAGCAAAGCCCTCATGTGCCTTGATGTGGGAAAGGGAAACTGTAAACATCAGCTGGGACCTGAAACGAGGTAGAAGAGAGGGAGGTTGTTTCTGAGAACAGGAGGAGGGCTAGGTGTACTGGGGCTTTGGCAGAGGAGGGATTGGAGTTCTGGGGCTGGAGGCTGCGTCAGGATGTGCTGGAGGAAAGCCCCGTGTCGTCTGTCTGTTTAACAGGACTCTTCTCACCCAGCTCAGCGCTCTGGCCTGGCTCACCACACAGTTACATGTGTTTTAGTGCCAGCCTGAGGAATATGGTGGGAATGTGTGTCCAGGGTCCTGAGAGCAGTAGCAAAGACTTAGTTTGGGTTCAACTGATTGTGAAACCACTGCCTGTACGTTCCTTTGCTTCCTTCTGGTTCCTCAGGATCAGGAGTTGCAGGCTGCAAGCCTTGATTTCCCTCTGATTGATAAAATTCCTCATCCCATCTTTGATTAGGAGGGCCATCTCCTCTTGTCTCCAGACTCTGTGGCCTGGCATCAGCCAGTGCAAGTTCTTCCACAGTCTATGGGAGCTGCTGTGTCTTTGGGGCTCACTTTCTCCGGGACGTCTGCAGGAGGTGAAGGACCATTTTGGTGGTGTCCACTGGAGACTCAGCACAGGGTTCTGTGAGGCCTTGCACAGAGTTTTTGCAAGAGCTCTGTGAGTCCGCCTGGTCTTTCTCTGCCTCACAGAAGTGCTGCAGAGTCCTTGCTTTTCTGTCATGCTTGGTTTCCCCTACTGGTGTGGGGAGAAAGCATGAAGCAGAAAGCAAAGAAGGTGATATTTGCAAGCCAGTGAAAAGCTGAAGCCAAGGGTACAGATAGGGACTGTTGACTGTCAATTTGTCTGTGGCTTAAGTTCGTGATTGTCATGTAAAATGACTTCCCACTAGGCAACTGACCTGTTTGGGACCATGATACGATGGGGTATTGCTGTGCAAGAGAACTTTACCCTGTTTTGTCCTTTGTCTCCCATAGATGCTGCCGCTATCCTGCAAGAGGAGCAAACCAAGAAACCGTGTCGGAAGTTTCTGCAAACTGGTGAGTTCTTCTGAGGTAGAAATAACCGCCTGAGCTCCGGCAGCTCCTTCGCGAGCCAGCCCAAGGCTGTTCTGGAGAGCCCTGGTATGTGTGTTTGTCTTTAGAGGGAGCAAACATCTTGGGCCTGTGTGTCTGGCGTGCAGATGGAATGGATCTTGGGTTTGCATGCACATTTACAAGGGAGGACCTTGCGTGTGCGGCTCTCATGGAGCTTCATGGCTTTTCTTCCAGGACAGTGTGATTTTGGGTCCAACTGCAGATTTTCCCACATGACAGAGCAGGACCTGGAGAAGCTGAGTGCCCAAGTTCAAGGTGAGTCCTTGATCAAAAAAATCTCCAGGGGTCTCTGAGGAGGGGGAGTTGCTGCAGGGAGCGTGGGCTGCAAAGGGGCGAGTGAGGGGTTGTGCAGCAAGAGCCTGCAGTCCCGTGCTGCCTGTACGCAGCCAGCCGAGCGTGGATCCCTCCCGCCTGCTCTCAGCGCTATGTGAGCCTGTAGCGTAGCCGTAAGTGCTGCAGTTTTTCATATGCTTTCTGCTCTTGATCTGCTGGCACAGACACAAACCTAGAGTTGAGCAATCCTGTTACTACTTAGCAGCAAGCATCTGAAGCAGAGAGTGGGCTTTCTGAGCCCTCCAGGTTTTGTTCAGGCAGGGAATAAAAACTGTCAGCAGCAGAGGGCACTGGTACATCACTTCCCCTTAAATTTATGGATTTGATTTCCCCCCACCTCTCTACTATTACCAGGGAGCTGCTGCTTCCACTCTTGGGAAGAGCTAGCCTGCTGTCGGTTGGGTTGTCCTGAGGAGAGGACATGGGGTCCTGCATCCAGAAATGGCCTCTGCTCACGTGGCTTTGGGTGGAACTGAAGTTTGGGCAGAGGATGAATGGCAGCTGCTCCCCTGCTGTGAGTCTCCAGAGCACTTTTGAACTTTTTCATTCTGGGAGTACCACCTCCTTGCCCCGAAAGGAGTGGCAGCTCTGTTTTCTCTATAGGATTCATTACTTTGGTGGTTAGAGAAAATGTGAGAGGTGTTGGTGAGAACTTATGGAATGGTTGAGGTCTCCACCTGAGATCATCTAGTCCCAACCCTACCTTGCTCAAAGCAGGGTAAACTAGAGCAGGCTGCTCAGGGCCACGTCCAGTTGTGTTTTGAGTATCTCCAAGGCTGGAGACTCTACAGCCTCTGTGGGCAACCTGTTCCAGTGCTTGACCACGTTTGCAATAAAAATGTTTGGGGTTTTTTTAATATTTAAATGGAAATTCCTCTATTTTGGTTTGTGCCCATTGTCTCTTGGCTTTGCTGGGCTCCCTCCAGTATGTCCCTGTCTCTGTGGTACTGGGGAGCCCAGCGACGGACACAGCACCCAGACATGGCCTCACCAGTGTGGAGCAGAGAGGAAGGATCACTTCCTTGACCTGCTGGCAGTGCTCTTCCTAATGCAGCCCAACTTCTGAGCAGATCTTGTGCCCACACTGCTAGCTGAAGCCAACTGTTGTTTTGCCAATAGTCTGGCAAAAACAGGCTTAAGTGTTGAAAGCGTGTGTGTGTGTGTACATGCACGCGTACATATGAGAGTTGGGGTGTGCGTGGGGGAGAGACTCTCTCCTGGCCTTCCTGAGAGATCAGATTTGGGGAGGCAGGGCTCTGGTGAACCTGGGGGAGCAGGAGGAAGGCAGGCACTACGGAGCTATTCCAGTCCTCGCCGTTGCTGAGTCAGTCTGCGAGTCCCCGAGGCGACTCTGTGAATCAATCGCTGAACAACGCCGGCAGTCAATAAAACCCATCTCGTCGGGCTGCGCGGGAGACGGAGCGCTCCAGCCAGCCCTTCTCGGAGCGGCAGTGCCGGGCTGGCAGTCGTGCTCCTCTTCCCCACTGCTAGCCCAGAACCTCTCCCCGACCCTTCTCTGCTGCGGGGTTTAAGTGCTGGGTTCCCGAGAGGTGGCACAAGATGTCAGCCTATTTGCAGGAACCTGTAGCGTTTCCAGTCATTGAAGGCTGTTTATTGCAGGGGAAGTGAAAGCTCTTTGGAGCGGAGCGGAGCTGCAGGGGAAGGCTGGCAAGCTCCTCTGTGCTTGGGTAGGTTCCTCTGCCAATTACACTTGTTACTGAATATTGACTTCTGTCAAATGGGTCAGGTGTAAGTGGAGAATTGGCTAGCGAGAGAGCTGATTCCTGGGAGATTACTTGGAAACCTTACATTTGTATTACCAAGTCAAACGTTTAATTAAACAATTAGACTTCAAGGAGCGATGGCCAGGGGACGGCAGGGTGCCCTGTCCTTGGCTGTGCTGCTCTAACACGAATGCCTGGTTGTAGAGTTAAATCCTGCTCACCTCTCTCGTGGTGTTGCTCCGTGGAAATCCCGTGTGAGCCAAGCGAGCCGGCTGAGCATCACACAGACCTCTAAATCTGATCAGTTGAGCCCGCAGAGAGCTTGGAGGGATTTGATGGAGGGAAGAGCTCAGCAGGACTTGGTGGAGAAGAGGTGCAGCCCGTAACACGGCAGCCTGGGTGGAAGGAACAGCTGCAAAAGCCAAGCCGCTGCTCAGTGTGTCGTGGGGACATTTCACCACTCCTTAGGCTACTGAAGCATCAGTGTCTCAGGCGGTGAGGCTTCGGGCAGAGCTTAAGGCAAGCAGGTTGGACCGCAGGTTGCATTAGGCATGCAGGAGACCTGATTCTCGTAGCCTGTCCCTCAGGCGCCTCCGTCAGTAATGTCCCTATATCAGTTAGCACCTAGTCCCGGTGTTTCTGTGCTGCGAGGCATCGCAGGCCACTGCCAGTGAGATGACACAGTGCAGGGTAGAGCAGTGGTCTGGATCAGGCTGCCTCTCACTGAATTGTCAGTGTCCTCAGAGATTTCCCATCTGAACTCGCAGCATTTGGCAGATTTTGACAGGCCTGGGGTGGTCAGGGATTTGAGATGAGCTGAGAGGCTGGAAGCCCCAGAGCCCCCTCACCGTTTTGTGTAGAGCCTTGTGTGACCGAGCTGGAGACAACCACGCTCTGCCTCTGGCGGGTAAAAGTGGACGGTCTCTTGGTGGGTCCACAGTGCTGCTTAACTCCGCTTTCCTCAGCTCTGGTGCGTGGGCATAGAAGCAGAGGAGCTGTCAGACTGCGTTAAACCCGTGTCTCGCCTTGTCCAGGGGCAGATGCTTCAGCAAAAGGTGCAAAGAAATCCTGTGGTGAAGTGGTGTAGCCCAGTAACCCGTGTTCAGGGGTGAGCTTGCATCCTAAACCACAGCAAAGCCTCTTCTGACTTTTTTTAACACTGCTAAACCGTGATGGCACTTTCTTTGTCATATAAATATTGAACCTGTCCCTGAATCCCTGTTAAGTGTTTGGTGTTGGTAGTTCTGTGTCAGCGAGCTCCCCTTGCTAATGATGCATTTTTATTACAGCCAAAGGAAACATTACATTATTCTTAACATTTGGCCTTTTTAATGCAGGGAATTCACCCTGCTGTTTGTGTTAGTCTTGTGGGTTAAGTAGGAAAATTTCTGGACGATTCGCTGTTCTATATCAGCTCAGAGCATGTCCTAGTTTGGCTTCAGCATTTCTGCACCCCGTAGAATATACTCATCAAGAAGCAACAGTTTCCACCTTCAGCAGGGAGGGAGGCATATTCCCAGCTGTTACCGCATCAAAGCATTAGCCTTCTGCATCTGCTGCATCATTCATCAGCGAGACACTTCCAGGCTGTCATTTTAAGTACAGTCATGTCAGGAAAAGTCACTGTCAAATTGCCATCTTCTTGCTTAAAGTTATTGGCTCCCCGCTACTCTGCGTCACTTCTGCGCTGGTAGTATTGACACAACCCGGCCTCTTTGGTGAGCTCCAGCTAGCCGGAGCTGCGAGGGGAGAGTAAGGGCACGGTTGGGTGGGTGTTTGCAATATATCCGTGCGATTGAAGGAATATGAGTGACCCTGCTGGGGGTGGCTGTAGTCAACCAGTTTAACTTAGCGATGAGCAGGAGAAGGAGCGCTCTCGCAGTCGGCTGCCACTTCTTGGCTGCGGGGCGGTAACTTCTTAAGCTGCTCATATTGCAAGGCCTCATCAACCTCATCTCTCAGCGGCAGACTGCCGCTGTTTGTGTGCTCTGGAGGAGTTTGGGCTGCCACATCTTCCTGCCCAGGGAGGGAGCTGAAGGATTACATGTAAATCCCTTTGCTGGGTGACCTGCTTGGTGCTGGTGGTTGCATCTCACATACGGTGGTGCCTCATTCAGGAAGAAAACTCATGGTAAAGGTTGCATGGGGAGAGAAGATAAATCTGGGCTCCCACTCTGGCATCATTGGAGAGGCACTTCATGACTACAGACGCTCTTTTAATTGGCTGTAATTAGACTTTGAAACAAATACCCCAGTGAGAAGGAGGGGGGAAGCACCTTCACACCTCTCTTGCTGCTGCAGTCTGGCTGGCTGCACGACCAGGTATGAGGAGTAAGGGCTGTAATTGTGTTTGAGCTACCTCTTGGAACACCTGTTGACATTCAGGGGGTATTTCCTATCTCGTGGTGATTTTGGTGATCCTTGCATGGGACGTATGTCTTTCAGAGGAAGACAAGACGAAAGATTTGCCTTTTTGATGGGCATGCGTCAGGGTGGACAGAGCCAGACAGTTGCCTGTACCCGCTGCCATACTTAGCCCACGGGTTGGAGTTGCTTTGGAGCAGTAACTTGTGGAGCTGCATGAAAGGGGAGCCAGCTGGATGTCTTTCTAATCTGGCCACCTGGGGCCTCATTTAGGCCAACCTGACTCTGGAGTCATTCCACTGCAGCCAGTGGGCTTTTCTGGACGAGACCAGTGAGTTGTGGCTGCTTGAGTCCGTGGGCTCACACCAGGAACTGGTGTGGCACTTTGGGGCAGTGGCCTTGCGGCTCTCTGCCCTGAACAGAGAGGCTTTGGCAGTTTTTGGGCTGTTCTGTGTTGGGGCCTGGAGTGGGATGAAAAGGAAATCTCGGTGGTAGGTAGAGGTGGGAGCGATTTCTCTCTGTGATTTTCTTCCCTGCCTCATTGAAGCGTCTCACAACCAGTGCTTGTCCCCTTGCTGAGGTGGGATGTGCCCAGGCGCTCGCTAGGTGGGGAAACCTGAAACAAACGGAAATAAAGTCGCTGTGGCCGACGTTGCTGGAAAAGTCTAATCTGGGAGCTGAATTCAGATACCCTGAGACTGAGCAGCGCCCGGTTCACCAGACTGAGCTTCTTGCTTCCCCACTGCTCTCACCTGGCCAGGCTGTTGGGTTGACCCCAAATAGCTCTGCTGGGGCTTTGCTCCTTGGGAGCAACTGTAGGAAACTTGAACAGTCCTGTCTCCAACTGTGTCCTTATCGCCGGGTTGCAGAGCAGCACCTCGACATCAGGACCACAGCAGGCTGTCTTTGTGGTGGCAGTGAGTACATCGTCACCCCTCCCAGCAGCAGCAGATGAAAAGGCTGGATGACAAATTATCCATCTCCGGCTGCTCATTGTGTAGCACGTTCCTGCCATCCTTATTAATATTCAACAGGCAGATGAATAATTGGTTGCCACCACTAGGATGAAGTGATCCTTCACTCTGCCCAAGCAATATTAATTTCACACCCTGTCTGGAAATGTATAATATTTTCCTTAAACGTGTGACATATGGCGGGTAGGTGTGGAGGAGGCTCCCGGTGGGCACGGCTGCAGGTGGCTGCCGCCGTGGGACCGCTGGCAGGTTGATCTCTAAATGGGATCAGGGTTCCCCCAGAGCGCTTGTCCCCGGAGGGTTTGATGAGAGGGGCAAAGGGGAACGACACGCAGCTGCCTCAGCTTCCTTTTTATTAATATCAGTGTTTGTTTTTCAAAGTATCGCATTCCCTTTTCTGTTAGGTGGGAACTTTCCACTAGGCTGGAGATCTAATAGCTCTGAGCACCTCCTCAGCCCGCGCTGCCTGACGTGCTGGCAGGAGCATGGCTGTGTTGTTCGTGTCAAGGACTCGTGCTAGACCCTGTTCTCCGCTAGCATCCCTTCCTGCTTTGTCACTGGTGCTGAGGGGGGACAGAGGAGCTTTGCTAACTGGGCAGCTGCGGATTTCTGCCCAGTGGGAGGGACTGGTGAGTGCTGGGCTGTCCCGCTGGCTCTGTGCCCTTCTGCCCGGAGAGGACAGTGCTGCAGGACGAGGTGCCTGTGGGCATCTGCCCCGTGCAACCCCCCTGGCGTGGTGGAGGGGTTGAAAGCTTGAAAGGACCTCAGGCTGCCCTGTCCCTTGGTAGGCAGTAGAGGTTTCCTACTGATTTCCTTGCTCATTCCTAACTTGCATGAGAAAATACAGGAACTTGTTCCCCTCCCTCCCTCTGCCATGCTCTGCTCTGACTTTGCACCTAGGCTGAGCAGAGCTGGGCAACAGCCTCCCGCCCTGTCTCTGCAGGGGCTGGGGATGCATCACGCAGCGCGCGCCTTAAACAGACCTGACAGCATCTCTGAAATCCCGTCTCCTGGTTGTACGCGCACTCTGAACCTTTCAGACTCCCGCGGCCTGCCAAGTCTGCATCGATCTGGACAGACGTCCCTGTCACTCCCTCCTAACTGGGCAGAGGTGGCAAAGTCCCTCCTGCCAGTTGGAGGGACACGTCTTTGGAAACGGCTCAGGGCTCAGGGCCAGCAGAGGCTGTTTCAGGTGAGGATGAGGATGATCTACCCCGGGGGGAGATGTCAGACTCCCCTCAGTTAAGTGCCCGAGCTGCCACTGTGCTCGCTGGCTTAGTTCTTGTTCCCGGCTCTGTCTGGCTGGAGCTGTCACCAGTGAGGGGGCCAAGCATCAGATGGCAGGTGGACAGTGGAGGAGGAGGGGCTGCCACAGGCAGATTGCAAACTCTCCACCATAAGAACCTATGCAGGGTAATGAGCAGCGGGTTTAATGGAGTGAAAGGACTGCAGCGTGAGCATCTGATAGCCCCCCCCCTCTCTCTCTCTCAACCAGGGGAGCAGAGATTGAAGGAGCTGCGGCAGGAGGGAGCAGATGTCCCGCCTGGCACCATTGAGGACTGGCTGGAGAAGAGAGCAAAGAGACTGAGCGCGGCTCAGAGTAACAGGTACTGGTGGCTGGGGAGCATCCGCGCGGGGGCTGGCTGCTGCTGCTGGCCCGCATGATGCAGAGCAGGGATCCCGCAAGAGGGGTGTGAGGGGGATAGGAGAAGGCGCAGGTGATCAGAGGTCCCAACTCACTGGGACCCCCTGAGCTATCATTTAACACTCGGCCTGCCAGCGCTGTGGTAGCACACGCTACAGACACGCATACGGATCTGGTCGTGCATGCCTGCATCAGAGATGCGTGCACGTGTCTCCCCATGTGCCCTGGGGACAAGCCAGGCCTTGCTGCCTGTGGCTGCTTCCCTGGGGAAGGCAAGCAGAGGGGTACTCCTGTGCTCTCTCCAGAGTGCACAGACGTGCCTGGATGGACAGTGCCACTGCAGGGCTGAGTTATTAATGCCCGGAGTTCAGTGGCAGGAGCCTGGTCTCATCTGTTGACAGCTTCTCCGTCCTCTGTCTGCACATCTCTGCCAGTCCCTGCCAGTGAGAGGGTGGAATTAGCTCCTCCTCGCGGCATTCATTCGGATTCCGGTGCCTGCCGGTGCCTGCTGTTTCCTTGCTCACCTGACTGTGCCGCAGGCTTAATTGGATGACATTTGGGCAGGTGCCAAATCTCTCTTTTGTTCTTTTTCTGTTTGCTCCTGTCCTCTCTGTGTTTGGTCTGGGCAGGATCTTCCTTCTGGTGCTTGTCTGGGCTTGTTGCTTTCTGTTCACTCCATCCATCAGCTTGGCTGCCCTTAGCCTGCAGTGGTGCTCACTGGCAGCTGTAACCTTCCTACCCTCCATACACTTCACTTGCCCCATTTTGCTTGTCCTGCCCCTGAATTATAGATTCACAGAAAGCTTTGGGCTGAAGGGACCTTTAAAGCCCACCCAGTCCATCCCCCCCTGCAACGGGCAGGGACATCTACAACCAGATCAGGTTGCTCAGAGCCCCATCCAGCCTGGCCTTGGATGTTTCCAAGGATGGGGCATCTCCCACCTCTCTGGGCAACCCCTTCCAGTGTTTCACCACCCTCGTCGTGAAAAATTTCTTCCTTATATCCAGTCTGAATCTTCCCTCTTTTAATTTAAAACCATTACCCTTTCTGCTATTGCTATTGGCCCTGCTAAAAAGTCTGTCCCCATCTTTCTTGTAGGCCCCCTTTGAGTACTGAAAGGCCACAATAAGGTCTCCCTGCAGCCTTCTCTTCTCCAGGCTGAACACCCCCAGCTCTCTCAGCCTTTCCCCAGAGCAGAGGTGCTCCATCCCTCTGATCATTTCTGTGGCCTCCTCTGGCCCCGCTCCAACAGGTCCCTGTCCTTCCTGTGCTGAGGACCCCAGAGCTGGACGCAGGGCTCCAGGGGGGTCTCCCCAGAGCAGAGCAGAGGGGCAGAATCCCCTCCCTCGCCCCGCTGGCCACGCTGCGGGTGATGCAGCCCAGGATACAGTTGGCTTTCTGGGCTGGGTGAGCACATTGCCGGCTCATGGCCAGCTTTTCGTCTATAAATCTTTTGATCTTGGAGTAGATCATCTCTTACAGAAGATAGCCATTGCTATACCCGGAGGAATTTCCAGACCTTCGTAACTACTTGGTCCCTGCTGCCTCCAAAGATGCACAACACCTGGCATTTCTAGGCTTGTTGCTTTCTACCCAGCCTCTCTGTCCCTGCAGGCCCAGAAACCACCTACTACAGGAACTAAGCACCAGCTATTCAAAGCTTCTCTTCCTCTATCTGGCCTTGCTGATGCCTGTCCCTTTTGTTTCTCTTCTCCCCTTGTGCTCTCCAGCCCCAGCATTGCCCTTCCAAGCAACTGTGTGTTTTGCTTTGTCTGCTGGAGAAGTTGTTTTGCATTGCCAGGGAAGAGGGCCTGTTTTTGGCAGATCCCTGTGCTCCTGGTGCCTGGGGAGTCTGTGTTCCTCCTGAAAATGCTTTTAAGGACAAGGAGCTCCCTCTGCCTCCTGCAGTCATAGAATCGTTTAGGTTGGAAAAGACCTTTAAGACCATCAAGTCCAACCGCTAACCCAGCACTGCCAAGGCCACCACTAAACCATGTCCCTCAGCACCACATCTCCCCGGCTTTTAAATACCTCCAGGGATGGGGACTCAGCCCCTGCCCTGGGCAGCCTGTGCCAGGGCCTGACAGCCCTTTTGGTGAAGAAATTTTTCCTAATATCCAACCTAAACCTGCCCTGGTGCAACTTGAGGCCGTTTCCTCTCGTCCTATCGCAGTTCTCGAGGTCCCTGAAATGTGGCAGAATCTCTGGCAGGGTCTAACACTTTGCTTTGGGGAATTTGTGGGTTTGGATGATAACCTGCCTAGGGGCTGCCTTGCCTGGTTGGTGATGTCAGTAAAGACCATTGGTCTGCACAAAACAGTAGAGAAGGTGCTCTCGAGGGCAGTCATCTCTAACAGGAGATGTTAGAGACCCAGCTCCACCTCTGTCTTCTCTGGCAGCACTGAGCAGGAAGGATTCACGCTGGGATGGAAGAGGTCTTGGAAGTGTGATCTCCCAGAGCGTGATGAGAAGCTGTTGCTGCGTTAAGCCTCAGCCTGCGAGCGTAGCTGAGTTTCTGTCTCTGCCTTGCCAGGGGCTGTCTAGCAGGATACCTGGTGGAGCTACTGCCTTGCACGGTCTCCAAGTACACCACAGTGCAAAGAAAATGCTGTGCTGGACTAGAAGTGGCCATGTGGCCAGGTACTGCCTTGGCTGAAGGGTAGCACTTTCTTAAAGGCAGTAACTTGAGCACCATTTCTGACTGTCACCTAGCTTAGCCCCATGGATGGAGAGTTGCCACGCTGCCTTCCACCCATCGTTCGTGCAGCCGCTCTCCCAGCCTGGCTGGGCTCAAGGGGACAATCTTCATTTGGAAGCCTCTACCCGATGCGTGTTTTCAAAGTCCCGCTGTGCCGTTGCTTTCTGGAGAGCTGGGGTGGAGCTGGATGGAGTTCGTGTAGTTCTCTTGGCAGTGGCTCTGCCAGGGTGTGATTGATTTTTAACCTGATTTCCAAAGGAAACGGAGCATGGAGTGTGTGCTTCTGCCATAACTGCCGTGGAGCCCCTCCATCAGAAAGGGGTCTGAGGCCTCAAAGATACTAAGACACTACAGGTTTCGTGAACGTGGGAGTGGGTAGAGGGATCCCATTAATGCCTTTGGAAGGGAAATATTCTTGACCCTTGCTAGACACTGGAGAATCCACATGGGACAACCATTCTGAATGCTCCAGCTGTAGGTAAACCTTTGATAGCACTTGTATCTTATGAGACCCCAGGGAACTGACTACCCAGACAGCATCCTCCCTATTGATTAGTTCTGCTGCTCGCAGAACAGCTCATTAGTTGATAGCTGTGCTGTTCCACCTTGCAGCATGCCTTGTCCTGCTCCCCACCCCACCGTACTGCTGCTGCAGGGGCTCCCCTGCCTGCGTGAGCGACAGTGCCTGGGCGTACCAAAAAATATTCCTGCCCGAGAGGGGCTTGGTGTGTGTCCTAGCAGTCTTGTCTCATCCTCGGCTCTGAAGGCTCCCCATCCAGGGGATAAGCATTAGACCAAATGACTTTGCTCTGTGTTAGTTGCCTAGAAAACACCGCACTCAACTTGTGTAGCTGGCTTTCGGCCACGTCGTCGGCCCTGCAGGGAGAGGAGGGTGCTGCTTCTCCGGAGCATTATGTAAAGGAGTTTGATTAGATATCTTCTGGCATAACAATTAAAAAGATTCATCAGGATCGGAGGTAGAGGCCTGAGAAGCTGGAAGGCTGCTGTCAGGGCTTGCGCTAAAGAACAAATGAGCTTCCTGCACTCAGGAATTAATGGAAAAGGTATGTTTCCCATGAATTTAAACCTGCCCCGGCCAAGCGCTTTCTTCAGCTGGAGACAAGGGAGCGATGTTTCTTGCTTTTGCACTTCTTCAGTCAGGTGTGTTGTTTGCAGCAGCCTCAACTAGTAAACTTGAGGGAGAGAGACAAAGTGTTTCCCAGGCTGTGAGTTGGAGGAGGAAGCCTGTTCCCTCTGCTGAAGGGTGCTTCTGTGAAAACACCCCATCGTTCTGGCAGTTTCTCCGTTTCCGAGGGGTCCTTGTCCTTTGGGAAGTGCACAGCTGGCTTGGGATTCAGGCTGCTCGGAAAGAAACATCTGCTAATTTTGTTTGTTCTTCTCAAAACTCAGCTGTGTGAAGAGTGGAGAGCAGCTGGGGGTGGGAGGGGATGGGGCCAGCCGTGCTCCCAGCACGGGGCCTCTCCTGCCAGCAGCTGTGCCTGGGGCTGCTGCCCCTCTCGGGGGGCTGCGCCTGCTCCCCCCCGGGCAGACCCCCTTACCTTAGTGCTCCCACCTTATTTTTGCACTACGTTAGCAAGCGCCAACTGCTTGAATGGGCTGGGGGGTGGTTACGCAGCAGTCGTGCTGTTGGATTTGGTGGCGGGGGGTGAATATACCTGCTTCTTGATAACCGAAACCCTCCTCTGCTGGACCCCTCCTCTTTTGGGGGCTAGCAGAAGGGGTGCAGGGAAGCTCAGCCACTAAGCAAACTGAGACGGCCCCATCTCCCCTCTGTCCCTTCCATCCCCCCACCTCCGCAGTGCTCTGCCTGAGAAACCAGCGCCTTTCCAGTACCCGCCGGGCTGGCCACCAGTGCAGGATCTGCCCCCGTCCCTGCAGGCCCCCCCACCCGGAGGGTGGCCAGTGCCCCCCAACCTGCAGTGGGGCTGAGGCAGAGGGACCCCCGCAGAGGTCGTGCTGGAGATGGACTTCTTCCTCGCCTGCTCTAAGAAAGGGACAGAATTATTTATATACGCTTTCATATCAATAAAAGCCTTCCCCCCTCTTGCAGCCTGCGTGTGTCGTGTTATTTCGCGCCTGGCAGCCTCCCGTGGGTTGAGCCGGTCGGGCGGTTGTCTCCCTGCCGCTGGAACGGGGATCTGTGCTCCGCAGAGCTCCAGCCCCGCATGGAGGGGCTGTCGTCTGGAGCGGACAGCCCCCGTTTCCCGGGACAGGATCGGTCCCCTCGGACCGCTGCTGTCTGCGCTGTGCCCTGTGCTGCCCGCTCTCAGTCCAGCTCCACGGTTGATCCAGGCTGGGGAAGGAAGCTGTAACCAGGCTTTTAAAATTGATATTTACTATTTCCTCTAGTGTTTATAACTTATGTTTGCTTCTGTTAAATTCAGTGTGTAAAACTGCTTCGGTTCAGGTGCTGGAGCTCCTAATGAAGAGCTTGGGGAGCTCCCATAAGCTCTCTGCTCCTGCTCCCACTACGCTGAAGGCGAGAAGCAAGGAGAAAAAAAAATACCCCAAGGTTTCTCCTTCTCCAGAAAACTAAGTAAACAGTGAGTGCCGGCGGGGCGGGTACCTCCGTGGGTCGATCCCTGCTGTGGGAGCTGGCTGGCCAGGGGTGTGTGCTGGGGCTGGAGCTGGGAAGGGGCGAGGAGGGACTCCACCGCCCTCCTGCTCGCTGCAGGGCCGCGCTGGGAGCCGAGGGCCAGGCGCGGTGGCCGGGGAGGCCAGCCTGCCTGCCTCCAGCTTCTCTTTACTGCTCTGGCAGGGCTGCCCTGGAGAAGCACGCCTATAGGGGTGCTTTTAGGGTGCAGCTTTGGTGTGGCCAAGCCCAGCCCAGCCAGAGGGAGGCTGAGCCCAACCATGTGGCTGCCGCAGTGAGAGTTTCACAGAGTCATCTCACCTGGAATCACAGAATCGTTTAGGTTAGAAAAGACCCTTAAGATCATCAAGGCCAACCATTAACCTATCACTGCCAAGGCCACCACTAACCCATGTCCCTCAGCACCACATCTCCCTGGCTTTTAAATCCCCCCAGGGATGGGGACTCAGCCCCTGCCCTGGGCAGCCTGTGCCAGGCCCTGACAGCCCTTTGGGGAAGGAGTTTTTCCCAATCCCCAACCTAACCCTGCCCTGGCGCAGCTTGAGGCCGTTCCCTCTCGTCCCATCGCTTGTTCCTGGGGAGAAGAGACCGACCCCCCCGGCTCCAGCCTCCTTTCAGGCAGTTGCAGAGAGCGATGAGGGCTCCCCTCAGCCTCCTCTTCTCCAGGCTGAGCACCCCCAGCTCCCCCAGCCGCCCCTCCCCACCCTTGTGCTCCAGCCCCTTCCCCAGCCTCGCTGCCCTGCTCTGCCCACGCTCCAGCCCCTCCATCTCCTTCTTGGGGTGAGGGGCCCAGCGCTGAGCACAGGATTCGAGGGGCGGCCTCACCAGTGCCCAGCACAGGGGCACCATCACCTCCTGGTCCTGCTGCCCACACTATTCCTGATGCAAGCCAGGATGCTGTTGGCTTTCTTGGCCACCTGGGCACACTGCTGGCTCATGTTCAGCCGGCCGTTGACCAACACCCCCAGGTCCTTTTCCACTGGGCAGCTCTCCAGCCACTCCTCCCCACGCCTGCAGCGTTGCCTGGGGCTGTTGTGACCCAAGTGCAGGACCCAGCACTGAGCCTTGTTGAGCCTCATTGAACCTCAAAAAAAAAGGAAAGGGAAGGATGAACAAGGCCCTTGGCTTGGCTTTCTCAGGAATGCGGATGGGTGCTTGGCTTCACCGCAAAGCTGCCGGGCATGTGGGGGACCCCGGCCAGCATCGTCCTGGGAGAGCAGCTCTCCGGCAGCGGGTCTGTCCAGGACAGCTGCAGCTCCTGCCAGTGCATTTCAGGTTTGGCCGCGCACGGCGGCGGTAGGTCCAGATTCATGAAGAGCCCAGGCAGGAGCCAGCTGCCTTTGGCCAAATCTTGCCTGCATCACGCTGGCGCTCGGCTGCTCGGGACAGGGCAGAGCTCCGGCCTCGGGGCGTGCGGGCAGACGGTCCCGGGGAGCCGTCAGCCGGAGCACACCCCGTCCTGGGACACAGCTTTGACACGAGCAGGGGCTGGATGTGACCGCAGCGGGGCTGGGTGCGGAGCTGCCTGAGCCCTGCTGCAGCGGGGAAACCAGCCTTGGCCGGAGGCTGGTTGAGCTTTAAGCCAGACTAAAGGCTGGTTTTATCCTTCCCGGTGTGACTGCGGCTGCTCTGCCGAGCCCTCTGCTTGCTGGGCTTGGGCTCAGAGGATGCAGCATCAGCCTCGTGTCCCATCCTCCCCTCCCCTTGCAGGAGCTGGCACGTGGGTGAAGAGCACCCATGTGGCACCCATTTCGGGGTAAATCGGAGTCCCCTGGAGGAAGGGGACCCCTGCCCTGAATGCAGAGGTTGCACAGCTGCAGGAAGCCAAATGGGGGGTAAAAAAACCCCAAAGGGGCTGTGGGATGCTCCAGGGCAGGGGTGTGAGCTGCCGGGCTCTGCTCTCGGCCGTCGCAGGAGCAGCTTTGGCTGCTCTCTCCAACCCGCTTTGATGTGCATCCCCGCGCCCCCGGCACGGCACGGGGGAGAGCCCCGGGGAGCCGGGGGCTGCTGGGGGGCTCAGCCCCTCACCCCACGCTCCGCTGACTGCAGAGGGTGGCAGCCGGCTTCGCTGCAACTCTGAGTCGCGGCAGTGGCAGCCAGGCCACGTGCGGGCACCTTCCTAACCAGGCCACGGCTGCCACCGCCGCCACTGCCAGCGGAGGCAAATCAAAGAACAACGCTCCCGTCTCTCCCGTGGACGTTTTGAGGACGGTGGCAAAGCGTGTGCCGGCTGGTTTGCAGTCAGCCGTCAAAATGCTCTGCAGTTCCTCGCCCGTGTTTGGAGACGTGCTTCTAGCCCCAAGGTCCCATCCCTGCTCCGTGTGCCGATCCCGGTGTGTTTTGGAGCATCCCTGGGAGGGCGGCTGGTCCGGGAGGTGTTGCTTTACCCAACACCCACAAGCTTCACGGCTCCGAAACCACTCCCTGGATCCAGCTTAAACTTGGGAGAGAAAGACGTCTCCAGCCAAGCAGGCTGGAGCTCCAGGCAGCTCCCTGGGTGAGCTGCAAAACCGAACTGTAAAAGAAAATTACAGTGTAAAACAAACGCAGCCGCAGCCCCTCCGCGCTCTTCCTTGCTCCCGAAGAGATGAGCTGCTCGTGACGCAGAGACTCCCAGTAAAGCCTGAAAGCCGAGAGCGGGAGCGTTCCCTGCCAAGCACCAGCCTGGCCAGGGGAGGCTGAGAAGGGCTGGCGAGGGGGTTTAATTAAAATCGGGTTTTCCTGCAAAAGCTTGTGCGATCTCCGGCCGTCGGGGCCGAGCTGAGCATCGCTTGCAGGGTGTCGTGTATTCACAGAGCCGTGTAGCTCCCAGGTACTTGTAGGAGCCCGTAAATTGCAGGCTTTTATGGGGGTGTATTTTACAGCGTGGTGTCAGGAGATGTAATGATGGCATGTATCACTGCCGGGGACGGGACGCGGCCGGCGTGGGCTAACCCGGGGAAAAAGCCTCTTTGCAGAGAGCTGCACGGCGGGGAGGAAACCGCCGAAGCGGGACAGGGTGCTCGGCTCCTTCCCTTGCTCCCACTGCGGGACGGCTGGTACCCGGCTCCCAAAGGATGCTGCAGGGATGCTCAGCGTCCTCGGCAGGTCCCGGGTGCCCCGGGGTGGGCGACGAGGAGCTGCGGCCCCTTAGTGACGGCAGGAGCCAAAGTGCCTTTTATAGAGCAAGAGCAGGAGTAATTTATCGGGAAGCTTTTAGGGAAATGAGCAGCTCCTGGGCCCCTGCCAAGGCGCAGCCCCGCTGGGCTCTGCCCGGTGTCCTCTGGCAGCTCTTGCTGGGAGAGGAGGGGGGGACGGGGATGGGGATGGGGACAGGGTGGGAAGGGGGATGGGGACAGGGATGGGGATGGGAGCAGGGATGAGGACAGGGACAGGGATGGAAATAAGGATGGGGATGGGGATGGGGATGGGATGGGGATGGGGATGGGGATGGGGAGAGGGGACAGGGACAGGGATGGGGATGGAGATGGGAACAGGGATGAGGACAGGGACAGGGATGGAAATAAGGATGGGGATGGGGATGGGGATGGGATGGGGATGGGGATGGGGATGGGGATGGGATGGGATGGGATGGGGATGGGATGGGATGGGGATGGGGATGGGGATGGGGATGGGATGGGGATGGGGATGGGGATGGGGAGAGGGGATGGGGATGGGGATGGGATGGGATGGGATGGGGATGGGGATGGGATGGGGATGGGGATGGGGATGGGGATGGGGATGGGGAGAGGGGACAGGGACAGGGATGGGGATGGAGATGGGAACAGGGATGAGGACAGGGACAGGGATGGAAATAAGGATGGGGATGGGGATGGAGAGAGGGGACAGGGATGGGGAGAGGGGACGGGGACAGGGATGGAGTTGGGAACAGGGATGAGGACAGGGACAGGAATGGGGACAGGGATGGAAATAAGGATGGGAACAAGGATGGGGATGGGGATGGGATGGGGATGGGGATGGGGAGAGGGGACAGGGACAGGGATGGAGATGGGAACAGGGATGAGGACAGGGACAGGGATGGAAATAAGGATGGGGATGGGGAGAGGGGACAGGGACGGGGACAGGGATGGGGCTGAGCCCATCCCACACTGCTGGCAGCACCAGAGAAAGAAATAACCTTTACCAACTTCTTCCCTCCCTATCCCGAAACACTTCTCGGTGCTATGGCATCTCAGCACGGCAAGCCCCGGTGGTTTCAGTGCCGGTTCTGCTCTGTCCGGCGGGGGACCAGAGGGGTCCCCCTCCCCGCCACCTCCCCTCACCCACGGCAGCCCCACACCTCCCCGCCACCTCCCCTCATCCCACTGCAGCGCTCGCAGAGTAAGATTTTTTTTTTTTTTCCCCTTTCCTAGCGAGCATTTAATTAAATTAGCGAGGAGCATCGCTGTCTCACAGCAGCCGCAATGAGCCGTCCCCGGCTGCGGCAGAGCGGTGCGAGGCCGGCGTGCGGGGAACATGGCCGGGACCCCGCGCTGCCCGCCTGCGGCCCGGCTGCTCCTGGATCGGGAGCTGCGATCTCCAAACCCGCCTGAAGAAATCCCTTCTCCCAATTCCCATTAAAATTAATTGAGCAGCTTTGAAAAGCTGAGCTTGGGGGATCGCATTATTCCTTTTATCTAATTTTTCTTTTATGTTATTGTATTTTCTAGCAAATTAAATTGTCCTCTTTTTCTTTTTGGCTCCCTTATGTTTATTCACAGCGTCTATAATAGACCTGGTTAAAAATATATATATACACACACACACATCTCCGAGGCCACGTGGCTTCCTTTGGAAATGCCAGTTCATAAAAAATCAAAACTTTCTGCGGGGAGATGGATGAAATTTCATTACGGGCGCAGAGCCTTCCCCACTTTGCGAGGCAGCCGAAATGATTTCATTGCCGTGGAGCACTTCCCATTTTCATTTCTCATTTGGACGTTCGGTTCAATTTGTTTGATAAATTATACGAGATCAAAAAAAAAAAAAACCCAAACCCCGAATCAATAAACGCAGCCGATTCCTCCTGGCATCCCAAAAACGGGGTCTCCCCCCTCTGGGTGCTGGGGAGGCCCGTCTGGAGGCTGGGAAATCCCAGAAAATGTGTTTTTCCCCATGTGGGGATCAAACAGGGCTGCAAGGAGATGAAGGCTGGGTTGCCCCAGCCCCGACGCCCCGGGGATGGTCACCTCCAGCCCCTTCCCCACGGGGACCCCCCGGCACCGCCTGCGGCGGGGGCAGCAGCTTTGCCCCACGCGCTCACGGCACCGAGAGCTTCCCCTGCCTTTATTTATTATTTTAATCTGTTTGTCATTAAAAATGCATCGTTCGGGGGCTCGGGGAGGGCGATCCATTAGGCGGACGTGATTGCCACGGGGGTTTGCACGAGCACGGCTGTGTTTTCATCGGTGGGACGGCATCGCTCAGCATGGAGGGGATTACACCCGGGGCCAGACCCCACCGTGGCGTAAATCAGGAGGAAGAGGGTGCTCCCCTCCCTGCCAGCCTCAGGGCAGGACGGTGACCCCCCCGGAGCCTCTCTGAGCCCCCAGTGCTGTGGGCCGGATCCTGGCTCCCCCCAGATTTGCCGTTAAGGCGGGTGAAAGCGCTTTTGGGAACGTGCTCGAGCCGCGTGTTCTCCCTGTCGAGGCACTTTGTAAGGCAAATGGCCTTAAAACATTCATCAAACGCCAACGTGAAATATCAGGGCATGGAGACAAGGCGGGGGGAATAAAACCGCTCGGTGCTTGCACCGATCCGTGGGAAAGGGCGGCATCCACAGCAGGATCCACGGCTGGACCGGGGTAGGGGCCACGGGGGTGTAACCCCCCCGGCGCTGGTGGGAGCCACTGGGTCCCCCCCAGCCCCAGGTTTGGGGATGCTCCAGCCCCCCGGGATGCTGGGAGGCCACAGCCCCCCAGCCATTGCTCACCCTCCTTGCCAGGAGGACTCGGCCACACACTGGCAGCGGCTCAGCAGCACCCATGGGTGCTCCCATGGCCCTACACCCGCCTGGCACCCATCACCCCGCGCCTGTCCCCACCCCGGCCCCATCGCTGCCCCCCGCATCGCCAGGAGCCCCAGCAGCCCAGAGCACTTCAGAAATCCCAGTTTTATTTCAGATCGGAAACAACCAACCAGGAAGAGAAATAAATAAATAAATAAATAAACAAAACCCCAAACAACTCCAAAGAATGAGAAACGGCCCCAAATCCAAACCAGTCCGGTGCCCAGGTGGGTGCTACATACAGGCTGGGGGGGGCTCGGGGTGTGCAGGGTGGGCTCCCCAGCCTTGGGGCCGCTCCGGCTCTTCCCAGGGCGTTCGGCTCAAAGTGCATCAAGCAGGAGGTCAGCGTCGTCCCCCCACGGGGAACGTGGGGAAACCGAGGCACGGCGCGGGGGCCGGGGCGGGGGGGTGGACGGGAGGGGGGGAGATCCAGCCCTTGGCAGCCAAGTCCATGCAAACGCTCCCATCTCAGACTAGAAACCATCTCAGGCGCGTGTATTGCTTAGGGGATGATTTGGTTTTTATCATAAATATAGAGCTATAGACGCTAGTATCGGTGCATCCGACGGGATCCTACGCCCGGGGGGGCAATCCGCCCCCGGCGTGGGGAGGGGGCAGCACACGGGGCTCCATGCACGTTACATGCACTTACAGGTTTGGGTTTTTGTCCGACGAGGGGGTTTTTTGTGTGTTTGTGTGTCTTTATCAAAGTTTCCATGTTCTGCAAACAGCCATGCGATCGCATCGCCCCGGGACAGCGGGGACCCGGCGCGGGTCTTCCCCCCTCGGGTTTGCCCCTCTCCCGGGGGGGTTATGTTTCTGATTCAAATATGGAGAGAGAGATATATCTCTCTATACTCCCCGCTGTAGGTGTGGCTCCCCATCGGTGGCCGGAGGCAGGCGCCCGGGGCGGCCCCGCTACTTCATGCCGCTGCGCAGCACCTGGTTGGCGGCGATGAGCATCACGCTGATGATGAAGGCGATGGCGAAGGCGCAGATGAGGCTCTTCCTCACGCAGGTCTGCCGGATCTGCTGGCTGGAGCAGGCTGCGGGGGGGGGAGAGCCGGGGTTGTTACCCCAACGCCCCCCCCGTACCCCCGGTGCCATCCCCGTGGCGTCGGGGCTGGGGCGGGTGTTTGGCATCCCCGACCGGCTGGCACTCACTCTCCACGTCGACAGGGCACTCCTCGGCCGTGCCCATGTGGCTCTCCTCCTCCGTCATGATGATGTTCTCGATGTCCTTCATGGAGAGGTGCTCGCAGAAGGTGTCGTACAGCAGCCGCTTCAGCTCGTCCACCGTCAGCTTCTGCATGTCACACTGCGGGGGGGCGGGGGGCTCGGGCGGGGGCTGACCCCATGCTGGGACCCCGCCACGGGGGTCGCGGTGATGCTGTGGGGTCCCCCGGCACCCTTGGGTGCTGCGTTTTGGCTGGATCCCCTCATTTTTGGCGGGAAAAGGGCTGGTGCCCTGCTGAGCCCCTGGCAGAGCGGGGCTGGCGGCTCCCTAGAAGGGCACCCAGCGGGTGCCACCCCGCGCCGAGGCAGGGACAGGAAAGCCTCAGGCTGGTGAATCTTAACCCTGACCCTGATCCTGACCCCAGCCCTGACCCTGAGCCTAACCTTTCCACTAACCCTAACTTGGAGTCTGAGCTTGACCCCCGAGCCCAACCCTGACCCCAACCCCAACCCTGACCCCGAGCCCAACCCTAACCCTTAAACCAACTCTAACCCTAAGCCTAACCCAGAGCCTGAGCCTGATCCTAACCTTCACCCTCACCCGAACACCCTGACCCTAATCCTAACCCTGACCCTAACCTTAACCCCACCCCCAAACTTGACCCTAACCCTGACCCTGACCTTAACCCTGGCCCCAACCCCGACCTTGACCCTAACCCTGACCCCGAGCCGTCCCCTGGGGCTCCTGGTGCTGGGCGGGAGGTGGGGGGGTCCCTACCTTCCAGAAGACGGTGTCGAAGTCCGTGCCGTGGAACTTCTCCGGGATGCCCGAGGTGGACAGCTTGGGCCCCAGTAACGTCACGAACTCCTCAAAGTCCACCTGCCCGTCGCCTGCGGGACGCGGAGGTGACCGTCACCCCCTGCCCGGACCTGGGGACATGTGCGACTCCCCCTCCCACCCCCAGAAGGGTCCCCATGGGGCTGCTTGGAGGGAGGACACCCTGGGTGATGCTCCGAGGTGCAGCCCGGGGGGGCCCCGCTCCAAGCCTCGGTGTTTTTTGGGGGGACCCCACTCCTGGGCTTGGCACTGCTGGGGACACCCTGCTCCGGGACCACCTTGGGGGGGGACCCTGCTCCTGGGCACAGCACCTGGGGGGCTCAGGCAGCACCCAGAGCCCCCCGATCTTGCCCATCCACCCCACAATGGCCCGGAGCAGCAGCCGGTATTACGGGACCTTGGACTCTCAGATTCAGCAGCCAGGGACCCCCAAACTGGCTGGGGACCCCCAGTACCAACCAGGTCCCCATTGCTGGCCAGGGACCCCCAAAGCCAGCCAGGGACCCCAACACCGGCTGGGACCTCCAGCACAGCTACATTGGCCAGGGCATCCAACACTGGCTGGGGTCCCCAGTGCCAGCTGGCACCCCAATGCCATCGGGGACCCCCCAGTGCCATCTGGGGACCCCAATGTTGGCTGGGGCCCCCCAAAACCAGCCAGGGACCCCAACGCTGACTGGGGACCTCTAACAAAGTTTGGGGTCCCCCAACACCAGCCAGGATGCCTAACACCAGCTGGGATCCCCTGTGCCGGACGGGACCCCCAATGCCATCTGGGGACCCCCAATGTGAGCTGAGGACTCCCAATGCCATCTGGGGACCCCCAATGTGAGCTGGAGACCCCCAAAACCAACTGGGTATCCCAATATTGGCTGGGGACCTCCAACAAAGTTTGGGGTCCCCCAACACCAGCCAGGATGCCTAACACTGGCTGGGGTCCCCAGTGCCAGTTGGCACCCCAATGCTATCTGGGGACCCCCAATGTCGACTGGGGCCCCCCAGTGCTGGCTGGGGACTCCCAATAGCATCCAGGACCCTGAAAACCAGATGGAACCCCAGTTACAGCTGGGACCCCACTGCCACTTGGGGACCCCCGTGGTGGCCGTGACCCTGGGGGGGCACTGGGAAGGGGCCGGGTGCCGCGGGGCTGGCCGTATCCTGCGGCTGCGGAGGATGCTGGTGTTGGGGCTGTCAGGCCGGCGCTAAGGATGAGTAATGAAGGGAGCGGCGGCTTGGCAGCGCTGCCGGAAAGGCTTTTAAATGGGGGAAAAAAAGGAAACCAATAAATTAACAAGCTCTTTAAGGTCCCGATGAGTGCGGGAGCGACGGGGACAGGCCGATGGTGATAGCGAGTGCTGGAGGCGCAGGGCCAGCCTGGCCTGCTGGGTGGTGAGGGCATGGCCCGCGGTGCAGGATCCGACCTGGGGTGCAGGATCCAGCCCAAGGTGCAGGATCCAACCCAGGGTGCAGGATCCAGCCCGGGGTGCAGGATCCGGCCCCAGCAGCCCAGTCCCAGCTGGTTTGCCATGCCAGGAGAGGTGCCATTCCTGCCCGCAAGCACTCCAGGATCATTAAATCCTCCTAAACGAAGCTGGGGTGGCGATGATGGTGATGATGGTGATGATGGTGATGATGATGATGATGATGATGGATGCAGGAGGCTCCAGGCACGAGGCAGAGCCTGAATCAGGCCCTCCTGCATCCCACATCAGGTCCAGCAGCTACCAGCCAGCGGGGCAGAAACAGGGCAAACTGGGTGTTTCACCAAAGGGAGGGTGCTGGGGTCCCGTCCCCGTCCCTGTCCCGGGGCGCCGGGGTCCTACCGTCCATGTCGAGGCGCTGGATGATGACTTCCAGCTCCACCTCGTTGGGCATGTAGCCCAGGGAGCGCATGGCCGTGCCCAGCTCCTGCTTGGAGATGAAGCCGTTGCCATCCCGGTCGAACACCTTGAAGGCTTCACGGATCTCTGCGGGGGGGAGTGGGGATCAGTCCGGCCGGCCCCCGGCCCCCACAGATCCCCCATGGGCAGCACTGGTGGCCCCAAATGAACCACCCACTCCTCCGGCCATAGTGGGGTCCCCCTTACAGAGGGGAAACTGAGGCACGCGTGCACACATACACACACGGTGTCCCCAGCAGCTCGCACCCCCACAGCCTCCCCAAGAAGGGCCTGACCCCGCAAGGGGACACCAACGCACCCCAAGGTCTTTGCTCCAGCTCCGGCCGCCCGCTGACAGCACCCACCCTGCCCTTGCCACCGCCCGGCCCCTCTGCAGCCGAAAACCCGGCATCCTGCCCCAAAAATGCCCTCCTGGGATGTGCTTGAGGTTGGGGCGCCCGCCAGGGTGGGGGCTGTGGGTGGGGAGACCCCCACGGTGCTGCAGCACCCAGCTGGGAGCATCCCCGCGCCCCGGCTGCTGGCACGGGGAGGGTGCTGTGCGTGTCCTCCCTGGGGACTGTGCACCCATGGCAGGGTTACGCAGGGTGGGTGCCAGAGCTGTGCCACGCTTCAGCCAAAAAAAAAGTACCAGCTCTCACCAGGGCCGCTTCAGTGCTCAGCCCTCTCCCGTGCAGAGGAAGATGGGATGGAGACAGGGAGAAAGTGGGAGGATTTGGGGTTTCTGGCTCAAAATGAGCCCCAGGGCGCAGGGGAAGGTGCCAGCAGGGTGGCAGGGAGAGGCTGCGCCGAGCTCGGAGGGCAGCGGGGAAACTGAGGCACGGCGCTTGCCACGCCACGTGGCTGTCGCCCACCCAAAAGCCCCGCGGTGCCCATCGGCTCCATCCCGCCTCCCCCTGCGCTCGGGGCTTTGCTCCTTTTTGGGGGAGTTTCTGCCTTTTTGATGCCCCCTGACACGCGGAGCTCAATCCAGGCTGATGGGGAAGAAGGGACCGGGCGAGTTTGTATCGGGAACGCCGGGAAGCCGGGCCGGGATGTCGGTGCCCTCTTCCTTCGCCAGGCGGCAAAGCTGCCGGCACCGAGCAGCATAAACGTGCAGGTCTTTGCCGGCTGCCGGAGGGATTCGTGTTGGAGGAGCCCGGCAAGGAGAAACAGGGGCCGAGAACTTGGGGTTTGGGGGGGAAAAACCCATGTAGGGTTGTGCTATCGATCCCCGGTGCTTGGGGACGTCCCTGCCCGGATGGTGGCCCATCGGTGACGTCTTCCGAGGTGTTTTGGGGGAGTTTTGGGGAATTTTTGGCCTGCCAGCCCGATGGGTAAGGCTTCTCCATGGCCGGCACCCCTGCCTGGGCAGGGGGAAGCTCCTGGTTCCCCCTGCACCCCCAGAATTCATCCTTCGAGGATGCTCATCCCAGCCCACCCAAAGGCGGGTCCCCGTCACCCGGCCCAGGGTGCTGGGGGAAAAGCACGCTCCAACAGTGGCCAAACTGGGGTCCCACTGGGGGTGTCACCCCCCAGCCAGGGCACCCTGACTCTCCCCAGCCAAGCCAGTAGCACCCTGCCCCGGTTTGCACCCTGCGTCTTCTCAGCCCCAACGCGGAGCCCCGAGGGGTGGCTGCGGGGCCGGGAGGGCGCTGGGTGTCACCAACGTCCCCCCAAACCGGAGGGTGACCAGCGGGAAGGTGGCAGCATGGCCCCCCCGCAGCGCTGCGGGTGTCTGGCGCCTCGCGGGGTCACCTTGGGGCTCCCGCCGCTGCCAGCGATCCCCGCCGGCCTGCGGCCGCAGATGGGGTGCTGAGGGGGACCCTGGCGCTGGGAGCACCCCGGGGCCCGGCAGCACCCATCGGTGCTGCGCCAGGCTGGGTGCATCGCCGCAACGCCCTGGCGCACGTGCATGCACACACACGCTGCAGCGAGGCCATGCACACGCACGTCGATGCACAGGCACAGCTGCAGTGAGGCTGCGCACACACAGACACCTCGCAGCGATGCTGTACTTGTGCGTGCACACATGCACCAACGCCTTGCAGAGATGTACTTGTGCATGCACACACAAGCACCTTGCAGCAACGCTGTACTTGTGCATGCACACACGGGGAACCGCATTGCAGCGACGCTGTATTTGTGCATACACAAACACCTTGCAGTGATGTACTTGTGCATGCACGCACACGCAGAACCACCTTGCAGCGACGCTGTACTTGCGCGTGCACACATGCACCAACGCCTTGCAGTGATGTGCGTGTGCACACACACAAACCACCTTGCAGTGACGCTGTACTCGTGTGTGCACACATGCACCAACGCCTTGCAGTGATGCACTTGCGCGCACACACAAACACCTTGCAGCAACGCTGTACTCATGCATTCACACACACGGACGCATGCACAACCACGTTGCAGCGATGCTGTATTTGTGCGTGCACGGACAAACACCTTGCAGCGATGTACTTGTGCATGCACACACACACAGAACCACCTTGCAGCGATGCTGTACTCGTGCGTGCACGCATGCACCGCCTTGCAGTGATGTACTTGTGCGCGCACACACAGACACCTTGCAGCGATGCTGTACTCGTGCGTGCATGCATGCACCGCCTTGCAGTGATGTACTTGTGCGCGCACACACAGACACCTTGCAGCAATGCCGTACTAGTGCGTGCACACACATGGATGCACCCACAACCATGTTGCAGCAACGCTGTATTTGTGCATGCACAGACAAACACCTTGCAGCGATGTACTTGTGCATGCACACACACACACAACCACCTTGCAGCGATGCTGTACTGGTGCACGCACACACGCAGACACACAGAGCCACAGTGCAGCGATGTACTTGTGCACACACACACCCCCCTTGCAGCGACGCTGTACTTGTGCATGCACACACACACACTCTCTGCAGCAGGGCTGTGCACATGAACCCCTCCTGCGCTGACGCTGCGCGTGTGCACACACACCCTGCAGCGATGCCGCCCGTGTGTACACACACACACTCACGCAGCCGCCCCGCAGGGAGGCTCTGCGTGTGCATAAAAATGCGCGAGCGCACACGCGCAACGCGCGGCAGGGCCGGACGAAGGGGTGTGCGTACCCACTCGTGCACACACGCGCAACCCCTGCAGTGAGGCTGTAAACGGGCACGTAAGCGCACACGCACGCAACCCGCAGAGCCGTGGGCACACGCGCGCTCTTGCACACCCGCCGTGAGCCTGGCTCCCCGCCTGCTCGGGCTCCTGGCCAGGCTTCGGGGCCAGGGCCCCTCGCCTCCCCAGCCTGGGGGCTCCATGCCTCAGTTTCCCCACGGGGGGGTCCCCGGGGGCTCCAGGCCTGAGGCCGAGCCCCCTCCATCCCCTCCCGCAGGCGCAGCGGGGCCGTGCGTGGGGTCACCCCGTGCCTCAGTTTCCCCTGTGGTGCCAGCGCCGGGGCAGCGATGGGGCTGGGGGTGCTGCAGCCCCTTCCCGCCCCCCCCCCGGGGCTCCCGGGGGGGCACCCCGAGCCGGGGCCGCCTGGGGGTACCGGTAGCACCCGTCCCGCCACCCTGGCAAACTTTTGGGGTGGAAAAAGCCATTTTGGCCGGCGCCAGCTGAGACCGGCCCCGCTCATCGCAGGGGTGGGCAGAGCCCCGCCGGCCGCTCCCGCCGGCCGCAGCCCGGTGGCAGCGGGGCTGCGTGGGTCTGCCGTGACCCGGGTGGGGTGACACGGGTGACAGCCGCCCCCGGGGGCCCCCCCCGCCACTCACTGTCATAATATGACAGCGGGGAGGGGTGGCCCCGCCACGCCGGGGGGGGTCCGGCCCCGCGCCGCCACCGCCGGTCCCTGCTGTGTCATATTGTCACAGCCGGGGCCGGGACCCCCCCCAGCCCCCCCCGCCCCGCTGCCCGGCTCTCTCCCACGCTCCTTCCTCCCCTCCTCCTCCTCCTCCTCCTCCCAATCCATCCGCATCCCGTTCGCCTCGAACCTCCCCAGGGCGCCGGCGGGGGCCGCGCACCCCAAACCCCCCCCGGGGGATGGGGTCCCCCCCAGCCCCCCCCCCCCCAGCCCGCTCACCCTCCAGCTCGTCCTCGGGGATCTCCACGGGGTGCTGCTCGGCGAGGATGTTGGGGATGGTGTAGATCCCCCCGGTACATCAAAGCCGCCGTCACCGGGTGGAAAGGCATCTTCGGGGCTTCCCAAAAGCCAAAGTTTAAACCCAAATTTCCTCGGAGCGGGAGGGAGGGGGGGGGTTGCCCCAGCCGGTACCGGGGTACGCTAAAAAAATAAGTTCCCGCTGCCCGCCGCCCCCCGCCCGGCAGCCACCGGGCAGGGGGGGCCGGGGCGGGCGCTCCCCGTCCTCCGGGGCCGGCGGCGGGACGGGGGGCTGGCGGCGGAGCCCCTCACCGGGGAGTCAGGGCGCGGGGGGGGGGCCGGGCCGGAGGAGGCTGGGGGCGGCCCGGTTCCCCCGCGCACATGCCCGCCCGAAGTGGCAACGGGAGGCGAAAGCATCCAGGCACCGGCTAAATCCCGGCGGCGGCGGCGGCGGGGGGGACGGGGCTGGCCATGCCGCTCCGGGGCCCCCCCTCCGCCGGCCCCGGGGCCGCTCACAGCCCCCGGGGGGCCGCTGCCACCGGGCCACGCTCCCCGGTGGGGCCCGGCATGGCGGGGCCGAGGCCGAAGGCGGCCTCTTCTTCTTCCTCCTGCTTCCTCCTCCTCCTCTTCTTCCTCCCCGCTAAGTGTCCCGGGCAGGGCCGGGGCTCGGTTCCCCGCCGCTGGCTCAGCCCCCGGCGCCGCGCACACGCTCCCCCCCCGCCGCCGCCGGCGAACGGAGCATCCTCGGCCGCGGCCCCGGGGAAGCGGCGGCGGAATCCGGGGAGAAGCGGCGGGGCCGGGCGGGTTTTGAACGGTCCCGCCTGGCAAATGGGGCTGGGGGCGGGGGGGGTGGTGCCTCCCCCCCCCCATCACCCGGGGGGGGGAGAGGAGGGGGGGAGTTGCGGCAAAGGGGGTGTCACAGCCACCCGTGAGCGTCCCGGGCCGGATCCTGCCGGGGGCTGGGGCACCCGGGCGGGGTGGGTGCTCGGGGGGTGCTGGGGGGTGGAGAACGGCAGCGCCGGAGGTGGTGGGTCCCTGTGGCACCCCCCCGTGCGGGCAGTTGTCACCCACAGGCAGCACCCCACGCCCAGGCAGTCGTCAGCCCAAGGTCCCCGCACATGGCACCCCAAAGCTGTCATCACCCCAAAGTCCCTGCACGCAGCACCCTGGACCAGGGCAGCCATCAGCCCGAGGTCCCCGCACATGGCACCCTGTTCCTGGGGCAGTCATCGTCCCAGGGTCCCCACACGGCACCCCAGGCTGCCGTCACCCCGAGGTCCCCACTCTTGGCACCCCATGCCCGGGCAGCCACCATCCCAGGGTCCCCACACGGCACCCCAGGCTGCCGTCACCCCGAGGTCCCCGCACACGGCACCCCAGGCCATCAGCACCCCAAATTCCCTGCTCACAGCACCCTGGATCATGGCAGTCATCACCCCGAGGTCCCCAGGGTGCTGCGGGGTGGCAGGGACACGGCGCCCGGGCCTCCTGCTCCCACCCCGGGGCAAAAATGAGCCGTGGAAGAAGAGTGAAGTGGGGCTGGGAGCGAAGCCCTTCGTCCCCACCCCTGTTTCCAGCCGCCCCCCGCTTCCTCCCAAGCCCCGATCACATTTTTCACCTTATTTCTCCCTTTGTCACTGATTAACCACAGTGGGGCTCACGTCCCCGCGGCATCCGCGTCCCCACGGCGTCCATCTGCACCCCGCTACCTGGGCAGCAGCCCAGATCTGGGATTCCCTCTCCTCCCAAATCCCGCTCCCCGCCTTGCCTGGCTTGCCTCCCTGCGTTGGGGTGGCCCCGGCAGACCCCGGCCCGTCGGGAGACGGGGGGGTCACGGCGTCCCCCGTGCCTTGGTGGCATCTCTCTGGCTGGGCGCGGTGGCGCGGGGAGGTTGCCAAGGCCCCGCTCCCCGCCGGAGGCTGCCGTGGGGGGAGGGAAGGGGTTGGGGGCAGGAGGGAAAACGTCCCCAGAGCCATAACGGGGTGGGAAAGAGAAAGGGGGACGGTGGGCACCTCGCAGGGGCTCATCCGAACCCCAGAGATGCTCAAGAGCGATGGGGAAACTGAGGCACAGCTGGACAGGCTCCAGATGTGCTCCTCACATTGGGACTGCCGCGAGAACCCCCCAAATTTTAGAATGGGGTTCCTGCCGCCTCAGCCTCATCACTGAAATCCCCCCGCGTCCCGCGGCCGCCCCGGCCACGTGCTCAGCCTCAGCCGTTGCCTCGTCCAACTCAACGCTGCCGGGAATTTTGGGGGCCGAGGGCAGCACCAAATCCTCCACCTCCGGCGGGAGCAGCGGCCGGCACCCCACGCCGGGGCTCCCCAAAACCCATCGTCCTTCCCCAGCCGCCTCCCGGCAGCGCTGCCTCTTTGATTTTAACCAGCTGGGGTCCCCTTTAAGCTATTTTTTAGCTGGGAGAAATTTCCTTCTCCGGCAGCGGAAAACCACCACGGCCGCGCTCCGGAGCTGGGGAATTTCAGGGCTGAGCAAATCCCCGCTGCTCCGGGGTGGCGGCTCCCGGGGCAGGATCCTTCCTCCCGCGATGTCACGGCCCAGGGGTGGCTTTTTCCAGCTCTGCTAAAACTTCATCCTCCACCGGGGCTCGGGACAGCGGTGGGGCACAGGGACCTGCGCCCCACGGGGAGTCTCCGGTGTCTAATACTGCGGTTGAGCTCGCAGCACGGCCCTGAGGGGGAGGATGCTGCTGATAAAAAGGGACTTTTGGGGAGAAAGAAGCCCCAAAAGGCAAAGTAGCCAAATTGAAAACCTCCTCCTTTTTTTCTTAGCGGATCAATTTGCTCCTCAGTGTTAACGAAGACGCCCTTCCAATTAATTCTCCGTTTGCCCACCGGAGGCCCTGGGGTGGAAACTCATTAACTTCTCACCACCCAAACCCCGGCAGGAATAACACCGCAAATTTCTGGGCTTTTCCCCACAAATCCCCCAGGAGATCTCCGCGCTCGGCAGCAACGGGGACCTGTCGGAGCATCCTTCCCCGCGGATGGGGGAGGCAGCCGGTCCCGGCTCCTGCTGCTTCATCCCTGGGGATGGGGAGCGTGAGCGCGCGGCGGCACGGGGGAAAAATGAGAATTAAACAACGGCTTAATTGCATGTGAAGTCTTGGTTGGTTTTGTGCTCATCAGGGATCAGCAGCGGAGCGGTCTCGGCATTCCCCCCGAGCCCGGCTGGAGACCCCCACCGCCTCCTCTTCCTCACGGGATGAAGGCTGGGACCTTCCCCCTGTACAACCCGCGCCGTTGCCCACCGCTCTGCCCCGCAGCCCCTTCGCTTCAATTTCCACACTTATTTTGGGGCGAGAAGCTCTGAATTGGTTTCCTCAGACCTCGGTCCATCACCGCGCACCGAGACGATGGGGTGGAGGCAGCGGCGTCCCCAAACCCCAGGGATTTCAGCTCAAAATCCCAGCCACAGCCGGGTGATTTACACCTTTCCCGCACCGCTGGGACGTTGCAAATGTTCCTCTTCGTAATTCCTCCATCATTTTATCAGCCGTTTCTCTTCATTTTATTTGATCATGGGCTCGGCCGGCCTTGCCAGCAGGTCAATGCCGCCTCTCGCCCCCATCCCTGCGTCCCTCCCGTGACGGCAGCACCTCCCCGACACTCGCGGGTGGTATCCCAATTAGCTGATCCCGCTAACGAGGCAGGAGAAGCACGATCCAGGCCCGGCGTTTTGCGTCTTCTTTGCAGCTTTGCGAAGACCTTGCTCTCAAGAGCTCCTGGGTTCCCATCCCGACATCGTCGTCTTTATTTCTCTCAGGAAGACTGAGGGGAAAAAATTAAAAGGGATAAAGCCGTGCTGGCACAGAGGCGGTGCTGATTTATCTTTAATTTAATCTTCTCCTCCTGGTTTATTACTGAGCCTGCTTTCCCAGCCTCCCCTGGCAGGGCGGCGGTGGCCCTCGCTCCCCGCCGGCCCCCTGCCCAGCGGAGGCTCCTCTGCCCGATCCTCTCCCTGCCCTGAGCGCACCCTGCCAGCTCCCTTTATCCGGGTGTTGGCAAGTCCGGTCTCTGCCACGTCCCCCAGCTGAAATTCCCAATTGTCCTTGCGGGGGAGAGGGGGAATCTGCCAGGGATGGGGATGGATGAGGATGAGGATGGGGATGGGGGTGCGATGGGGATGGGATTGGAGATGGGATGGGATGAGATGGGGATGAGGATGGGGATCACTCACAGGGGTGGGGATGGGAAGGAATGGAGATAGGACAGGATGGGATGGGAAGGGATGGGATAGGGATGAGGATAAGGATGGGGATGGCGATCCCTCACAGGGGTGTGGATGGGAAGGGATGGAGATAGGATGGGGATGGGATAGGGATGAGGATGGGGATGGGAACGATGGGATGGGATGGGATGGCAATGAGGATGGGGATCCCTCACAGGGGTGGGGATGGGAAGGAATGGAGATAGGACAGGATGGGATGGGATAGGATGGGATGGGAATGGCGATGATGGGGATGGTGATAATGGGGATGGGGTTGGAGATGGGATGGGAATGGGAATCCCTCACAGAGATGGGAAAGCTCACAGGGAGGGGGAAGCCTGGCAGAGATGGGGCTGGGATGGTGCGAACCTGGGCTGGGTGCCCTCAAATCTCCAGGACACCCCCACGGATAACTCACCCCAGGGCAGCGTGAGGATGCTGGGGTGCAGGGCAGCACCACAGCGTCCTCCGGGACATAACATCGCTCACGCTGAGCGCAGGGAGGGGACGTGAGCGGCCCAGGGTGGCCGTTGTGTCATTTTAAAGTCACCCACTGGCACCGAGCCCTCGGAGACGCCGGAGGCATCAATCTCCCGAGGCTGTTGCTGTCAGCTGGGCATTTAGTGAAATGTTTCTTAAATGAATGCTTGATGGAAGAAGAGGGATGGCTGCAACACACCGAGCCGCAAGGTTATCCCTGCCGCCGCGCCGGCTGCCAGCTCCCAGCGCCCGCTATTAAAGCCGGGGAGGGTGGCTGGCCGAACCCAGCAGGGAGGTTTCGGGAGCCGCTACCTGGCGTGGCCGTGGCCGTTCCCACGCTGGGATGCATTTTGGAGCAAAGCAGACCGGTGATGGGGGAAACACCGGGCAAAGCTCCTGGCAGCTGGTGCAGGTGGGGAGGGAAGGGAGAACGGGAAAGGCTTTGAGAGCCCCATTTAATTTGGGTTCACAAGGGGGGAAAATAGCCCCTCTGTAGGAGGAGGCAAGACTTCTGCTTAGGAGACATTTTTCTTTATGAAAACTGTGAAAAATTGAAACGAGCCTGTTCTTAGCATCCCTCCAAGCGGCTGCGGCCCGGGATGCCAAGGGCAGTGGTGGCTCCGCTTGCCAAGAGACCAAGCGGGGAGGTAACTCCCAGAGACCTCAGTCAAGGACCTTCTTAAACTCATTAACAGCATAAAAAAGACGGGTGGGAGGCTCAGCCTGCCCAGGAAGGGGTGCGGTAGCGCAGGGTGGGACCCGGCTTTTCGAAAGGGGCGCGGGAGAGGGGAGCAGGGAGGGCTCCGGCAGAGCCACGCTCGGCCCCAGAGGCACCGCGCGAGGGGGGGAAGCCATCCCTGAGCCTCCTGGCCGACTGTCAGCCCGTGCCCTCAGCGACAGCGGCGGGTGAGGGATAAATGCAGCAAACCCCAGGTGACAGCGCCTGTGCATCTGACACGGGCAGGCGCTGGCACCGGGCAGGTCACTGAGCCGCTTTTCCCTGCTGCAACCAACGCCGAAGGCAGGCTCCAAAACAAAACCCTTGGCTGAGCATTAAACCTGTTTGGAAACGGTTTCCACGCCTCCCTCGCAGCATCCCTATGGCCTTTTCGTCTCCGTACGCATCACCCCAACAAATCTCCTTGCAATGAGATTTACCTTCAGGACGCGGCTGTGCGGGGCCAGGCTCTGCTCCCATCCCACCGTCGGTAAGCAGGTGGTGCTCGCCAGGAGACACCAGCAATCAGCCGTGCCACGCCAGCACAGCGACCTCAGGTAGTGACACCGGCTCCATCTCTCCCAGATGCTGTGAGCTGCTGCCCCAGGATGCTCTGGCACTGTGATGCCAGGGTCTGGTGGTCCCCAGTGCCACAATGCCAGGACCTAGTGGTACCCAGTGCCATGATACCAGGACCCGGTGGTGCCCAGTGCCACAATGCCAGGACCCGGTGGTGCCCAGCACCACGATGCCCAGGCCAGCAGTAGGCAGCATCCCAGCTGTGACGATGGCCGGTGTCCCCGCAGCAGGTGATGCCGTAGCCAGGCAGGAGGAAGCGATGGGAACGGGACTCTGGCGTTCCCACTCTGGATCCGGCCCAAGGGTCCCCAGCAGTGGTGGCAGTGGATGCCCGCGGGCCAGGAGGGATGATGCTGCCCGAGGTGATCACCAGGGAGGGGAAAATGAATGGCAAGGGTGAAGGGGTGGGATCCTGGATGGTGGGATCCTGGCCGAGGTGGTGTCTCCTTCCCCAGGGCCATGTCCCCGTCGGGGCCGGCTGTGCGCCGGTCAGCAGCGCCTGTTCCCTCTCCTCCATGCCTGGAGAGACATCGGCCCTTGTGCTCTCAGGGCAGCAGCTCCCAGGATCTCCTGGGCGCCGGCTGGTCCCAAGCGTGTTGTGTGGTCCTACACCAAACCGCACGGCCCTGCGACCTGCCGCATGGTCCCGCACCCTGCTGCATGGTCCTGCAGCAGACTGCGAGGTCCCACTCCCCGCCACATGGTCCTGCACCAAACCATGTGTTGCCGCAGCCTGCTGCACCATCCTGCACCAGGCCATCTCATCCTGCAGCCTGCTGTGCGGTCCTGAGCCCCATTGCACAGCCGTGCAGCCCAGCGCCCCGTCCTGCACCCCACCGCATGGTCCCACACCCTGCTGTGCGATCCTGCACCAAACCACAGCATCCTGCATCTCCACAGGGTCCTGCACCCCACTGCAAGGTCAGGCACCCCATTGCATCATCCTGTCCCCCACCATGTGGTCTTGCACCCCATCGTATGGTCCTGCACCCCATCGTATGGTCCTGCACCCCACCATGCGGTCCCACACCCCATGGTGTGGTCCTGCACCCCATCACATGGCCTTGCACCCCGTGGCGTGGTCCTGCATCCCACTGCATGGTCCTGCACCCCACTGCATGGTCCTGCACCCCACCATGCAGTCCCACACCCCATGGTGTAGTCCTGCACCCCATCACATGGCCTTGCACCCCATGGCGTGGTCTTGCATCCCACTGCATGGTCCTGCACCCCACTGCACAGTCCTGTACCCCATTGCACAGTCCTGCACCCCACCGCATGGTCCTGCACCCCACCATGCGGTCCCACACCCCGTGGTGCGGTCCTGCACCCCATCACATGGCCTTGCACCCCGTGGCATGGTCCTGCATCCCACGGTGTGGTCCTGCACCCCCCCACACAGTCCTGCACCCCCTTACACCTCGCCCAGCATCCCCCCGCTCGGCCCGAGCCCCCTCCAGCGATTCATCCTCCGCTCGCAGGGGAGCTGCGGTGGCTGGAGGAGCTCCACACGCTTTTTATGTTATAGCATCCATATATCGTCCCCTCCGCGGTGCCCCGCCTCAGCGGCTGAGTGGGCACCTCTGGGACCAGCCCAAGGATTCAGCTCCGGAGCTGTGGCTTCCCCACCGCAATCCTCCCGCTTTGCCCCTTAAGCCCTTAATTAAGCCGACAAGACACACGTCGGGCTTTTAATTACAGGGCTTTTAATTACAGCTTGGCGGTGGCTGCCCAGGGGAGGTGTCGGGGCAGGGGGAGATGCACCGAGCTGGCCAGGTCTCTGCCGGGTGCCATCTCCCCGGCGAGGCCGCCTCTCCCCTCGCCTCTCCCTCCTCGTTTCATTTTCTTTCCCCTTTTTTCTCCCTGGAAGACAAAGAGCTGGGAAGAGGAAAAGGTGGAGGGATGCTGCCAGCAGCGCTGTGCCATCGGCCCGCGCCGGCGGTGATGGATGAGGGTGGATGCGGGCGGCGGGGACGGCACGGGGCTGGCAGCCACCGGCCAAGGAAGGAACAAGGCCCCCATGTCCCCAAGATGCTGTCCCCGAAGAGCAGGGCCCCGGCCGGCTTTGCCATCAGGGAGCCGCGTTTTATGTTGGCATCTTGCAACCTGGACCCAAACCACGTGGGAGCTGAGCACCCATGGGTGCCCCGAGCCCCCCAGGGTGCCGGAGAGCAGGGATGGGGTGTCCCATGGGCTGCTCCCCTAATTCCCACCCTGCACTGGGTCCCCGCTGGGCTGAGGGTGACCGCACAGAGCCACCCGCAGCCCTGGGGTGCCCCGGCTCCCCCCGGCTCCAGCCTGCACCCACGGTGGCCCATGGCCAGGCACCCGCTGTGCCGTGCCGGGCCGGGCCGTGCCAGCCTGCATCCATTAAGTGGTGAGTCAGAGCCGGGTCGGTGCTGACTAACGCCTGTGTGCCGGCTCCGAGCACCCATCCTGCGTGCCAGG
The DNA here is from genome assembly GCA_020745775.1 of Theristicus caerulescens. Classification (NCBI taxonomy): domain Eukaryota; kingdom Metazoa; phylum Chordata; class Aves; order Pelecaniformes; family Threskiornithidae; genus Theristicus; species Theristicus caerulescens. Next base: position 12,336,979 of record CM036570.1, read on the forward strand.
GCACCCGCCGCACCCCGACATCGCTGGGGTGCACCAGCGCACTTCCCTGCTTCGCCTCCCCGTGCAAATGCACCTCCCCGGGCACGCATACCCGCGTGCAGACACCCTTCCCTTGTGCATACACCCCCTTGATGCAAAGGCATCCCTCGTGCAAATGCACATCCCGTCTGCAAATGCCCTTCACTTGCGCACATGCAGTTAATGCAAAAGCATCCCTCGTGCAAATGCACTTTCCTTATGGAAATGCTCTTCCCGTGTGCACACACCCCCTCAACGCAAAAGCACCCCTCGTGCAAATGCAAATCCCTTGTGCAAACGCACACCCTGCGTGCGAACGCCCTTCCCTCGTGCACACCCCCCCTTAATATAAAAGCATCCCTCGTGCAAATGCACTGCCCTTGCACAAACCTCCCCCTATAGAAATGCCTGTCCTGTGTACGTGTCCCCTTAATGCAAAAGCAACCCCCGTGCAAATGCAAAGCCCTTGTGCACATGCACTTAATGCAAAATCACCCTGCTTGCAAATGCACTTTCCTCGTGCAAACGCTCTTCCCTTGTGCACGCGTACCCTCGATGCAAAAGCATCTCTCACACAAATGCAAATCCCTTGTGCAAACGCCCACCCCGCCTGCAAACGCCCTTCCCTCGTGCACACCCGCGCTGCCCGATGCGCCCACACACGCAGGAGCACCCCAGGCCTGGCACCGTGGGACGAGGCTGGCGCACCGACCCGCAGCCCTCGGAGCCGGCCGGTGTCCCCAGCGCCAGCCCTGCCTCAGTTTCCCCATCCGCCCCCGCTCTGGCCCCAGTTCCCTGCTACGAGTTGGGGTTTGGGGACAGGGATGCTCGTGCGAGGAAGAAATCATCCCCAAGCCAGCGCCAAAGCCACCCCCGCTGTTAAAGCACATGGAGAACAGCTGCCGAGGCGCTCGGTTGCTGCCTTGGGTTAGCAAAAACCCCGATTTCCTTCCCGAGGAACACGGGGCGGGAGGGAGGCGCGGGGAGGTACGGGGAGAACCCTCTTTGATGGGTTTTTGTTCCTTGGGCAAAGTCATAGAATCACAGAATCGTTAAGGTTGGAAAAGACCCTTAAGATCATCGAGTCCAACCGCTAACCCAGCACTGCCAAGGCCACCACTAACCCACGTCCCTCAGCACCACATCTCCCCGGCTTTTAAATCCCCCCAGGGATGGGGACTCAGCCCCTGCCCTGGGCAGCCTGTGCCAGGCCCTGACAGCCCTTTGGGGAAGGAGTTTTTCCCAATCCCCAACCTAACCCTGCCCTGGCGCAGCTTGAGGCCGTTCCCTCTCGTCCCATCGCTTGTTCCTGGGGAGAAGAGACCGACCCCCCCGGCTCCAGCCTCCTTTCAGGCAGTTGCAGAGAGCGATGAGGGCTCCCCTCAGCCTCCTCTTCTCCAGGCTGAGCCCCCCCAGCTCCCCCAGCCGCCCCTCCCCACCCTTGTGCTCCAGCCCCTTCCCCAGCCTCGCTGCCCTGCTCTGCCCACGCTCCAGCCCCTCCATCTCCTTCTGGGGGTGAGGGGCCCAGCGCTGAGCACAGGATTCGAGGGGCGGCTTCACCAGTGCCCAGCACAGGGGGACGATCCCTGCCCTGCTCCTGCTGCCCACACTGGTCCTGATACAAGTCATCGCACGCCAACCCACACCCGCTCTGCCGCCGCCTCGGCGCCGATGCATTTAATTTTGCTAAAAAGGAAAAAAATCAGAATGAAATTTCTGGTGAAAGAGGAGGAATGGCCTGGCCCGCGGCACTGGAGCTGGCACGGGGCTGCCCGCTGCAGCGCGGGGCTGCACGTCAGCAGCGCTGCCGGTGCGATGCTGCAAGTGCGCAATGCAGCGAGCGTGAGGCTGTGAGCGTGCGAGGCCCTGAGCATGCAAAGCTGGGAGCACGGGAGGCTGCGAGTGTGCAAGACTGCGAGTGTGCAATCCTGTACACACTCAAGGCTGCAAGCGTGCAATGCTGCGAGCATGCAATGTTGCAATGCCGCAGGTGCATGGTGCTGCAAGTGTGCAGTGCCGCGAGCGCGCAGTGCAGTGAGCGCGCAGGGCTCCGGTGTCGGGGGGCAGAAGGAGCCCCCTCACGTTGGCCCCGGCACCCAGCACGTCCCCCCTGCGCTGCTGCCCCCGGCCCCGCCGCTGCGGCCTGGGCTGGGAAAAGCCCTTTCGGCTTTGCTTTGGGGCCGAATCCCCAGGGCTGGGGGCTCTGCCCTTCCGCCGCAGGCAGCGCAGGCAGCGCAGGCAGCAGCTGCGCTATCGACACCAGTGGCTGCGGGCAGCGCTCCCGCCCCACGCGCGGGAAATCAGGTCGCCCTCCGCTTCCCTCGCCCACCGCCTCCCAGCAGCCCCGAAATCTCCCCCGTTTCCCCATCAGCATCCCTTGCCAAAAAAACCCAACCCATCCCACCTCCACATATGATAAATGATAGGCGCAAACAAGCGCATCCATCGCTGGGCGCATCAAGGCGCGGCGGGGCCGGGAGCAGCCCCCGGGGCCGGGTCTTGGGGTGCTGGGGGTGGTGGAGCCCCACCGGCAGCCCCGGCTCGGGGCTGGCAGCTCAGCTGGGTCCCTGCGTCCCCAGAGGGGTTTTATCTAGAATTAATTTAAAAATTGAGGTCAAGGCAGCGTATCGTTTCTTTATTCCAGGCAGGCCGAGATCAGGCAGCGTCGGGCAGAGCCACAGGGATGGCAAACTTGGGGCTCGGCCCCCCCGGGGCACCCCAAACCCCGGGAGGGAGAAGGGCACCCTGCTGCCAGCGGGGCTGGAGGAGCCCCGAGGGGTTGGGGAGAGCAGGGCCCCGGAGCGATGGGGAGGGGGGGGAGCCATCCCGGCCCCACCGGGAGCTGCCGGAGGGATCCCAGGGCCGCGGTCGTGCTTCCCATTAAAACCTCCCCTTTTTTTAACTGCGGCAGCAAAGGGCTTTGGAAGGATTTTCCCAAAGAAAAAAGACCAAACAAGTCCCAGCTCCCCCTCCCAGTGCTCTGAATTTTTATTAAAACAGAGGAGAAAACCGTTATTTCTTCAGAGTACAACGGTCCAGGGGACCGGGAAAAGCGGCCGTGCCAGGCCACAGCCACCTGAACGGCAGCCACGTGCGGGGAGTCGATCCGAGGCAGCGTGGTTTTAAATAAAACGGCTTCAGGACGCGATCTCCTACGCGCCAAGGCCCGGGCTGGCCTGCCGGCCGACCGTGGTGTGGCTGGGGGTCAGGCGAGGGAGGAATGGGGGGTCCCGGGGTGACGCAGGGGATGCCCGGGGCAGCACCGGCTCCGTTAAAGGGTAAATCTCAGCTGGAAGGGAGGTTTCCCCCTGAGCGAGGGCAGGATTTGGGATGGAGACAGAAGGGAAATGTCCAGGCATCCCCGTTCCCGCCACGGCCGCTGGCGGGGGGGTCACAGCCATGAGCAAAGGCTCCCGGGCAGGGACAGGCAGGAGCAGGCAGCCCCAGCGCTCGCTGCCGGGACGCAGCCCGGGGAGGCTCGGAGGAGCTGGGGGGCCCACGCCGCGTTAGGGGTGCTGGGCCTGGGCACCCAACGAAAGCTGGGGCCGTGCCTGCCCTCTGCCCGGCTCCGAGCCCCTGGAGCCCTCCCGGCCTCAAGCTGCTCAGGTTTGTCACAGTTTGCAGGAAAAAAAACCAAAAAAAAAGGCTTCATTTGGTTGGCACTAGCTGTTCTGCTCCTTGTCCCTTGCAGAGAGGAGGAGGAGGAGACCTTCCTCCCCACCTCCTGCCCCTGCCTCCTCTCCCCAGAGAAGCAGCAGCCCTGATCCCCATAGACCGAAGCCCCTGCGGCCGCTGCGATCCCGCTCCCTGCCCGCCTGCCTCCCACCTCTGCCGGGCGCTGGGAGAGCCAGCGCGACGGCCCCTGATTTACAGCACTCCACTCGAACATGCTCTGGGTGCCTAATGGAGCTCCAGGCACCACCGGCGCGGGGCTCCGGGGCTGGCAGGAGAAGGCAACCCGGAGGGTTGGCATCCCTGCCAAGGGAGCCCTGCTGGCCACCAGGCTGGGGGGCACGGCCGCAGCGCCGACCCCGGCACCGGGGGAAAACCTGGAGGGCCAAGCCAAAAAACTACGCTAGAAAAGTAAGAAAAAGGTTGGAAAAAAGAAGGGCAGGGAGGAGGATGAAGGGACACTAAGCTAGAGAACGTCACACAGTCCGTGGGCAGCCGGGCCCCGAGTCCGTCGGTGTGCAGAGGCTGGCAGCACCCGGCGGCGGCCGGGGGCGATGCCCGGCTCCCCGGCCCCGGTTGGGGCACACCGGTCCTGGGGGGAGAGGCTCCGGCTGGCGGGCAGCAGCGGTGCGGAGCGGCTGGTTGCTTCCTAGAGCTCCTCGAAGAAGGCCACGCGGGACTTGGTGCTCTGTAGGGTGAGCTGCAAGAGAGCAGAGGGGGCGGCTGAAGGGGGACGGGGCTGACCCCCTCCTTCCCACAAGGCACCCAGCCCCGGCGTCACCCCCTCCGGGAGGGCACCGGGCTGAGCAGGAGGGAGCTGCTGCCTGGATCCCCTCCTGGCCCAGCCCCTGCCCCTCCGAAAATACGCGGGAAGGCAGAAGCGGGGACGTCGTGCGCGTCCTCGGCAGCCGAGCCCCCCGCTGCAGCAAGCGGAGCCCGGAGGCAAAGCGCGGGGCGAGGGGAGGCGGGCTGGGCTGGGGCAGCGCGATGCCGGTGCACCACTGTCCCCCCGAGCAGAGGCTGCCGAGGGGCCACAGATTCGATCAACGTAATTAGGGTGGCCGCGGCTTCCAGGAGCCCAGATCAAAGGTGCCAATGTTGGGCATGGGACGGTGCCCTCGGGGTCCAGCGGGCTCCTTGCCCTGATGGCGGGGGAACACACGGAGCTGTTGCAAAGCTGGAGAAGAAACGACCTTCATCAGCTGAGGACAGAGGGAGAAGCACGCTCGTCTCTAAACCCACAGCTCCCAAAGCCTCTGGGCCAGCCTCCGCCACCGGTTAGGGACCGTCCTCTGTCCCATGCTCACGTCCAACCCCAACCCACCACCCGTGATGGGACGAGAACGCGTGCCCGGCATGGTCCAAGCAGCCACAACACGGCTCGCCACCACCGTCCCGGCACCTGCGTGGGGCTGCTGCCTTCCCCTGCCCCGGGACCTCAGCCCAGAGCTGCTGCCTCCCTCCCACAGGAGGATGGAGCTGGAGAGCCCTCGCTTGCAGGATGGTGGCCTTGGAGCCAAGGCTCTGCAGGACTTGGAAACCTGGCCCAGAAAAGGTTTTTGCAGCACTAGCGAGGCTATCCAAAAAATAATACCCCACGGAGGAACCGCAAGCTCCTTTTCCACCGGGCCAAACGAGAGATGAAAGAAACACCCTCCGCGGCGAGGGAGAAATCACAGTATTGCCAGATAACCACCCAAAGGAGCACGGCGGGAGAAGTGCCACCTTCCAACCAGCTGCTGAATCACCGCAGGAGTTTGCCAAACCAGCCAGCTAATTGCGAAGGCTTCGTTTCAGCTGGATTAAGCGGCGGTGCCTTCCGCCAGGGATGCCGGTTTTGCTGAAACAGGAATCCTAGGATCACGTTACAGCGAGTTAAGCCCCCGCGACAGAGCTGCCAAGCGCTTCCCCCCTCCCTGCTTCCCCCCCACGGCCTTTCCCTCGGTAATTCCTTCACAGCCTTAATGCCATTCTGAAAAAATCTGTATTGCAGAGGAAATTTCTGCAGGGGCTTAATACCCTTTGCTGGCAGCATCTCCTGGGGCCAGGGCTGGCTCTCCTCCTCCTCCTCAGCATCCCCTGCAGAGCTGGATGGAGGGGGGATGAGGTGGGACAGGGGCTCCGTGGGCCATGGGCAGCTCTTTGCCTCTTTTTCCAAGGCTGGAGAGGGGGGGGGAAAAAAAGCATAGGCAGCCCCAGGCTGCTGGCAGCTCCAGCGTAGGCTTCGTTCCGGCTCTTCCAGCCGAAATCCCGCCCGTGGTCCCAAGCAGACACCTGGCTGGGTCACAGGCCGGAGAATTTGGTGTGTAAAGCCGGAGCGGACATCCCGGCGTGCAGCACGGTCCTGTCCTGTGAGCAGGGCTGCTGCCTCCCGCCGCAACGACCTGGTGCAAGGACGGGGACTGCGGCTGCCCGGCAGAGAAGGGCGGTGGGCGAGGGGGCAGCTTCGCTTTCCCGTTGCACCGGGGGAGACCTCCGAGAGGCCCGACACCCCCGGGGAGGAACACTTCCCTGCCAGCTATCATCTCCTACCACCCTGCCACCGAAGCCATCTCTTCTGCAGGCTGGATGGTCAATCCAAGCACCCCACCACCTCCCTGGCCCACGGCAGCTCACGGCACCGCTCCGTTAAAGTGCAGCAAGGGGAGATGCCCCCCAGTTCCCCCAGCAAACCCAGCGCTCCGATGGATTGAAAAAAGAGCCAGATACAACCGCTGATAAGGCAGAGAGGGAAGATGTTTCCCCCAGGCTTATAAGTGAGATTCGACTATTTCGAGTCTGCTCTCTGCCTTTAGCTACGCGCAGCTCTCCGTTAATCCCCCACGCGCTTTCGCGGTGCTGGGGTACCTCAAAGCACGGCTCGGGCAGCCGCCTCCGTGCCCAAAGCTGGGCCCTCCCGAGCAAACGCTGCTGCAGCGCCGGGGGGAGCGCGCAGAGGCAGAGCTCCAAGGGCACCCAGCACAGGCTCAAGCAGAAAGAAGAGATGCAGCCCTGCTCTTTGACCAGGGGCTTTCGCCCGTGACCTTCAAAGGCTCCCTGAGATGCTCAATGATGCTTTTTTAACCTATCCAGGGAAAGTGAGGAGCCCAGCTGCAGGCATACAGGGAGCGGGAGCAAAGATGGGGCTCGATGAGATGGGGTGCTGCAGAGAGGTGTGAGCGCCGAGCTCCCAAGAGGGCCGTGCCCTGCGGCTCAGCGGCACGCAGCCGTGGCCAGATTTTGCCACCTGAAAGGCAAAGACCGTGGGGATGTCAACGGCAACAGCGCAGGCGCCCACGCTGCCACCCTCGCTCCCGCCGTGCAGGATCTCTCATCACCCCCATGTTACGCTCCAGCTGTTTCTGAGAAAGCCAGGAGGCTCGGGCAGCGCTGGCGTCTGGGCAGGAGGATTTCATCCCATTTCGGCTCCCCGAAGAGGAGCCTCGGGCTGTCTTTCTCCCCAGTAACCTGGAGGGCGTTAGAAGAGCGGCACAGGAGCGGGACAGGGGCAGAGTTGGCCTGTTCCTCCTTAGCAGGAGCTGCGTTATGGCTAAGACCTCGGCGGCGGCTTGGGCAGAGGAAGGGGCCAGAGACTTCAGGCCGCTCTGCCTCCACCACCCCTGGAGCGAAGGCACCTCCGGCAGCCACTGGCAGGAACCTCCGGCACCGGGAACGGGGCCGCCCGGCAGCTGCCTCCTCACATCCCATCACAGTCAGGCCCATGAATAAACAGAGGGGAAATTAAGATTGCTCTTGCCTGCACACCGACTCTCCACCACCACGCTCTGCCGTGCCTGGAGGGAAAACTCCTCCCCTCCCTTTTTCTTTTCTTTTCTTCTTGTTTTTCTTGCTGTTGAGGAATCGCAGGCAGGGCTCTCCTCGCTCCCGTCGCAGCGGTGTGGCCTCGACAGCCAGCCTGGCAGGGCTGCAGCACAACAAATCCCGAGGGATCGGCTGGAGGACGATGGGCAGAGCCATCTCCTTTTGGTTGCAAAAGCTCTTTGCAGGGAAATCCCATTCCCTCACACCGGGAGCAACCAGTTTTGCTCTTTTCTGCACCGGAGGAGGAGAGCAGGCGGGGAGGAGAGCACAGCCCTGCTCCGGCCTCTCCGCTGCCTGCCCAGGGAAAGCCCCAAGGTGGCCTCAAGCACCTCCGCAAACTCTTTTTGCACTGTCTGCCTCCCCTTTGCCCAGCCAGGCAAGGACAAATAAATATATATATCCGTACGGTAACACTGTGCAGGCGAGGCAGAGTGATTAAGAGCAAGTTACATTCTCGTCAGTGCGGAGAGAGGGGAAAAAAAATTGATTTACAAGCAGTATTATGATAATCTCCTTCCTGCAGGAGGGAGGGTGGACTCCACAATGCACAACCAGAGCCATCAAAGACAATTTAGAGAGAGAGAGAGGGAGCGCAATTAAGCGACCAGAGCTCAAATGAATCAAGATATGAGAAAGGGAAGAGTCCCGCTCCCTGCATTCCTACACTGGGGCTCCTCCGAGCTCTGCTTTTACCCAGGGCTGCCGGCCTGATTTGATTTAAAAACAACAAACGAACAAAAGCAACCCAATAAGTCCCTCATAGCCAAACACGTTTTAGAGCAGCTAACCCAATAACCGCAGGCGCATAACTTCTGCTGGCAGGGCAAACCGAATAGAGAGAAACCGCCCGGGCGCCCAGCGAGCCCAGGGGAGCCGGTGCCTCCCCACACGCTGGAGATGGGGCACGGGCAGGATGAGGGGGGTTCAAATCACATCAACCTTCCCCCGTCCTCCCGGGTCCCGAGGAGCGGGGAGAGGTTTAACATTTCTCCCTTCCTTGCTGTTTTCTTGTTTATCCTGCAGCCTGGAGGAAAGGGTGACCTGTGCCACCCCTGGTGGCATCGCCTCACCCCATGCGATGCCGGGGACGTCTCCCTGCTGCTGGGAGGGAGATCTGCCGTCCCTGCTAAATCATCACCCGGCACCGCACACAGTAAATCCTCTTTATTCCCCCTGCCCTGCTCCCCTCAATGTCCTTCTCCACCCCTGTCCGCTCCCCACGGGCCAGGCGGACATTTCCATTCCCACATTTACTTTTGAAACCAAAACCTTCCCATTTTTCCCTCCCCACCCCCTTTCCAGTCCCCACCTCGCCATTTCTCTCTTCCTCCCACGCTGCCGTTTATTCTCTCCCAAGCACAACTTTCCCCCGGCCTCCAACGCTTTGATGAGTGCCTTTAAAAGAGAGGAGATGACGCTCCATTTGAAGGAAACGCTTTTCAAAGGCTGCCACAAAAATAGCTGATAGGCCTGACGTTTCCTAGTTTCCTTTCGCTCCTTGTAAACAAGGAAAGGAGGCTGCCGTGTCCCAGTTTAGCTGCCAGGGAGTTTTCACTTCCCAGCTCCGAGGAGAAGGAGGGCAGAAAGAAAAGGAGCCTAGCACGGACACGGCCTCGCACACATGGGGATCGGTGGGCAAGACCCACGTGGGACGCGCCTCCATCTCCTCCTGTGCTTGGAAAACACGTGCCTAGAGGTGTCCAGAGCTGCTCTCGGGTATCTCCCGGCTCTCGCCTGCGTCCCAGGCGGGTGCCAGGCAGGGCGAGAAGCCAGCACCCTCGCTCATCTTTTCTCTACCCTCACAGCTCCCGAGGTGATGGGAATGCCAGTGCTGCTTCCCCTGGGAAGTCCCTCGCTGGTCGCGGTCCCGCTCTGCGGCATGCAGCCTTCCCCTCTCCTGGCGGGAGTGGATTACACAGCGATGCCACGGCAATGCTGCAGTTCTGCGTGAGACTAAAGAGCCCCTCATCCGTGTCCGGGCTGTTGCAGGATCCAGAGGAAAGGACGGACCCACAGGAAAGGACGGACCCACAGGAAAGGATGCCCAACCTGCCCTGTGCCACCCAGGCTCCCTCCTGCCCTTCCCAGAGCCGAAGAATTTCTTGTGCTGGTCCCCTGCCTCCGCAGGATGAAGCTCCAGAGGCACAGTAACATCCTCCTTGCCCGAAAGGGCCGTGGTCCACCATCTCCCCAGCAAACCGCCGGAGCAAAGCGGACCCATTTCACGCAGGGGAGTCTGCAGGTCCCAGAAGGGGAGAGGCAAGGAAGGGAGTCCCCAGGAGATGACAGAGACCCCACAAGATTTGTTGAAGTCCTTGAGGGACATGTCTCAGTGATCCCTAGCAAGATGCTAGCCAGGCGCAGCTGGAAAATGGGCAGAGAAGCCGGGGAGAAAACCTTCAGCCTGTCCAGATGATTAAGTAGCCTGATGACATTCGGTGGTGGCACAGCAGCTTTGTATCTGCATCACGAGAGACTCGGGTGGCAGTGCCCATCACTAACTCACCGGCGTCCTTACTCTGCTGTAGAGGACAGACCACAGCTTGTCTGGAAGGTGAGAGGAGTGAGGACAAGCCTGCAGAAGTCCACTTTGCTCTGCCTCGCTCGCCCCTCTGTGCTTGGCAGCCAGGAGCTGCTCATTGCCTAAACCCGAAGGGGACGATGCTGCGTCCATAGGAACGTGGTAGAACGTGACCGTTCGTGGCCCAGTGATGGAGGAAGCCCAGTCCAGTCTACTGGTGATAAATAAGCAGATTTGAAGTAGTTTATTCAAACCCCCAGTGCCTCAACGATAGGAAAAAATCCTGCATTACCCGAGTTGAGGGCAACGCTGCACTGCAACCAGGATCAGCCAGGAGAGGAGCGGACAAGAGCACCGTCAGCAACAGCTCACCCCACCACCGACCTCCGCACCAACTCCCACAGGCACCAAGACCGCTGGCCCCGAGGAGCCAGCTCGAGCCCCAGGGAAACACTGCGTCCCAGAAAAAGCCGAGAGCCGCCTGAGAGCCCGGCAGGGAAAGGCCAAGCCCGTCCATCGAAGGGCCAGAGCGCTGCTCAAGGACAAAGCTGCTTGTCTGGGAACAGGCGCGGAGATTTGCTCCTTGCCTGGATACTTCAAAGGGCTTAAATCACAGTAAATAAGCATGACTGTGCAAGAAGAAAGCAACTGGAATGAAAGACCCGATTGTGTTTTAGAGCAGCAGCCTGCCCTGGGAGCCTTCCTACACCGGAGGATGCGAGGAAGAAGTGGGTTTTTTCATCTTCTACCGCAGCCTAAGCGGCAAACCCTCCTGAAGCCGAGCCAGCTGGAGTCAGCAGCGCCAGCCCACGGCGGAGAGCGCCACGGAGAAGGGAAATCAGTTTCCAGATGAGGTGCTTGTGCTGTGCCCACAGAGCTCATAAAAAAGGATTAGCATGTTAACCACGTAATTAAACACGAAAAACTTAGCAGGCGTCTTCAAAGGCAGGCAACAAAACCCAGAGGTCACACCGCAGCACTTGCTGTGCATCTGGTTTAATTATGGGGGCTCCTCCCAGGCACCGAATCTCTCCCGGCTGCTGAATTAGTCTTTCCACAAACTGCCAGAGCATCATTTCACCTCCTCATGCTGTGGCCACAAGTGGATTTTGCCCCAATTTCACCTGCCACAGAGTTCCTCGAGCCAGTCGGGATGGGACAGCGGGTTTCAAACATGGCCAGAGACATCCAACGCCTCCCTCAAGGTGTCCCGGACCCACAGAGTCACCCTTTGTTTTAGCCACATCCTCCCTCTTCCCAAGGAAATGCTTAACAACGAGAGCAGCCGGTCTTGGGGACACCCGCAGCCCCCCCGAGAGCGGCTGGCAGCAGCCAGCCAGCACAAAACCCTAACTGGAGTGATTTACCGCGCTGCCTGCAGCCCTGAAAGGGCTGGTCCGTCCAAGAACAGCACAAACCTGTGCTGATCGCTTCTGGGAACCGGCCAGGGAGAGGTCTGCATCTAAAGCATCCTCCTGCCTCTGCTACAGAGCTCCAGAGGTGCTGAGAAATTGCTCCACGGTTGGCTGTATGCACCTGCCACGCAGGCAGGGCTGTGCAAGCCCTCAGAGTAACTTTTAAGGAAAGCCTTTTCCACAGGCGCTTACCACCAGGGTTGCCACCCGCCTTCGTGAGCGCTGCTACCGCAGCATCCGTGCCGTTTCTTCCCTTAACGCTACCGCTCAAAACTCGCTAAACCCCGTGGGTGTGCAAGAACCACGGTCGAGGAAAGAGCAAAAAAGCTTCCCCAAACTGATCCTCCTGGAGGAGGGAGTCAGTGCTCTGCACACTCACAGCCTGCAGATTGAGGGCAAATCCTCAGAGGAAAGCAGGCTCCAGAAAGAAGAGACGTGGCGTTAAGAAAGCAGGAGGCACCGGCGTGCGGAAGGAGGCAGGGGACGGGCAGCAGCATCGCAGGCAGGAAGGAGAGCGGCTCTGACAGCCGGTGTCCCTGGGCGTGACGGTGACCGCCACCGCCACCTCCAGCACAGTCTCCCTGGACCACCCCCAGCCTTTTCCAAGAGCTACCTGCAGACGCCAGCTGTCCTCAACCGTCTGCTTTACGTTCCCGCGATACTTCTCAAACAGGCGGACGCTGATAACGCGTCCGCGTGCTGCTCCGCTCCAAGACGGAGGTGTGCATTTTTAGCCTGTTATGACAGTTTTGGCAGCAAAGAGTTGGTCGGGTCTGTTTCTTTGTTTGTTATTTAAATCCTGAATTTCTTTCTGCAGCAAACAAGGGGGAAGGTCCTGGTTTACTTCATGAAAGAAATCTTCAAAGGCCACCCTGCACCTCCAATAGATTCCCAGCCACCAGCAGCACAGCAAAACCAGGCATGTTTAATTATTTAAGCATCTACGCCTGCATTCCCCCACTGATGTTGCCAACTCAACTTCTGCCAAGAAAGACGCTTCCCAGCACGGAGGATCAGGTGCAAAAACGAACGCAGAGAGGCTGTGAACGCTACCGAGGGAGCGAGAGCCGGGCAGGGCGGCTGCCTGCGACATGCTGCACGGGTCCACCGCAGGGACGGGCAGGGTGCTGCGCCGTGGCGAGCCCGGTCTCACCGGCACCGCGCCCTGCTGCGGTGCGTAAGGAGCGTTGTAGGGGTGGCAGCAATGGGAGCTGGCGAGAGCGGTGCGTGTCGCAGGCAAGCTCATGCACGGGTTAGTATTACAGGCGGTGATCCCATCACCCCGCGCAGAGTACCTTGGAATAACCTACTTTGAAGTCTCAAATGCAGATAGGTCTTCTGCCCTGGGCTTGAGGCTAAACCAGCAAAAATAAAATGAACAACAACAAAAAAAATAATCCTCTGTGATACGAGTAATGTCAGGTCATTTGTGCAGTCTGTACAGTTTGCCCAGAGCGCTGAAGTGATCAGCAGCTTCCAGGTGGGGCAGAGGGTTGGTATTATTTAAGCGTTGCTAAACTGCTATCCCATTTCCAGTGTCTTGCATTTTCCTTTCCATCGCAACTGCAAAGACAAAAGCCCTCCTGACCTCCTGGTGGCATGGACAAAAGCAGTCTGTAATTTTATTTTGATGGGCTCCACTAAGAGACTATTATTTAAAAGCCTGAGATGCAGGAGCCGGGCAGCCTCAGTCCCCTCCTGAAGGGAAGGGACAGGACAAGGCTCCAGCCTCAAAGGAACGAAGACTGACCGCACAGTCCCAATTACAGCGATGAGCCCTGACAGACATCGAAATGATTGCCCAGCCACCTTCTTCAAGTGAGACAAATGGGACCATCTGCCCTCTATGAACTTGTCTCTGTCAGAAGTGAAAATTGAGCATTTTCTGTTTAAACCGAGGACTCTGAGCACGGAGACAAAACCCAGCAAAACCTACTGGGAGCAGAAATGTCTTCAGATTCTACGATGACAAAAGGGTCTGTGAAGATTTTTATATTCTCTGCTCTGGAGGGACAGGAACCCGAATAGCTCAGGGCTAGCACGGGGAAACTGGGAAGGGAGACACGCTAGATTCATTTTCTTGCCCCAATTCCGTGATCATAAACTCCCAGCCACAGAAGTCAGCATGAACTGCTATTTTCAAATCCTTTCAGACATAACTCTCAGCTGGGAGGACTAAAGAGAGAAGGATTTGTTTTCAAAACCTGGAGTTGTTACCACAACCTGCATCCCGTGCCATACAGATTTCCGAATCCTTCACAAGGATATCTGCTAGCAAAAACCCAGCTGGGTAAAAAAGCCTTTGCAGGGTAAAAGCCTTTGCAGGTGAGTGGGGCTGACCGCTACCTCCCACCGTACCAACTATGGATGTGCCTCCAGCCCCTCGTTACACTGAGCCCAGCTGGGAGAACAGCAGAGCTACTAAGCAAAAGGAAAAGGACTGGGTGTAAAAATAAAGAACAGGCTTTGTTGTGACCTTTCCAGTGTGACCCCCGGGCTAGCAGACCCAGCCATCCTAACTTTTTGGCTAAGTAGTCACCCCAAACACATTTCGAGAGGCAGGTGTTTCCAGGGTCCACAGCACCTTGCGCACACCCTGCTAGCAAAAGATTTTGCTGTTAGTATTTGAAGCTGCACTACAGGTTACTCAAGAACAGACTAAAAGAGAGGACGAGGCTTTTGGCTTTGTCTACTGAAAGCCCGTAAGTCAGGAGTATTTTTGCCCTTGTTATTCACCAGCCAAGCTCAGGACCGCTTCCTTGCAAGGCCTTTAGGGAATGGTTGCAATAGGCAGGTAGGGCTTTGCTGTTCCTGGGGTCACTAGGGTAGCAGATCCCTTCTAACAGCATCCCTGTACAGCTTTTGTTACGGTTCAGCAAGACCTTCAAACCTCGAGACCTTCGCTTCCCCTCACACAGCGCTGAAGAGACAAGGCTTGGTTGTGGCCGATATAAACCAGGAGCCACCAGAAGCTGAAATTCTCTGCACCCTGGTTCAAAGCTAAGCAGCCACGGAAGAAAGCCTAGATCAAATAATTTTATTATAACAACTTGTGCAAAAGCTAAATCAAACGGAAGGGTTATTCTGTTGTTGTTTTTAAAGGATTTCATCAGGCGAGATACAAACTGGAGCTCTCCGATACCTTTTTAATAGTGTTGTGCTTGCTGTTGCCTCGGCTGGCATTCTCGTTGTGCAATATATCCAGAGCTGTCTCTCTCTCCTTTAGCTTCAGTGCCTCAATTTCTGTCTTCAGCTCGTTCAGCTGCTCCTGCAGGTGCTTGCTCTTCTCCATGTACTCTACCCTAGCACACACAAGAGAGTCCTGGGTTAGTACTGGTCAGCTGCACGTGCTGACATGATACTGTGGCAGCCGATAACGGAATTACAACAGAAAAAACTTATCTTCATCACTTCTAGTGTGTGGAACTGACAACATTAGTTTACAGCACACAGTAAACTACCCCGAGCATTGATCTGTTCGTTATTAAAAAGGACGCAGACAGCTGACCCAAGAACAAAACTGTGAGTTACGTTACCACAAAAAAACCAAAGCCAAACTGGAGCTGCTGGATGATATTTGTAAGCCTCCCCATTTCCGAGCAAAGCTGCACCATGACATAGGTTAACATCACCCAGTTTCAGCCTACAAGAGAGCGGTTTAAGCAGCGCTGCTCTACTCCACTGCACTGCACCCTCTCTCAAACCCAGCTCACAAACTCAAAGGCACGAATCCTTCCAGAAAGAAAGGACCCTGATGTACTGACTTCTCATGTTTTAGAGGGATTTAGCTTGTAAATCATGTGGGAGCGAGCACTGACTCCAAAATATCAGGTGTCTTTTAGACACATAGCATCCCTGGGAGAGAGAAAGGTCTCCCAAAAAAAGAAAGAAAGAAAAAAAACCCAAACCCAGCCATTCTGATGACTCGGCCCTAACTGCCTTCCACGATGAAACGTCGACTGGAGAAAAATCACACCATGCCAGCCTCGTACTTGTGATTAAACACGGAGACCCAGGTCACAGCACCAGCAGACTAACAAGAACCTTTTCGGAGTGCCAAAATTTGTAGCGGGGTTTATCTCAGCACCCGACGAACGCAACAGTCCCGGAGAAGTCAGCGAAAGCATGTCGTTGCTTTCAGCATTTGGCAGAGACAAGCTTTTCCTGCTTCGGAGAGTGGGATGACCTAGTTAGCAACCTGGCTACAGAACCAGGAATTATCCTGTTATTTTCAGCTTCTATCTTTTTCCTTCTAGCTTTAGGAAAAGTCTTTACCCTCTGTCTCTAGCACAGTGGTCTGTTATTTCATACACGGGAGAGGGTACTCGGCAGGGGCAGAATGAACCACCCCTCTGGGATGGTGGGATCCAGGGGCGTTTCCTTCCAGCCCCGGGAAGTTTTGGCCGGAGCGCCATGGCAGAGCCCTTCTGGCTTTGATCTACTACCCAATCGATGAACAAAGCACATCATTACCACAGAGATTAAAATCTGATCTGCTTTGATTTCTGCTAAATTTGTAATTTTGAAGGCTACACTTACACCCCCAGGAAAACACAAGATCAAAGCTCCTAATCACATCCAAACTTGCTTGCGCACACTTTTTATATATAAACATGACACAGATTCCAAGAAAAAGGGGTTAAAGCCCTAGCGCGGGACCTTGGCGCGGACTCCGGCTATCTTTACGTTCTCTGGACGCACTGCAAATGCACAACTATTGCCAGCCTGCAACAGTTCAGCGCACCAGCAGTCAGACTGCTGTTAACTCTTTCTACCAACATGGACAATCTAAGCCTAACCAAGAGCCGGGTTAACCGTACGGAGAGGAACTGACTGGTGCAGGGCTCAGCGTGCTTAAACTCGCCTTTAAGCAGGTACTAGGGATGCATCTGTGACACCAAGTCCTCACCCAGAGAAATGGTCAACCAGCAGCTACTAATGACCTGGTAAATGCCGACCCAAAAGCCTTCTCCCCCTTCCACCTCACACCAGTGCTCGTCTGGAACGTAAAAGTCCCGTTCAGCCCCGATGTAATTCCTCCCACTGCAACCGAGGCACAAATCCCAGCCCTGGCCCGGCCTGGATGCGTGCCACATACTTCTCTTTTTCGATTTCCATTGAAAGCCTCTTCATGTCCGTATCTTTGAAGTCAAAGGACAGGCTCTCGCTGATGAGGTTGAAGCTTGGCAGGTCGGTAGGCAGTGCTGTCGTACTCGAGTTCATGGACTGCTAAAAGAGAGCACAAATTAATCACTTTTGGCCGCACAAGTGTTGCTGCAGCAAACGTTCTGCAACACAGAGGTAAAATCACAGCAACACCTAAGCACGCAGTGCAAGGTGCTGCTTTCTAATGCTGTAATAACCCTGACCTGATGCTCACACAGGTAACACCGCGCTCTTCTTGGAGCTGGGTGTATTCTCCTCGCAGTGGTGCTGAACTGGAAGGATCTCATCATTTGCATGGGGAAAGGGAAGGGGCACCTGTATTCCTGATGCAACACAGCTCACAACCCCGTTTGTCCGAACCAGCCTCAAACTTTCTGGAGAGCAGATGATGAGGCTCTTTTTCAGCTGGTGATCTTTTAACACAGAAGATGGCAAGCACCCCAAGGCGCTGCAGAAGCAGAGCAGCAAACAAGCCCAGCCTCCCGAGCACCAGATCAGCCTGAAGAACCCCTTGCTCCATTCCCAATTTGCTCTTCGATTCAGAGCTGTTGCTCCTCTGGGACCCCACTCTTCGCAGTAGTAAAGAGGAGACAAAACACCACCTGCCTTCAGAAGCTATTGACAAAAAAACGTAGATTTTACGAAGTATCACTGCTGTGCCACTTAACGCCGGGCAGAAGCTGCCTCTTGGGTGACATTTGACAGCTATTTAACATTAAATCAAATTTTAAAAGTGCAAGCTGTGAACAGGGGCAACGTGAGACCCTGTGTGACAGCAGAGTCCTGCGCTCCACTGCTCCCCACAGCGTGAGCAGAGAACACCGTCACCCCAAGGGTTAACTCGGGATGCAATTTCCCTAAGGTCCATGGAGATGCACCGAGACATTTTCCTCTTCGCAGTAATTTACAGTTCCAAGTGTTTAAGAACCACTGCTAGATTCAGTTGGAAATGCAGAGATAACATAGGGAATCACTCATATCGCACCTGAGCAAGGGTGTGGGACTTTCTTCCTCCTGCAAAATGCTGTGACATCCCCCACCGACACACGCTGCCAGGCCCTCAGATTTTATCTTCCCCTAAAAAAATGACCCTTCTCTCAGTCAAAAATTCCGTCACACCTCTAATAAACAGGCTCGTTACCAGGAGAGGAAAAGCACCCTGACTCAAATCATCACTCTTGCTCTTGCAATACGTTAGATGAGGTCGCCAGCAGCGGCACGCGTCAAGGAGGGCACAGCAGCTTCAGACGGCAGACTGCGCGCGTGGATCTGAGTCAGAACTGCTGCTGGCGTGCTCAGCCCTCGCTGTGGACATGAGAAATCCAGCCCCGGCATACAAAAGGTCACCCACCTCTCTGCTAGATGCTCCTTCTTGCTTTAAGGGATTCCTGTAATGAAAACAACGTGCCCAAACCAGCCTGGACTGGGGGACGGCAGGAGACGGTGCTGCAGAGACAGGCTGCTGTGGCGGCACACGCCAAAAGCTGGGGGGATGGTTCTAGGGTACCTGCCCCAACAAACGAGATCTTGAGCTTCAGCCGGTTCTTTCTTTCCCTCATTTCTCCTATTTGGGATACTCCGGGGACTGTTTGCAGCTAGCTCTGCTTCAACAGGAACCGCAAGCACCAGAGCGGTGACAGATTTACTCTGCACAATAACCTGCCTCTTCCCTCACCGCCAGCCTGGAATTCACAAACAGCCAGGGCTCGTCCCCTGCTCGCTCTTTGCCTGGACAAACCTGAGAGGGACGACATTTCATTTACCCTGCTGGTATATAAAATTGCAAAGCTAGAATGCAAACACCTAGTACCAGCATAAACAAGGTGGCACCCGAAACTGCGCTGCTTGGTCCGGCTGGAGCGTCACGGGTAAGTTAAGACTCACACGACAAGGAAACACGATTTCTTACTCCCCTTTGTGATCGCCGCTCGCGCAGAGCACAGCTGCATTAATTCTGGAGCAGGCGCTGAAAGGGAGAGCCGAGTACCTAAATTCCAGTCTGGAAGGAAAGGGGGACAGGTCTGCCACTGCACTGATTTAAATACTTGCATCACATTGACATTCAAGTCCCTTCCCTGTAAGGCACACAGGTGTTTGCAAAGCCCTCCCCACGTGAGGTTCTACGATCTCTGCTGTGCAGGGGAGCCAGGATCATCAGAACCAGCCTGCCGGCCTTCAAACAACCTTTAGCATTTGTTTTTCAGCACAAGCTTGTTGGGTTTTGTTTTAAAAAAACCCGAACGACAGCAGTAACAGTTGAGCAGGAATTTCAGTTGCTGCAATCATTAAGTCCAGATGCCAATTTGTCAGGGTTACTACGGCCACTTCCTCGCCTTTCCTCAGCACCGCTCTTTCATGAAGCAACAAAAATTTGGTGGAGAAGTCAGAGCAGCAGCAGCGAGGAAGAGTAAGGGAAGAGCAAAGAGCATGCTGAGGGCTTGCAAAGGCACAGGCTTAGTATCTGGAGCAAAGCATTTCCCTGCCATTTGCAATAATCCCAGGCAAGTCTTGCACAAGGCGCAGGGATTTTTAATCCAGGGGGCACGGGGTGTCACTGCGACGCGGGATGATAAAGGGGACACAGACCTTTTCCCTTATGTGTTTCCTCACCTGGAACAAACTGCATAACCCTGTTACTGCATTAAAGCAATTTCCTGCAGTTAATAGAGGCAAGCACCACGCTGACAGTGGTCATCCCTCTGGAGCACAGAGCAAGCGAGACAGACGATATGGAGGAAGCACAGAGCAAGTCGTGTCATCAGGCTTCCCCCGCAGGGAGAGCTCCTCCTGTTGCTGCCACTGCCTTTACTTCGCTGCTCCAGAACTTGGGCAAGCCCAAAACAGCCACTTCAAGAGGATCAGAGGAGAGATGACTGCCTTTAGTTGTGCCATGAGAGGTACCTGAAGGGCAATGAAGGAGGCAAAGAGCCGTTGCCAAGTCAGTAAAGAATGAATTGTTCTCCCAGCCCTGAGACTCAGATTCACGTCCTCTTTCTCATGCATCACCTACCAGTCCCATCACAAAAGCAGCTTGGGCTTCAAGGACTAAAAAGACACTGAAACAAGCTTTAAAGAAGGATGGGAGACTGGAAAGTTACAAGAAAAAAATAACTGTTTCTTGCCTTTTCTGCAACACATCCATCCACTCCCCCTTCCTCTCCTGCTCTTGTTGCCCAGAGGGAAGTCCTGCCTAGCTCTCGGTGCCAGGGGACGACACAGCACAAGCACTGGGACCACAGAAAAGAACACTCTCAGCATTACGCCCTCATTAAGGAAGAGAGGAGCTGGAATCCTGCGCCGTTCGGCAGAGCTGCCATTTACCTGAGGGACACGAGCCTCCCAACAGCAGCTTTCAACACCGCTTCATCCCCCAGGCCAGCCTGGGCTCATCCCCTCCCTTGGGCCGCGCTTGCCTGCCGGCTGCCTCTGCGCGCTGGCAGGGGAGGCCGGCTCGCCCGAATCCAGCTCTTTGAAGCGCAGGAACGGGATCTCAGCACATCTCACTTCTCTGCCCCAAACACGCACGTGGCAGAGCCATGAGAGAGGCCGCAGGGGAAGGGAGAAGCGAGACCGGCGTAGCGGGGGATGGAAGGGCCAGCAAGGTGTTGTCACCTGGATACGGGCACAGCGGTCGTGTTTGCATCCTCCTGACCTTGGCAAACAACAGCCGTCGAGGCTGTGCGACTCGACGCTCCTCCCGGGGCCAGGAGAGGGGCAGGAGGAGCGGCCGCTGCACGAGGGGACCCTGCCACCTAACTGGGGAGGAAAAAAGCATCCCCCCTTTCCCTCCTGGCACCACAGCCGTGTCAGGAAGGCCAAGGCTCTTTAGGGAAGGGAGAGGATGCAGCGCCATGTGTCTGGAGGAGGCAGTTCTGTGTGGATAGCCTCCAGGCAGATGCAGCTGGAGGGGTGGAGCTGAGCTCCACGCAACCCTACAACATTCCCACCTTTAACTCGGCAGGCAGGAGCACAGCCACGCGGCTGCCCACCAGCACAGGCACGGGGATTTATGGCAGAAGGGCTCGCCAGCCAGGGTTCTGCCAGTTTGACTACGGATGGACACAGCAACACGAGGGAACGCAGACACGTAAGAGCTGCCCAAACATCAACACTGGTGCAGCCATGCAGCAGAGTTTCAATGAGGATGCTCCACAGCTTAAACTCAGACTTAAAGAACTGGTGGACCCCAGAAACCTAGCGACTTGTAAAACAAGGAGCACTCCAAAGCTAAGCTTTATAAAGCACTGAGGGAGCTAGCGCTTGACCGAGTGTCCTACAGCTAAGAGCACCTGACTCTTTTCCAGCACTGCCGTTTTTAAAAGCTTCTGAACATTTTTGCAGGATACTTCAGAGAATGGGGATGAAAAGTTACTTCATCTTAAACCCCTTCCATCTGCTCCTCAAAAGTTTTCAGAGGAGGGGCGAAGAAGCCTGCAGGTACAAATTAAAACTTCAGTACTAGACAGGTCGATAACTCCCACGTACGTCTGTTGAGTTTATTCCCGAAGCTGCCGAGCTCTTCCCCCTTCGCCCCTCAGGACAGCGAGGCAGCTGAACCGGCAGCCATGGCAGGCGTGAGCTGCAAGGAGGGGAGCACTTGATGGGTTTTGCAGGCCCTGCAGCACAATTCGAGAAGTTGAGGATGGGAACTGCCAGACGGATCAGAGCAATGGTCATTTAGTCTGGCGTTTCAGTCCCCGGCAGCAACCGGGACCAGATGCTTCAGAGGAAGGTGTGAAATCCTCTTAATGGGCAATTATGGAATAATCTCCCTTCAAGGAAGTGGTTTTTTTCCAGCACATAGAGGCACAGTGTCCAGTTTATGCCCAAAGAATGGAATTTACAGGTTTTGAACAATGTTTATCCCACCTAACAAGGACATCCTCCGTTTCATAAGTATTAAACCCTATTTTAAAGGCTATTGCTGAGCTGGTACACTCCACACGTGCTAGCAAAGCATGGCTCTGATACGACTGTTAAATTGGTTTAAAATTTGCTGCCTTTAACTGGATGGGGTGCCTGGATGAAAAGGGCAAGCACTGCTAAGGGTTTCCGAACAGCTGTAAGCAGTGCCAAGAGACAGCTCGTACCCCTCCACCGACGGGATGGAGACACGAGACTCCTCCGGGCTATGGAGGAGGGCGCGTTCGCTGGCTGGGAACGGGGGGTTACGATACAGAATGTTCTTACTGTGTAGGACGACTTGCTGGTGATCTCCAAAAGCTTCTGCTTTGCTCTCCGCTCAGACTCGCGAGCCTCCTGAAGGTCTTGCTTTAGTTGATCAGCCTCCTTCGCCCTACAGAGAAAAACAGCAAATGGCAAACATCAGACTGAAGTTGAGAGGAATGAGAAGATGGAGAAGCAGGATTACAGTGGAGATGCAGAACAGGTTGATATTTGTCCTACAACAAGACCTAAACTAAGAAACCATTTGGGAAATGCCACAAACTCCGACCTGTGGGATGTTTTAATGAGCACAAAAATCCAAGCCGTAGAAGGGCAGCTCTGACATGGGCTCTGTGTGAGCATCAGTGAGCAAGGCTAAGGCCTGGAGAAGCGTGCCGAGATGCCAGAATGGGGAGAACAACTGCAGAAGTTAAGCTCAGACTTACAGTAGGAGAGGCACTTTTCTGACAAGTAAGCCTCTAACTAATCATTATTTACCGCATTCAAAAAGGAAAAAGCACCCAAGATCGCATAGCTTTGCCTACTTGCAGGGCCCAGCTATTCTAAAACTAGTATTTACCCTTGAGCCTCAAGGACCCCCCCACAAGGAGAAAGCCAAAGGAGGGAAGGAAGCTTTCTCTGCCAGATTGAAATTTGAGCGGAGACTTCACAAGACAGAGACCAAGGCAAGAAGAGATGGCCAAGGGCAGTGCTCATCCAAGCAGAAGGGCAGACGCCAAGCAAGCTCTCACACAGAGAGGAGTAATCAGTTGGAAGGAAACAAGAATGATCTTTTACTTGCTCGCTACCAAACGCACCATGGGACCTGGGCTCTGGTATCAAGAGGATGGAAACACCAGTTTTAACAAGAAGCAAGGACTCCAGGAGCTAGGGAGACCTCAAGGCTAGCCTAAAACAGAGACTTCCCGACTGGTAAGGAGAACTAAACAACTGAGAGGTAAACAGAGGAATAAAGAGAAAATAGGGAATGTAGAGCTACCATCCAGAAGAAAAAAAAAAAACAACCACCCTCCAAGTGTTATTAATGTTGTCAAATACTTTGGGGAATGCAGTGGGTGTTTGCAGAAATCACCCAAAAGTAGAGCTGGCTTCCGCTGCTGCTGTCAGGGGGTGGAAGGCAGAGTGCCAAGCACCACAGAGCCTTCTCCCCCGCCAGCTGACGGCCCCTTTCCCTGCTGCTCTCACCACGGCATCTCTCCCAAAGACGGCTTCAGAGAAGGGTCTCCAGCTCCAATCCAGGGAAAGATCAGGGCCACCGCTGCTCTACCAGCACCGTTTCCCACTCAGGGACAGCCCAGCTGTGGCAAACAGCGAGAGGGAGAGAGAAACCAGCTGAGCCCTGGGGCCATTTGCTGCTGTAGGTGCAGGGGAGGCCAAGGGCTCACTGCAAACCGTTGGACGGACTAAGTCAAGGCAGGAGCCACTCGTTCAGCTAAGTCAGAAGGGGGTTGGAAAGCAAAGCAGAGGCAGCTGCAAGGTTGTACCCTCTGACCTCCTCTCCGACTCCTCCGCCATTTTCAGTGCCAACATCTCTGCCTCTAGCACCTTCTGTTCCATCAGTCGCTTCTCCTCCTCCGTCCGGATGGCCGTGGCTTTGATTCGCTGCATCTCCTGTTCGGCTTCAGCTGCTTTCTGAGCCAGGAGCTTGGCCTCCTCCTCCGTGATCTGAGCCTTCTCAGCCAGCAAATCCGCTGTCTCTTCAGACCTCATCTGAGAATTAAGGCACATTAAGCCATCAAGCGCGCTGAATGTCTCCCTGAATGTGCTTACAAACCCCGGAGCAGGGCCCTGAGCCGCTCGCTCCGCACGGCCCATAGAGTCCCACCCTTCCGTGAACGCCTGCAGCCTGCTGCAGCCAAGACCTGGATGTGCCCAGGCTCTGTCCCAAATCACCCTCTTTTGTGCTCCTGCCGCAGCAGGCTAGCAGGATGAAATCAGCCCCATCCAGCCTCCTGATCACCGTCCACCAGCAGCAGGTTGAGAACAGCCATAGGACAGTCACAGTGCGCTTCCTAAAACGCTTTGGCAGTGGAAAGGGCGAGGAACAGTTGCAGTGCCTCGGGAAACAACCTCCCAGAGACTCACCAGAGCCTCGTTGGCCATCGTTGCCTCTTCCTTTAACTGCATCAATCTTCTCTCCAGCTCATCCCTCGTCCTCTCAGCCTCTTCCCTCATTTGCTTCTCTCGGGCCAGCCGCTGTCGTTCCATCTAGGAAAAGGTATTGGGGAAAGAACTCGCATTAGAGAGGCTTTCCATAGTATGAGAAAGGGTCATCACGTGGGGGTTAGAGCACAGGACTGCACTGCTGCCTCCTCTCTGCTTATCAACACGGGGAACTTCACTAAGTGGGGGGGATCTGATGCACCCTGCTCCCTTGGAGAGTGCCATTGCCAAGACAATCCCCCGTCCTCTGATCAGGCAGTTACCCACAGCGCTGCCTGCAGGTGGTTACATCCCCAGACAGCACCCTCCTACGCTGACCCACGGGGCGGACTCAGACAAGCAGGGTCCCAGGAGCTCCAGCTGTGCCTAGAGTTTCTTACGGCAAGTGGAACTGATGGCAAGACGGGGCTGAAGGGCAGTCTGAGGGCATCTTCCAAATATCAAATATAGACACACCGCAAAGGCAGGGGTTTGAAGGACGTGGATAGCCGCTACTTTTGATCAGACATCTAACCCAGCACGCTGGAAACTTCACTTCCACTCATTTATAAGGGAGGTCACAAAGAGCGCGACCACCCCGATCAATTCCTAGCTATGACAAACTCTCTCCCTCCAGCTCCGACTGCAGGAATAGCAATGCTTCTCCAGGAGGGGAAGATCCAAGCTACGCTGAGACAGCCCACCAGAATCCTGCCGCCTCTTCCCAGAAGATGCTGAGAGCGTGGCGCAGTCAGAGCGTGCCTCTCTGCTAGCCAAGTGCCCGAAGGGAGCCATCGGGCTAATTAACACACCAAGTTTAAGCACTCCGGTACGACAGAGATGGGTGCATTATAAATATCCACGCTACAGCAAGGACTCGCAGCATCGCACAGGCCACCTGCTGGGTTTAATAAGGGAAATAAGTGCGACAAGACACATTTCTCTGCGCCTTGGACACCAACTGTGTTCTGAAAGCGGGACGCCCACTGCTCTAGCGGTTCTGCTTCCTTCTATTAAAGGTTCCCCTCATTAATTATCATTACGATCTGCATCCCGCTCAGGACTTACATTAATGAGAATTCCCGTTATAAAAGGACTATCTGGAACCAGTTAACAACGGTGAATCCTGGGGAAGGAGGAGAGAGCAGGCGAGGCAGCACGGTGGCTAGCTCGGGAGAGGGCAGCCAACCCAAGCAGAAGCCTGACCTTTCCCGTAGAGCACAAGTGCTCTGGATTTGAGAGCTCAGGCGAGGTGATAAGCTTCTGCTCACTCTCAGTGCCCGTGGGTCCCCTCCCTCACCCCTCCCAGCAGCCCAGCTAAGCACAAGATCTCAGCTCTTGCTGGTGCTGTTCAAATGCACCAAAAACTCACAAGACTGCAAAACCTGTCCCTGAAGCCACCAGCGCTTGGACACCATGCTGCTCCTTCTAAGGAGAACCTTTTGTTCCACTAACGCCAACTCCTTACTGACTGGAGGAATCCCCGTGGGAAGCAAAAAGCCCCTCTTCCCCAGAGGAGCTGGCCTGGTTACCCTCGTAGTGGCTCATGTCCTCTCCTCTCCTGCCACCCCACAAGCTACAGGAAGGAGAACTGCTTCAGGAGGTGTCTGCAAGAGAAGCCACACCACACCTCCAGGCCAGCTGAGCACCTCAACCCCAGCTCCAGCATCGTGCAGGCACCTCTGTGGACACGCTTGAATCCATTAACTTAGCAGTCCCCTGAGCATAAGACTCTCCTGGGTGCAAGCGACTGCTTTGGGTTCTTCTGCTGCTATCTAGCGGCTTTGTTGCGAAAGGGACATTTGTATCCTGAGCACCAGTACTCAGATTAGCTGTGTGGGTTTCAGTGAGTAGAAAAGGTCTACGAGCAGAAAACAATGATTCATACAATCCAATTTGCTGATATATGCTCATCGGCTACACGCTGCTGCCTCCAAAGAGCCGTTTTTGCTGCCTGGGCTGGCCTGCGGCAGATAAAGGAGGCCAGCGCCGAATTAGCATGCAGGCTGCACACCCCGAAATGTCGGCGTGCATTCCATCACCATGTAATTAGAAAATGAGGCAAAAGAACTACAGCAAAGCACAGCTCCCCCTCACAGCCCCTGCTTTAATTACAAGCAACTACCCCAAGATACTACATCTTTCCAGCTATGGCACCCAGGCATAAAGTGAGGCAGGGAAGATGCAGACACACGTGTAGGACACTGGGATTAGCCCTTCCCTCCCGTCCTCCCAGTTTTGCTCCTGAGCGTGGGGGCTGGACTCGGGCTGCCAGGGTGCCATCAACCCGCAGAGCCAAGCTGAGAACGACTGGTGAGGTGGGAGCAGGCTACTAAAAAGTGATGTTCAGCTGGCCCATCCCTCAAAGCTGCTCCGTGTGCTCGATGTCATTCTGGAGACTGTTCCTTCCCAAGTCCATTTGTATTTCTGATTTTGGCTCACGGTCTAGTTACATGAGATGTCTCTCACCTGCTTCCTGGCTTTCTCCTCCCTGGCCTGCGCTTTCATCTGCTGGACCTCCAACGAGTCTGCCTTTCTCCTCCTCATGAAGAGGTCGTGGTTTCCAATACACAGCTGAAGAATCTGTTCCAGTCAAGGGTGAAAAGCAGAGAGAAACAGCTGTACACGTGATGACAATGAGGTGGTTTGTATTCTTGACACACAAAACCACTAAAATTGCTTTGGTCGGGTGCTTGTAAGCACTTCCACCCCTGATCTCCAACCCTATGAGCTCTCACACCCACGAGGGGCAGGGAGCCAAGGCACAGCCAAGGCCCATACCAAACACCAGCTCCTGGGCTATCAGCTCTTCGCAGAGACCAATTTTCTGTTTTCTGCGCATCCAGCACAGCACGGTTCTGGCAAGTTTTATACCAGCCCTAAAAAGGCACTAGGCCAAATAATGAAACAAAGATTTCTACAGCTCTGACCGGTTCCCTGGTTCTCACTGCCCCCTTTCTTTAGGTTCAAGATGAACTTGCACCTTCTCCCAACTGCATGTTTAAAGCACTGAGATTAAAAGAAAAAAAGAAAAAAAAAAGAAGGAAAACCACTTTCTGCCTTGGACAAACAGAAAGGCTTATCAAAAACTTCCTTGGACGTCTTCAGATACCTTTGCTGAAGGGTTTTAAGGACCAGTGTGGTTTCCTCTGGTACTCAAGGTGGACAAGGAAGGTGGCAATACTAGAGAAGGGTTAGCAAAGGGGTGGGCACACAGAAGAGTGAAAACTCTTTTCAGCAATAAAAGCAGGTTTCTAAACTCAGATTCTTTTCTAAAGGACTGATTCACAGGCCCGTCTTCCATTTCACAAGTCACGAATGACTTCTCTGGAGTCAGAGGAGCTGCAGCACTATGAACCTGATGAGTGCAGTGAATGAGGCCTTTGTCAGGAGCCCCACTTCCCTACGGCACGTGAAGTACAAGACAGCAAAGTTCCTCTCTTATAAGGATGGGAAAAATATCCCCCTCTGCCTTCTGCAGGTCCCACGTGCGACTTAACACAGTGCGCAGCTACTAGAGAATCTGGATCAAAGCTCCTCCAGATACCATATCCAGAACACCAGCTGAAGCTGCTCACTAACACGGATGCTGAACAGAGCAGCTCAACGTAGCCCCCTCCATCCTTGTACAAGGAGAGGGTCCTCAGAGGGGACCGGCCGAGGAAAAAAAAACCAGGACTGCAGCTCTGATAATGGTGCATCCCAAAGCAGGGAGATCTATGTCACGTCCCAAAACAGGGAGATCAACGTCACAGGGCTGAATGAAAAAGATCTGCAGAAGACAAAAGGGGATCTGGAGCAAAGATGGGGGTGACAAGAAAGTTTTACTTACTAAGTGCTTCATGCAGGTCAGCTGTAACGTGAGGGCTCAGAAAGGGAGCACAAAAACAGGAGAGGGGGGAGAAGTGCTGTGAAGGAGCTTGACTTGAGCTTCCCCCTTCTCTTCTAGAGGCTATGGAGTAGTAACTGCTACACCAAGTCACATCTACAGGCCAGCCAGGCCAGCACGCTCCCTCCGACTGCTCGAAGGAAAAGCCCCAACAGAATATTGTCTCGTACTGCCGGCAGAAACTTCTGCTGCAGGCAATAAAAATTACTCTGTCTGTAGACTTACCAGCTTATTCACACGCAGCTTTGATGAATTGAATTTAAAAACATCAATCTTTTTGTCCAATGGCTTAATCGTAAACTGAAAAGGAAAAAAATAAAGAGGGAGAGAGTTATCAGAGAGCAGTGCATTTAATAAAAACACAGCTATAAAAGTCTCACTGAAAGCTTTGGCTCAGAGGAGGTCAGCAGTGTCAGCCAAACAAGGCTGAGAGCCGTCCCCGTGGCTTTTAGCCAAGCAAGAGGACTAGTATCAAAAGCGACCAAGGAGACAACTGTTCCTCCAGTCAGAAGAACGCGAGTGCCACACAGAAACAACCAGAGTGCTGCCCACCTACAGACTGCAATGCCCGACAGCCGGCGTCCTCCGCAGAGCACCTTGCAGAGGGCAGAGACGGCTCAGCACCTCCCGAGAAAGGCAAGACGCTGCTCTCCTGGCAGCTGTAGAGAGCAGAGAAGGGGCAGCAGGAGCTCATGACACTTCTGAATGGGGGAAGAACCGGCTCTGCTGCCCGACGGACAGGCAGGAGGGTTGCATTAGGGACACAGCAACAGGAGTTGCCGTCCTTCCCACTGACACCTCCACTGCCAAGGGCTCCCCAAAAGGATTTTCCATGCGTTTTGTTCTCCAGAAGTCAGCCACGTCGCAAGACTGCTCCGCAATTCGAAATATCATTCCCTCGCTCTAACTTGTATTTACGCTCCCCGTGCCAGCCGAACAGCTGTAACCATGGCCTGGGTTTACGTTCTTCAAAGAGGATAGAGGTGGCATCCCCAGACTCGAGAGTTTCGGGAAGACAGCCTCTGGACAGACAGAAGCCTCTGAACTAACAAAAGGATACTTGAAGAGATGGAGTGCTCCGCAACACTGCATTTTTTAGAAGGCATGCATCTATTCCATCACTCCCCCACACGCTACAAAAATAACCGGCTGAAGAGACAGCGCTCGAGCAGGCAGTCTGTGTCCATTAAAGTGGGTCTATTTGTCAATACATTGTACTGCCTGAAAAGGGCTCAGCCGAACTCGCCCTGGCAGTGTTTTGTTTTGTCAGTTTAAGAGCCAATCTTTTAAGACTTTCACACAGGCAGACGTGCGTGAACGTCCTCGGACTCAGGCTCCAGCAGAACCCCTACCAGTCACTGAAAACAACAGCAGAAATATGCCAGGAGAGGAATTTCACTTCCACGTAACCAGTCAATCTCTGTTACGACGGATTAAACCCCTCTGTTGTGTCGACGTAGCTGTCATACCCAGCTATTAAGGCTGTTTACTATCACATCAGGTCTACTTGTGGTCATCTTATTACACAGATGATTGACCTGATGGAAGGTGGCAGTCCTTTCCCCCAAGAGAAAGCTCTGTTCCAGTCTTGTGTCAAGGCCTGGCTACGGAAGCTTCAGTCCCCAGGTTTCTGAGGCAAAGCCTGACCCGACGGCTTCCACTGCGCTCCTGTGTCACCGGCAGGAAAGCCTTATAAAGCTTCACAAGACATGCAATAAATGCAGCTGATGAGAAACCTTTAGCTTTTTACCTTGATCAATACCACATTTAGATCGGAAAACAATTTTTAATTAAGAAGTCAATTTTCTTCCTTACCATAAAGGCAGCTGGTTCTCTTTGAGCAGCTCTCACAGACTGAAAATTGAGCAGATCAGTTTCCCCTCCACAGCCAATTTCGCTGCTATTCTCAACCAGGTTTGGTGGCCAACGATTCAGAAGATTCATATTTACGCTCTGGATTTAATAAATATCTATCCAATAGCAGGCTTAAATTACTCAACTTCCTAAAAAGATTCCAGCTGTTACGCTAAGCCCGGCAGCCTGAAAACTCAAGATGATGTAATGATATGGCAAGAGGCAAGAGCTCTTCTTGCCAGGAACACATCTCACTATATTTCATCACACAGTGTATATACACAGTGATATATACTGTAATGCATACAGTAAAGCAGAGATCTCAACTTCTGACCTTTGGCATCTGGGCTAAGCACATCAACAGCAATTTTGTTTCTTGAAAAAAATTACACAGCGGGTTTGAGCGTACTCTAAAACCAAACAGGAGAACAGCTCCCAGTTGACCTCTTGTACGCCCATTGCTGGAAGGTTTCAGGAAGGCTTGGAGTGAAGGTTTCAATAGGAGAAGCTGAGCTGCCCTTAGCTAAAAGCTGGTGATAGCAAGCACAGCAGACAGAGAAGCTAAGAGAAATCATTTTAAATCGCAACTGTGTTCCTACTGCTCTCAGGGAAGAGGGGAGATGCATCCATACCTCTTTATCGCTGTATGAGATATTCCGGATCTCATTCCACGGAAAGGAGATTTTAGGGGTCAACCTGTTGTCTGGGTCATAAATGTGAAGACCCAAGGCGTCAACTCCAAGGAGCAGCTCGGTGCCCTTTTTATTCTATGGAAGGAAAGAAAAGAGCAGAAAACCCTTTTATTCCACTCAGAGGGTCTGACATGAGCCATCGTTAGCTTCATCGACCAGCCCTGAGCAGCGACCCACCAGCACTGCGTATTAAAAGAGCTTCTGCCTCCCTGGCAGCTAGCAGCGAAGCACGCTGCAGCAGGGACTCCCACCCACGCACCGCAGCCATCTCCCAGGTCTGCTGGCTCTCCAGGGCTCCACTCATCCAATCTCACAGCAACACAAAAGACGAAGACTAACACAAAAGCTACGCCAGCGAGAAAACATGACCCACAGCCTACACTCACCCTAATCGCAAAATAGTTCACTCCGTACATCTCCAAGTCCTGAGCTATCTTCAAATACTCCATTTCAGCTTCATCTCTGTCAGACAAAAAAAGGCCAGTGTTACGATGTTTGGCAGGATCAGAGAGAGGGGGATGGCTGCTCTTTCTGATCCTAAGCACTCACAAGGCTTTAAAACCTGGACTGTCTCTATCGCACAGGTCAAGCCTGTCTTTGCTGGCAGGATCAATAAAGTCCAACAGCAAATCCCGCTCTGCAGCTTGCTGGCATCTTAATGGCTGTGGATGCCTGCCTAGCGAGATGCAGCATGTCAAGCCTTGCTTTCTCCATCTCCCAATCCCTTAAGCAGAAATAGGAAATCCCTGGCTGGGAGACTGTTTCAGATCCATCTGACTGTAGGCTTATCCCCCACAAGGAGCGTTTTACCAGCCGAGGCAGCAATACACCTCCTCAGTCTGAATTCCCATTTCTTTTCCTGGCCCAAAAAGCAGCCTGACCCCTCGGCAGGCAGGGCTGCCTGCCTCCCTGCCCCTCTGCAGGTGGTCCCTTACTGAGCATCGGTCTGAGATTCCCTCGAGGACCCCGTCAGCGACCAGGGGACAGCAGGGCACATGCAGAGCAATCAGAGAAAGCCCTTTGCGAGTCTGCTGCAGAGGTGTGCTGCGATTAACCCTGCTGTCAGCAGAGCTCATCCATCACCTGCCCAAGCCCCCCACACCCTGGTGACTCTTCAGGCGAGGGGACCGACCCTGACCCACCGCTGCAGCACACGCTCACCTCGCTCTGCCTCGGTGCTCCGCGTACCAGGCTGTTATCCTTTCCTCCCACATCTCTGGAGTCATCTGGTACAGGTTTATTACCTGAGATACACGAGGAGACAGAGACCAGGTCACACTGCTGCTCTTGTCGGAGTCTCCTTAGCCAGCAAGCAAGCCAGAAACCCCCGAGCCCCAAGCAGCCCCTCCCCAGCACCACGTCCGACCTGAAGACTCTCAGCCCCGCACCCTGCCATCGCCCAGCGCTCGCCCAACCCTCCCAAGCACGCAGCGCAGGCAAACTGTCCCCAGGCCATTGCGAGGGGATGCAGGCATGATGAAACCGTGAAAAGAAAGAAAACATGTGCTTCTGTTTTATTAAAATATGGCAGAAAAAGATTGAATTCTCTTCCCTCAATACATTTTCTTGGATTGTTTGCCTTGGCAAGGAAGCCCAGGGAAAGCGAAGCAGGGTGCACCCCGCAGGCAGTTCCACAGAGACCTTCTCTGCAAAGGCCTCTGGTACACAAAACACCACCAGGCTTGGAAACCTACTCCTCCGCTCGGCTGAGCTCCTTACCCGCTTTGGAAGCAACTCCTCTTGGGCCAAGAAGCCTCGCTTGTGGACGTTGGGATCGTAATCGCCGTACTGGAAAGAAGCACAGACATCGTGCCCACCCCACATTAACAACACAGGCAAGTAAAACTCGTCAGCCTTGCACATCCACCCATTGGCGAGAGAGCAAATGCAGACTGCTTACACCCTTCACGTCACAACCTGTTAGCGCAGAGAACATATGCTGCTCAGTAAATTTAATAACTGTATTGTCTTTGTCATTTGATTGCTAATAGAAACTAATGTCCTCCTCCTACTCATGCAGCAGAGGTGGAAGCAGAGCAAAGCTTCCCATCAGTTGACGTCCACCATCAGTTGACGTCCACCATCAGTTGACGTCCACCATCAGTTGACGTCCACCATCAGTTGACGTCCACCAGCTGGACTAGATGATCGTTGTAGATCCCTTCCAACTGACCTATTCTATTCTACTCTAATTACCATGCCCAGAAAACACTTCCTCCGATGCAAGGGAAGACTCACTCCATAGCCGAGAGGTCCTTCCCCTCCCTGGTAGGGGGACAGGGAGTCAAGATATGGACAAAGACCTGTCCCCAAAGACTCATCGATACCAGTACTTTGTGTGAGGCAGATGGAGGTTTCTCTGTCACTGCTCACCACCTTAATGAACAAATATATAAAAAAAAAAAAATTACAGGAGTTTGACAGACTCCTCTCAGGCAGGTGTCGGCTTTTCTCAACTGGGTCGTGGAATCCAATTCAGATTTGTTAAGTGCATCCAGTAATTACTAGTATTTGTTTAGATTTACATCTTTTTGAGCAGCATACAAAGTGACTGAGAAATAAAACCGCTTATTAACAGATTGAAAAGCCGAGTGTCCCTGCAGTGCATGTGAAAATGAATTTACCTCCTGTACAGATTAAGAGGGCAGGAAGCCACCAGAAAACAGCACCTCAAATAACCTAGCCAGTTCAAGAGAAGAGGACGAAGGATGTGAGGCACGTACACGAAATGCTGTGATTTTCATTCACCTGGCAAACAGGACTTCTGCAGTGACATTACCCAATCGCACAAGACACGGCGATGTTTGCTCAAGTCACGCATTTTGCAAGGGAAACAGCCCTTCCCTCCCTGCTTTTCTGAAGGGCCTCAGCTCAGAAAGTACAAAATGGTGACAATTTTTAAAACCAAGCCCAAGACACACATGGTGGTCGTGTAATACGCCAGGAAGCTTTCCATATCAGCCTCCTTTTAATGCCAGAACCATCACGTTGTACGCTAAAATCAGAGCTCAGCATCAAAAGTCTACGCATAAATCCTCTCCGCAGCCCAGCAAGCAATGTTTCATAGATGACAAGCAGGGATTAAAGACGCAAATATTGATTTGGAGCCAATGCAGATGCGAAGGAAGCATGCAACAATCAACACTGACTCAGACTTCAATTAATATAACAAAACCACCACGGATTTCATTCAGAAGGGTGCTGAGCAGCAGCAACTGTCTGTCTTCCAAGGTCTACAGATGCTCAGAGCTCCTCAGAAAGCAGCGCATTGCAGGTACGCGTCCCTTGAACCCCCATCAAAAGGGAACAGCAATAAAAACATGGCACTGGCAAAGGAAACAACTCCAATAACCTTGGAGAGGCAGAAAATAAATCATTTTTAGGTGATGAAAATAACAGCAAATAGGATTAACGCAATTATTTTTTGTTGTGATCTACCGTGGAGATCCAAGACTAAGTATGGATTATGTGATTTTCATGTGGTGAAAAATATTGCCACATCCCAAAGGAATATTCGTACTGAGAGGGAGTCTGGATGAGAACATTAATTATTCACAAGTCAAAAAATCAAAAAATGGCTTAAGTATTGCAGTACATGTTGGCTCAAACGATTTGGCAAACGTACTTTTAAAGACCTTTTCAATTAAATCATTACTTCAAAACTGTCATGGAATTTCAGCTCCCGTTAATTGAACCGTACGATTAATATTCACGGTTACACAGGGAAGTTGCCTTTACCTCATCCACACACCTGGCTTACATCGTCCTAGATAAACACAGGCACATTCAGCTTCAAACTATTAACACCAAGTATTGTTTGTTTTGGGAAAAAAACCCCAAAATAAAAGAGCCCTTTGCTTGTGCTACGAGATTTGAAGTGCTGAGCGGGCTGCAGCATGGCGGCGATCTGCATTTAAGGGGCAAGAAATGGAAGAACCTCCTGGATGTTACCGTTTTCTGCCGGGACGCGTTTTTCAGTAGATACCACGTCTCTCCCGGCTATTTAAAACCTGAACCGCCTCCAACATCTGAAAGCAGTGTGGGTGGTTTGAATGCAGGGCTAGAGGGGAAAACACATAGTAATTCCCCAAACGAACACAACAATATAGAAATAAATAAGCTTTTATTTTTATGACCCACACGCTTACTTCGTTATTGCAGGTAGGTGTGCAACAACGCTACAAACCAACCTGGCTGTCAA
This sequence comes from Theristicus caerulescens, assembly GCA_020745775.1. NCBI lineage: Eukaryota > Metazoa > Chordata > Aves > Pelecaniformes > Threskiornithidae > Theristicus > Theristicus caerulescens. The sequence goes on from CM036570.1 coordinate 12,371,537, forward strand.
TCAAATGGCTGCAAACACACCGCTATGTCAGGCTATTACGCCCCTAATCATGCAAATCAGCGCGTTATTAGTGAAATTACTGTGCTCAGTGGCCGCTTTCTTGTCCAGAAAGGACATCGTTATCCTATTTAGCTGGAAGGAGATGACCTGCAACATCTTTCTTCCCAGCTCTGTACCGAAGACGTGCTTTCAGCTTTCTCCTTTGCTGAAAAAAAAGCAGAAGGGGAAACCCTGCCTGGAGGGGCAGCAAGGAAAAGCGATGTCTGAGGCAGACGTGAAAGCACATTAGCAAAGATTGGAAAAGGCATCTCTCTTCCACCTTCTCACAATCTCTGTGCAGAATCAAGACGTGCAAGGTTAGAACTGCTCTGACTCCAGCTGACCGCCTCCAGACGACCGAGCGTCGAGCAGGTCGAGCGTGCTACTGAGCACAAGGTCGGCAGCCGAGCCGCAGGAAGAGAAAGGGGACGGCACAATGGTCCTGTACCGAATTACAGCCTGTTCCTGATCGCGCGAGCAGAAGCTATCGTGGCCAAGAGTTAACAGCGCTCAATATTTACCCAATGGTTTATTCATTTTGGCAAGAGGAAAAGTCATCCCCTACATATCCTCAGCTCAGCAGGTCAAGGGAGAAAAAGCCAAGTAAGTGTTTACTCATGCACTCTAATAAGAGTGATGAATGTTTCGCACAAATAGAAACATTTCTAAAAGCAACTCATCTTTCCCTGGCTGATGAGTCTCTCCAACAAAGTACAGTTTCATCAATATTCTGACTATAAGGAGAAAACATCTTTTTCTAGTCAATTCAAACACTCATCATCAAAGAACACCGCTGCACGTCACCCAGGGCTGTATTCAGGCAAACCGGGCACGGACTGAAGGGTCACGAGGAAGATTATACGGCAACATGGACAAAGCCACGGTGAAACCCTGCGGACTGGGCTCTGTTTCCAACCAGCCCGGATCAGGCCCTCTCTTCAGGCAACAGAGCCAGAGCCCCGCTCCTGCGCTGCCAGCGAAGGTGGTGGCACAGACCAGAGCCACCCTGCTTCTCCGAAGCTGCTCGACAATCCTGCTCCTCCAGGACAGGCAGACGGGCCAGATCCAGGGCATGGCCACCTGCCTGCGGTCCCACGAGCCAAAAACACTGCCCTAAATTACATCCAGAGAGGCAGAACCGACTATGACCATGAGGCTACAGCAATAACGTAGCTGGGCTGCGATCAGACTCCAGTTGCTCCTTTTCCAAAGACATTATCTTTACACACATAAACTGGAGACCAGCTAGAAGACTCATTAATTGAGCAGCAGCACGTTGTGCACATACAGGGATAAATTACTTCCTCTCCTGCAAGAACGTCTCTGCTTCTGAACCTTGGGCTGCTCCCTCTGTCCCTGGAGTCCCTCTGCTGTGGGCTGCTGCAAGCTGTCCAAGGCTGCACGCTCCAGACTGGAAAACAGTGTTCTCTGAAATAAATCCTCAGCAAAACACACTGACTCTGGGTCCAGAGCAGAATTCGGCCAAGGAACAAAGGGAACTTAGTGACCATTGACTTCTCCCTCTGCCTAGTGAGGCCAAACACCCAAGATCAAATCCAAGATAAAGGGAGAAGTCAGCAAGAGCCCTTTAACACTGCAATAACAATGACGTGGCAAGCTGTAGCCCTCAAAATAAAGTAGTTATCATGATGACAAGTATTCTGGGGAAGCAGCAGAGCTGTGAGTCCCACAGCTGGTTTGCCTCTGGCTACAATGGCAAGAGCAGGGAGGAGATCCAAAAAAGCACGGGCTTGGGGAATTCACCTGCTCCAGTAGCAAGCCACACTTGAGTGGGCACTGCAGCTCGTAAGCTGAGCACTTGCTAAAGAGTCCTGGAAACAGAAAGCAAAAATCTGTCCAATGTCCGAAGGCAGCCAGGAACCGGCCGTGCAGAGAGGGCGATAGTGCTAGTGTAGGCCCCTCACTTCCCAAGTTTTAACAGCTTTCTCTGCCTTCCCCTTCCTCGGGAAGCGGGTACGTCGCAAAGCGCCTCGCTTCCCAGGAGCAACGCTAACCCACCACCAAGGTCAGCAGGGCCCTGGAAAATCCCTCTGTGCCTACCTTGGCTTGGACGGCGTACGAGGCCAGCAGGACAGAAGCTTCAGGAGGACAGTAGATCTTCTCATCCAAAATCTGCTTCTTCACCTGCGCAGAGCAGTAAAGGACACGTAACGCACACTTAGCAGAGCAGTGCAAAGCATGACTGTCACAGCAGATGGCTGCAGTTTGTTTTAACTCGAGCTGTCAACCATACAGTTAACAATTTTCCTAACACTAATTACAATTCAGGCCCAGGAAGTCTCTGGTGGCTCAGAAGGGAAGGGCTCAGGCTTTCACAGGCCACCTTTTTCAGACAGGTTTGCGAGAAGAGCTAAATTTATACGTGGAAAATGACAGAACCCATATCCCATTGCTAAAGGCAAGGAGGGGGAAAAAAGTCCTGGGTGTAAAAACGGAGATAAAACCTCTTAAGGCATAAGGTACAGAATGATACGACATCTATACACAACACTAAATGAAAAAAGAAGCTTGCAGCCGAGTCTCCGAGCACACAAAGGTTTTGCTCTGGGCTATTCAGGCCTCATTATGAGTCCGTGCTCACCTGTGCTGGAGGCTAATTCCCTCCGATCCCACCGGCAGCCAGGAGAGCTGCGGTCACCTCCGTGGCAGTGCTTTTAGCGGCAGGCAAAGCCCCGTGCGCACTCCCAGGAGAGCCAACGTGCAGTTCCCAAAAGCCACGGCTTTACGTTTCCTGGCTTCTGTGCATTAAAAAATTAAACCTGTCATGTTCGATATTTTTTGGTTTTGCACACTTAATTTTCCTGAATAAAGATAGGGAAAAAGCCTACTATTGCCTGGGAGACTTAAATGGATTGTCACAGAGATGCAGTAGCATCAATTTGAATTTATAACACGCTTTGAGTCCTCAAAGTTGGTTACAATATAATCACAGAAGATATTCTCCTGCCTTAAGATAAAAACAGGAGAGTTTGCAAGCTTATGTGTGCTCCCAGTTCCCATACGCATTACAGGAGCCCAGGCTCCTCTCATCATCAGAAATCCTAGTAGAAAAGTCACGGTCTGCATTTATAAAATGCAGCTTTAACCGCTTTTCCTCTCCGATTTTCCTTTTCAAAGATGCCAACAGCACTTTTCTTCATCAAGGGTAAAGCCTGTGGCAAATGGGACATTTAAAAATAGCCCTAAGGAGACCCTAGTGCACAAGACAGACCTTGGAAATTAACAGCGATACTTTGCATTTAAAAGTCCTTTAGCTCTGAAGAACAAAGCTGAACTTTGCAAGAGTGAGGAGTGCCAAGAGCTGGCGAGCTCACTTTGATATCCGTTTCAAAGGGCAGGGCACACGGAAGTCTACAGCGGTATTTCCAAGAGCATCCAAATCCGGGTTGCCTCTACTTTGGTGTAACAAACGTCAGAATGAGTGTCTTCTTTTATTTTTATAACTTATTTATTTTAGAAACTTAAATGAACAGCCACAGAGCAGCTGAAACATGCCAATAAGTACCTAGGGGTCTGACTAGGACTACTCCACTCCCTGTAACCATACTTGATACGACCCTTTATAGGACACAGTTTCAGACAATCGATCTTGTCTGAAAGAGAGCTCCTGTGATAGAAGCTCTTCGTTACCAGCCACGCAGCACTGCTACAACAACGTCAGCTGAGCTCATTTCTCAGGACACCAAGTTCTGTAGCGTACTTTAAATAAAAAAAGAAAAAAGCCTGAAGATGCGTTCACCACGGTTTCCAAATGCTTAACATAAGGGCACGAGTTACGGGGGCAGGTGGGACCGTTAGGTTTCCCCTTCTCCTCTGCTTTTGCCATCAGTCTCTGACGGAGCTGCGCTCCTGGGATCGTCTTCTGCTCCAGTTATTCGAAGGCTGTTTTGCGAAGAGGTGAACCTTGCTGTACAGCCTGAACACGAAACAGGTTGGCTGCGCTCTGTTCTGGAGGATGAAATTCCCCTGCTTCACATAACGATGCTATCATCTACAAAGGCAATTGCCATCCCTCAGCACAACTGATATCCACACCCTGCAGAGAGGTGGACTCCAAGGCTGTGTGTGTCATTCAAGCCCGCATCTGACAGATCCATTTTCCCTAGCTACCACACACTAATATTACAAATCACCTAATCACTCCTGACAGCCAGTTTACGAGGTCTGCAAGTCTGGGCATCTGTGACTGCTTCATCCAGACAAACCATCTTTGTTCTATTTTAAGAAGTTTTTGTTGTTGAGGACAGCTCCCTTTGGAGAGGTGTGAACATGACAATGAGGAGCCACACTCTGCTGACCAACTTTCTGACCCTGGAACCTTCTGGCACTTCTGCTCATCCTGGCTCCTTCTCCCTTGGGCTGGAAAACAGCATACTGACAAGGTTCCTACCTGCAGGAAGAACAAGTGCTGCGTGATTTCCTGGACCAGTTCCTCCTCTGCGTTCTCAGGATAAAATTTGGCCAGGAAGTGAAAGGTGACGGGCTCCTCTGTTGGAACATCGTGATCCAGAACCTGTGGGATACAAGAGCCATTCTCAGCTACTCCTTCCAGCTTCTTCAGTGCTCTGTCTCTTGGAGTCAAGACACAGTTCCCTTCTGTTCAGATCAGCACATCTTTTGTCAGGCATTTTAGACATCTAGAACAGACGAACCAACCTAAGTAGTTCAGAAACCACAGTTAAAAAAAGAAAACAAACAAACATTTCTGACACTCATAAGGATGCAAGAAAACAAACAAGGCAGAAACAAACAGCATGTGAAATGAGACAGCAAAGGTCGATCCTGATCTGCTGTGCGCACGTTGCCTCTTCCGAACCTCGCAGAGCGATGCTATATCCTGCTACGCCACCACCCGACTCTCTCGTTGTTTCCCTGCGCTGCCGCCTCTTGTATTTCACTGTTGCTCCTTGCTGCCTTTCTACTGTGCTGGCGCTGTCCAGTTCAGATTCACCCAGACCTCCCTCCCAGTCTCGATTACTGTCTGGTTTTAGCGTAACATCCTTTGGATGCAAACAGAACCACACCTATCGCTTCGCTAACCCACCCCTCAGCAACCTGGAGGCTGGCATATTTGGGAAGTGTTTCCTCCCCTATCTCCATCTCCTTTTCACTCCTCTGCTCCTCCTCCTCCCCAGCTCTTTGTACAGCTCAACAACAAAAGAAGTCAAGGTGCAACTTCACTTTTCTGCTAAAGGTTTTGTCTTTCAGGGGCACAGAAGAGAGACTTCTGGGTTTCACTTACATTACAGTGGCCCAGAAGCCCAGCATCGCAGCATGGCTGGCTCCAAAATGCCTCAAGGGGATTCAGCGTGCACGGTCTGAGGCTTCACAGCTCAGAAGGAGCTGGGGTGGGGTGTCTCTGCCAACTCTTCCCCGTTTGACTTACGGGTGCCATGGGGATGAGATTTAAATACACTTCACCCGGCTCACTTCGATACCACACATCACACAACCTCGGGCAATCAAAGAAAGAGGAAAAAAGTACATTCTCCTTTGTCATCCCACGCAACCTCTCAAGGGAAATTTGGTTCCAACCTTCTTGTCCATTTTGAGCCAAGCCACCGTATCCTTGATAGTGTATTGAAGCCCGAAGAACCAGGTTTCTCGGAGGCCTAGTGTCCTGCATACGAGATCGAACAGGTCCTTCCCTTTCCACTTCACCTGCAGGAAAGCAAAGGGGAAACGGAGTTATAAAGATGGATTTCAGAACTTCGTCTCCGTTCAACCAAATCCATCCTGTTTTCACCTCACAGCACCTTTGCAGGTGTGGAGAAGGCATCTGGTACAGATAAAGAAACATCCTTACGAAGCATACTTTATATCCTTCCATCTGATCTCATCTGCCGATCGCCAACTCACCAGGAAACCGAGATGTGATTTTCTTCCACCCCTGCAAACAACACTGTAAATAACTCCCCCCATTTCTTCCTCTGGCAACCCACCAACGTTCAACAGGGGACCCAAAGGGTCCCTTGAGGTTGCTTTTGAGCCATGCACTGCTATGAGCAGCCTGTTCCCAGCAAGAAACAAAAATCACTCTTAACTGGCCCTTAGTGGCTTTAATGTCTCTACCTGTAGCCCCAGGAAGCCCTGCGCAAACTCCAGTACCAGCGACAGGGTTTCACAGACAAGGGCACAACGCGCTCCTGAAAATCACAAGTGAAAGGATCTATGGACAAAGTCCGTTTGCCCGGAGCTACTGACCCTGCACACGTAAAAGGGAAAAAGAGCTCAGAAAAAAAAAAATTATCCCTGAAGTCAGCGGTTCTCTCGGAGCACATTTTGATAAGAGTCAAACCGCGTTTTCTGCTGAAAACGTTGGTGACAAAAGCAGCTCAGGAGCAGAGAAAATAGGTCCTGCTCAAAGACCGTGTCCTTCGAGCAATCTTGCAGCTGCACCTATGTTGTTAGTGAAGTTTGCTCATAAAAACAGAAGGCGTTGGGAGGCAGAAAGGTGAAGAGGGACATAAAACAGATGAATCTAATATGCCAAAGCCACTTTGGTCTTCCATCTGCACAGTGGCAACAATTGCTGGACCGAGACATATGGCCGTTACTCTAAAGCCTGAGGACAAAAGGGTCTGGGCGCATTCTCTTGTCATGACGACTCAATCTTGGGGCCACCTGGACAGCATCAATATTGATGCTCAGGCATGGCAGGGACTGCTGGCGCGGGGACGCGCCGCTCCCGCTGTCACCCACTGCCGCCTTGTGGGCAAAGCCGCCGAGGACAAGCTTATTGCCATTCCGCTGCCTTTGAATAAATGAGTATATCGCAATTTTCTCCCCCTCCCGGGGCACACGCACGCACGCTGACAGCCCCAGAATAGAATAAAGCCAACGCTACCCTCCAAAAAACACCACCCCGGGACGGCTCGCCGCAGCCTCTTCGCAATTCATATCAAGCGCCGTCAACACCTTGAGGTCAAAAACACCAGGAGGAGCAAGTTTTGCAGCGTTGTAATTATAAAACCCTAATTTCACACATTCAGCTAGCCTCCAGTCCCCATGATGAGCTCCAGCTCGGCACAGGCTGGCTCAGATTGCAGAAGATCTTTTCCTGACTACGATTTTAAGAGGGAGGTTAATTCGAGGGTTCAGACAAAACAGAGCGAGACACATTTAAACAGCTATTTTGTACCATTTCTGTAGGCACATAAAACCAGGCTGCTATCAAAGGGCTATTTCTTAACTAGAATTAAACTGCTTTGCATAAAGCGTTATTGGGGTTTTTTTTCCTTTCTGCAAAGACCACATTGCAGCCTATTGCTTCAGAGGAGCGATCGGTGCCTGCACGCACCCAGCCCTGCACCAAACCTTTCCCAGGACAGGCTGCTGCTGATGGAAGCGTCTCCTCCCCAGACATCGCTCCACATCCCATGGGATCGGTGTTTTGAACAACCCCACCGAGTCCCCCCCGGCTGGGATTTCCACCAGCAGTTCGTTTCCAAGACCAGCAGCAAGCATTAAAGCAAAAACTTTGTGTGTTTTCCCGCCCCCCGCCGCAATTTTAATTTGGTGATGGGAATATTTTAAGCAATTGCTTCTGCTGGTAGATTTTACACCACCACTCTGTCATTGCACGCGTACGTTATGGCAGAAATATATATTTAACATTCCTGGCTGCACGGTGCTAAAGTCTCCAACCATAACATCGCACAGACATCCTCCCCGACTGTGTTGAATTACCTTCATTAAATATATAAATGGAACAGCAGCCACGTTTATTTCAACATACATGATTTCATTCCACACCTCGGTACTTAAAATAACGATCTGCATTCAAGTGGCATCTTTTGACAGCTGAACTCCAACTGTTTTACAGACGTTCAGGACCTCAGCCCTCCTTACCCTCACTTGATCGGCCTCGTATCATTAACTGCCACATTTCCTGGCCATAAAACACAAAAAAAGACCCCCCCAGGCACGGGGAGATGGAGAGCGCTGCTGTCCAAGGCTGGACAGAGGGCCTGGGGGAGAGCCAGGACGGGCCGGCCGTTCCCCATCCCGTAACGCCCTTCCCCTGCTCTGCACTAAAGTGACACCTGAAGCACAAAGTCGATTTTGCAAGCCATTACGAGCTCCTGAAAACAAAACAAAGAGGCTTAGGGGAGAAAAATCCCCTCTCAGCCATATGCCGGAGCGGCTGGCACGATGCTGTAATAAAGCTCAATCTCCCAATAAAAAGCTACATCACGATAACCTCAACCCAGCCCACAGGACGGAGCAGGATGCGACCGCGTTGCTTCAGCATCCTCGATCAGCTGCAGTCGTCACCTCTCGCATCGGTGGCTTTGCTGTCTCCCATTAGCATGACGGCAGCACGCGTTGTTAGATATATTCGGCGAGTCGTCGAAGGAATACGTGGACGAACTGCTTTATAAACAGGGTAAGCGCTGCAAGGCTGTTATTCTGCAGAGCTGGAATTTATGTTCTTTACTAAGTACGGAGTGCTTACAATTTATCAGCAGAGCGTTTTAAGTAAACAGCACTAAACACTTAAAACTCAGCAGCCGGTGGCTAGAATAGAGTACTTCCAGTATGGGTTATTGGCATCATCTTTTTCTCCAGCGGAGACATCACATTTGGCATCTATTAACAGGGTTTGCATTATTTATTAACCTGCACCAAGAGTCATTTCCAACTAGCAGGCAACTGGACAATTTATTTCGGCGCACAACCTTTCTGTCAAGTTTCACAACCGCTCCTTAGCTAACGAGTCGATAAAGCAGCCGCAAAAACGAGCAGAAGGGTTACGAGATCCCCTCGTCATGCGGGTGACAAGGAGGGAGGCCGAGCGCCTACAAAAAATGGGCGCAAGAGGGTGCGACCATCCTGCGCGGAGAGGGTTGAGCAGGGGGTCTGCAGAGAAAAGCGCTTCCCAAACCCCACTGGCATCGGCTGATGCTTTTTTGCCAACGATGTCAAATTGAATTTACACCAGCTATGTGGAAAAGGGGGGGAAAAAAAAAAAAAAGGACATTTTTTAACCATTTAAGATTAAGGTTCCCCACGCGAGCAGCTCTCCTCGGACAACAGGGAGGTGCCTGAACTCCAGAGGACAGAACCCAGCTCTGTCCGGGGACGGTGGATGGAAATCTCACCTCCTTGTCACCACAAACACAAACCCCCCGAGCTTCAGCCATCCCTGGGGTCAGGCTGGGGAATAAGGGCACGAAGAAGTGACTGGGGGACACCAAGGCAGCACTCACCAGCTCAGCCCGGGCACGCCGCCTCCCAGAGCAAACCCATCGCAACGGTCCCTCCGTACCCTGCACAACGCAACCGCTTCGCACGGTACTGGGTTAAATCGTGACCTTGAAGAAATTACTAACATCTATAAAATATTTTACTGCACCAATTCATCCTTAAATAATGCAGAAAACGGCTTTTCACCTTAGCAGATCATTTTATTAACTGTTAGCTCTGTGCCAGAGACGAGAAGACAGCACAGAGCCCCTGTTGTGATGACGACAGTCTAAAAGACCACGCAGAAAAGGGGGCCAAGCCCCAGAAGCAATGCTCAGCTTCCACCCTGTGATGTTATTTCCATTTAGAAGCAAGCTTTAATACGAAGACGTGACGCCTCTGCACTGAAACAGGGAGGGAGACGGCAGAAGGGAGAGGGCAAGGGCTGAGCATCCCACCAACCACCTGGGACACAATACACGGGTAGGCTGTATCTGCTCCTCATCCCACCAGGAGATGCCCAAACCACCCACCCACAACACTTTACTACTGAAACAGAGACAACTTTGAGGCTGCAGACCACATTTATTTCTCCTCCTGGACTTGGACGATAACAGCAGTGCCACAGACAACCACTTACTTGGATTTAAAGCCCATTTGGAGCAAATGGGGAATCAAATATGCAATATTCTTCCTTTTTTTTTTAAATAAAGCAATGTCAAATACTTCCCGTTGCCACTTACTGAGCCACAAGACAGGGCTGTAAAAGTTATTTTTATTTACTAATGCTACACGACAACTCAATAATGAGCTTTTAATTAAAATCTATTTCTGTTAACCACCGAGGAGGCCAAAAACTCGCCCAGGCGTAACAAGGCAGATGGCGCGGCCAAGCGCATTTCGTGGTGTCTGCCCAAGACAGAGACGGAGCCGGGTACACGGGAGAACAAGCTGCTGCGGCTCTGGCCAGCCGGCACCGAAGCGAGTGGGAGAGGCAGAGGGGACAACAACCGATGATGCCCCAAAACCCCACCTCGCCCAGCAAGGGCCAGGCAGGGCAGCGATCCCAGAGCCGAGCCGAGCCTCCGTGCGGGAGCTGACTGCTGACGGACACGGAGTGTTTCAGCACAAGCCTGACCTGCTCTGATGATCTTTTGCACACTGATGCGCTCTGAAAACAAAGAGCTCACCCCAGGGAAAGCCAAGCCAGGCTTTAAGGAGCCAGCATTGTCAGCCTTAGGAGCGAGGCTTAGCCTTGCGCCGGCAACGGCAAGTTTACCTCTGAATGAAGCAGGGCTAAAACACGTATGCTGTCAAACGCCTCTCTTCCAATGCTAAGGGCTGTTTGATTTTCTAACAAAGTGCTGTCTCCCAGCTTCAAGTGGATTGTTTCCAGGGCTGCTTCCCTGTTCAAGTACTTTTAATTTCAAAAACTACCTACTTGAAAGCCACTGCCTGTACAAAGAAAAAAAAAAAAAAAAAAGAGGTATTAAATGGCATCAAAATTGGAGTACGTACACCAAAAGAGAAAGAGTTTCTGTCCCAAATGCCTTCCCTCCTTCCCCTTTGCATCAACACACCTCCTCTGGATTAACCACAGAGACTGAGGATTGACAGCGGTTTTGAATCATCTTTGGAGGGAACTGGATAACATGGAGTTTCATAACCGGCTCAGAGGAGGCTGCAGTGGGACACGGGGGATCCAGACAGCATTTCAGATGCAGGCAGAGAGAAGCCAAAGAGGATTCGTGTTCATAATAAGTCTCATGTGACTTGCGCACAGCTTAAGGGAATGCAGAACTGAACCGCACCACGCAAGACGTCTCTGAAAAATTAATTCCCAAATGATGCTGTTGTGAATCAGCAGAATTTCTGACTTTTTTTGGCATAAACCCCTCCAAGACATGAAGCGAGAAAAGAGCCCCTTACCTGCCGCGCCTTGCATTTAAAGAGAGATCAGCAGCAACCAAACAGCCCAAACTCGCAGAGCTGACGCAGGACCGGGGCAGACGGGCGCGCGAAGGAACCAGAACATTGACTTGACAGCTGGTATCCCCACAATTTACTGAAGATCATTTTATAGCTGAGGGGGATTATTTCTCACAGCTTTTTAAAATAGCTGTTACTGCCTACAGATTCGTCTTTTCCAGTTAACTTTCTGCCTGCTTGCAGAAGCTTAGCAGCACCGAGAGAGGTCACTGCCCCTCCTAGCATTGCTGAGCTGCTGCTAAACGTGTTTCGCTGCGGGTGGAGGGATCTTTATGAAACCCCTTCCACGTATTCGGCAAAGCAGAAGGGAGCTGGGGGCACTCTGCTCCCTGCTTTCCTTCTCTTGCCTTTTTATTTTGGTACAGCAACCAGACAGCGCTCAAATCTCAATTCCGATTTACTGTGCCAGCTCTTACTCAAAAAAAAAAACTTATTTGGCCCTGGATTTTCACCACCGAATCTTCGCTTGCTCCTGTTTCAGAAGATGAGCTTTTGTGGCTCAGCTACATAATGCCCTAATCTGTTAAGAGACTAACGCTTGGCCGCACGCTGCTGAAATTGGGTCTCGTCTACTTACAAGCAAACAGAAAAGCTTTACAACCAACCTCATCCAACTGGCCCTGCCCCGAGCGGGGCACTGGGCTACAGAGATCCCTTCCAACCACGATTATCCTCTGGAGAGAGAGGAACAGCTTAAGCATCGAAGCAGTAACAGGATGCACATTTAAACCAGCAAATACATCAGTCCAAACTTGCCTCTTCTTGCTGCTTGAACACTTAAGCTGTTTCTCTAGGTTGGCTGTAAAGCTTTTTTCATTCATTTTTAACTTGAGACCCGCAGAAGCTGCTGCTGTCAAAGGATTAAGGTCAGATTAAGGCAGCTAGCTGCCCCTCGGTGGAGTAACCATCCCTGCAGGAGCTTCAGGCCCAAGGTCACAGGCACGATAGAAAGGGCTAAAGAATAAAACACACCCTTCAGAAAAGGTGCCGTGGCTCCGGAGGTGGAGAGCCACTAACCCGACTGACCACTGCAAGAGGAAGAAATGGGCAAAGACATGCACAGGACCAACAGAAAGACTGATGGGTTCTCCTATCAACCAGGAACTTGGTTCTTGGAGGAAAAAAACTGCGCATCGGAGCGCGTGAGACCAACCTGACGCCAGCTGCACTACGCCACCGCCATCCTGCCGGAGGGACAGGATGAACGATGCCTCGGAAGACGTGGACTCGAAAATGCTGCCGAGTTCTAAGATGTTATGCCAGAGATAACAGATAACCGACTACCTCATCTAGAGAGGCACCACCAAAATCACATTAACCTTTGCCACGTCGACTGCTTTAATTTGGTTCAGGGCCACCATCAGCAAGTTGCACCATCGGGGTGGCAACGGCAGAGGAAACCATCGGGCACGGCAGGCTCCTGGCACCGCGGTCTGAGCTGACATCAACCCATTAGTGCAAGTACCACACCCTGGTGAGCTCTGCTTTACGCTACCGCCGCTTAAAATAGCTTCCCGAATCAGTACTCAAGCAGCGCACGGCCTGTCGCGGTGTTAATGGCAGGAGAACCTCAACATTAAATGTCTTTCAACAAGATTTCTCTTGGGCTTCTCTCCAAGCACAGAGAGCTGAGGGACCACACGGGATATCTGAGGGTGTTCTCAGGAAGGTGGGGCAGCCAGGGACTGGCTTAACACAGGGATTTGAAGAGCTATGCATATGTCTATCCTTCCTCAAGATGCTATCAATTAATTAGGTACCAGGCTCAAACAGCCACAATGGAAGAAACAAAAAGGAAGACACTCGCTTTGTGCCTTCAAGATTTCCCCAAACAAATTATGAGTCTTGAAACTGAAACCCCAACTGTGACTATTAAGCTTCATCGCCGTCTTAGAGAGATTAAGATTTCATTTCTATGAATTATTTTAGATTTAGGCTCAATTTAGAGACATCGTTTGCAGAGTAAACAGATGCAAAGCAGGTTTAATCTCTTAAAATACCCAGCTGGGAATTTCTACGGGGCAGACTGAAAAATTAACACAGAAAAAGAAGGCGCCCCCCCCCGCAGCTCCGGTGGTGTCGGTGCGGTCAGGAGAAGAGGGACTGCTGGGACGGGAGCCGGGGCTCTACGGTTTGCACCGAGCAACCTTCAGTCCAGCCACAAGAGCCAGCCATCGAGCCAGAGCAGGTTACGGATTGAGATCTCTCAGCTGCTCCGCACGCTCTCCTCGGGGCAGACCTCGCCAGCCGCGGCTGCTCACCGCACTGCCTGGCCGGTCACTGTCAGCCCTTGCGCCCCGCAGCCTCCGCCATTTCCAGCCGCCGGGCCACCCTTGAGGTCTCAGGCCTCTGCTGTCACTGCCTCGCGGTGAGGACGTCGCCTCTGTCCTGCAGGGAAGTCTAACTTGTGACAGCACAGAGCACACCTCGAGAGCTCTGGAGTAAAGTTTAAAGAAAACAACATCCATATTAATCCCAGACAGAAAAGCCGCTACAGCAAAGCGCTGATCGCTCCAACGGGGATACCAGCAACGCAATCAACACCCGTCCAGCAAGCCACCAGTTAAGCTATGCTAAAGACCAGCACACGTAGCGTCGGCCTCCCCAGAATGGCCACACAGCCCCCAGACCGCTCACCGGCTGGGCATCCCGCTTCTGGAGAAGGAAGAAGGGGGAGAAAGCACCATGGCAATGCTTGGAGCACGGAGGTAGGGCACGGAGATGAGCAGTGGTGTTTTGCGGTGGGGTGAAGGGAGGGCGGGGGCTTCTGGAAGTGGATGGGACCAAAGGTGTGACAAGATGGCAGAAATCAGCCTACTCTGCCCAGACAGCAGCCTCTCCGCCCCAGGACCTGCGGTGGACACAGGAGGGAGCAGGAATTTCCCACTGCCCCATCCTGCTCCAAACACCCGCCTCACGGCTCCCGAGGCTCAAGCAAACCGTGCTCATCAGGACGGCTGAGAGCAGGCAGGGCTCCCTGGCAAGGCCATTTGGACGGGCAACCTGGGGCGAAGCCGAGGTGTCAGCGTGGATTAGGCAGCAAAACATTCCCGCGCTCCTTCCTCCACCTGCTCGGCTGACGTTTATCGAGGAGTTTGAAGCCTGCGGCAGGGAGCAGGCTCCAGCACACCAGGTACACACCAAAACCCAAACAGAGGTACGACCCGGGGACTAGCGGCCTCGCAGAGGAATTGCTGAACCCCCAGCTCATTCCCATGGCGGACCCGGGAGGTGCCTGCAGCCAGAGAGCAGCAATGGAGGGGACGAGCACAGGCAGGAGAAGCCAAGAGGCAGCAGCAGTTCCCCCTGCCCGGCTCGGCAAGGAGGGGAGTACACCCAGGAGCAGGCTACCGACGAGACCTCCAACAAGCCATCAGCTCTCCGTCCCTGTCAGCACGAGGTTGCATTCACGGGCCGCAAAAACACATCTCAAGAGCCCCCCAAAGAGCGCGAGAGCCAGACTCCTGCTGCACCTCCTTCCACTAATCCTCTAAGGAGGGTTTGTGCAGCAGGTTTCACCCTCCGCAGCCTCCTGCTCGGCTCAGCAGGCCTCCTTCCCACCTGAAGCAGCCCACCGCATCGATGCACGCACAGATACTCGGGCAAACACAGAGCTGCTCGCTCATCTCACCCCTCCAGAGCCTCAGCCCAGCAAACCTTCAGACCAAGGCCGGATTCCTTCAGGGAGGAGCACGGTCCTTGCCAGATCAGCGACTCTCCCACCCCTTTGACTTTCAAGCAGAGCAGCCGAGACCCCCATGGGCGTGAGCTCTGTTCCCGGCTCCAGGTCTCACCACGGGCTGCAGCAGCGAGGCCCAAGCCAAGCCCTTCCTGGGGCCACCTTCCTGTCCCCGTCCCCTCCCTCACGTCAGCCCCAGCGACTCGAGGCGCGTCCGATCCCTCTGCAAGGGATCCCCATGTCAGGTGTGGGGCTCAGTGCGTTTCTGCAGAGTCAGCAAACTGAGGAGCTTCCCCCAGAGCCGTACAGCTACAAGACAGAGATGGGGGCAGAGACCTGGCCATGGAGCTGGACTGCGCAAATAAAGCTTGACTAAAACTCACGCCTCAAGCTGGGCTGCCCTGAGCTTGAATAAAACACACCCCGCCCGCACTAAGCATGGTGTGAAACAGCCCCGTCACCCCCCTGCGCCCAACTATTTCCCTCCCCTCCGCTCGGGCGCTCCGCGCTGAAGGACAACGCCCGAATCCCCCCCGTGCATCCCTTGCGCACCAGCTCCGACAAGACGCAGGAGACGTGAGCAGGACCATACACGCAGCTCGTGAGCTCCTTCCTGCGCTTCCAGGCGGGCTGGAGAAGCCTATCTGCAGCAACAAGCTTTTTTGGCAGGAACCTCCCCAAAAAGTCATCTGAAGACGCACAAGTTGCCTGTTCAAATCCCACCCGAGAGCGCTGCTTTACTGCTGCGCAAATCCCCTAATCCCAACAAGTGGCCGCACCATTAAAAAAAAGAATTATTTACTTTTCATCATACATTATTACTAGCAGCCTCGGAAAAACATGCAGGAACGGAGCCAGGACGTTTAAACTCTCCTGGCAGCGCAACGGTGGGAAGCTCGCACGACTACTGTCTAAAATAAATCCTTAATCCCTGGGAAAGGCAGAAAGTTCTTCAGAGCTGACAACAGATTTCAAGAGCAAGAAAATTTATGACGACAAACACCCAGTGCTTATGGGCACTGGAATTCCATCGAGATTGGGATCAGACTAATGAAATATAAACTATTAAATAGAAAAGTTAAACTGGGTAGAGAGGGTTTGCACTGTTTGTGTGTCCAGTCTCTCTAGATCGGCTGAAAACACAGCACCAACAAACCAGACCCCAGGGCCTGACAGCAACCGCCCCGGGGAGCGAGAGAACACTTCGGCATTACCAAGGGCCCAAATAAGGAAAGTATCAGAGAAAAACTGGACACAATGGGAGCGGGCGCCGGGACACAGCCCCCCCAGAACACCCCTCGCCCGCAGGACCGAGCTAATAAGTCAGGAAAACGTGAAAATTTCATTCTCGTTCGTTGAGCACTTTGAGTTGAACCCGGGTGGATTCAGACCTCCTGGGACGCCGCGAGCCCCGGCCTCCTCGCGACAGCTGCTGTGCAAGCCGGTGACTCTAGCTGTGACAGTGAAATAAAGCGGAATTATAAAGAAAATAAAGCAGAATTATAAAGAAAATAAAGCGAATAACGACCGGGATAACGTGGAGCTGCCCGGCCCTGCCGTCCCACCCGTGCGGCCCCCCGCGGGGGGCTCCATGACCCTGCACATCCCACAGGCGGCGGGGAGCCGGCCCAGCGCAGGCCCCAGACCCCCCCCCCGCCCCCTCCCGCCTCCCCGGGGGCACCGGGCCGCGGCCCCCGCTCCCCCCGGCCCCACAGCCGGGCTCAGGCCCGCTGTCGGCCCAGGGGAAGTCCCCCCCGGGCGGGAGAGGCCGCGGAAGCCACCGGGGGTGCGGCCCATCTCAGCTGGGTGCGGCCCGCCTCAGCGGGGTCCCCCCCCCGCCCCGGGACCCCCGTCCCGCCGCTGCCCCGGCCCGTCACCTCGCAGCTGAACTCCATCTCGGCGTCCATGGTGGCGATGCGCACCGTGAAGGTCTTGGGCTGCTTCCTCTTCAGCGAGCTGAAGCTCATGCGGGACGCGATGGCCCCAGCCATGGCGGGGGAGGCGGCTCAGCGCGGCGGCAGCGCCATGGCGGCGGGGAGGGCCCGGGCCCCCGCCGCTCCGGGCCGCACCGAGCTGCGCCCGCCCACGCCGCCTCGCTATTGGTCCCGAGCCGGATTGGTCCCGCCCCCGCCACGCAGGTCGCGCCGTGACGCAGCCAATGGGAAGGCCTGCGATGGAGGAGACGGAGCGGGAGCGGCGGTGATTGGGGAAAGCGGACGCCGCTCAAGGGAAGGGGGCGGGGAGAGGCGGGGCCACAGCCTAGAGAGGTGAGAGGACGGTGGCGGTGGCGCCCCCTGGCGGCGGGCGGAGCAGGCGGTGTGCTCGGCGGCGCCAGGCGCATGCGTGGGATGGGTGGGCGGGGCGGGGGCGGGCACTAGGACCCGGCAGCGCCCCGGGGACCCCAGGCTGCCCACGGTGCCACGGGTGCCCGCGGCCCGGGGGTGTCCCCAGCCCGGGAGTGTCCCCAGCCCGGGGGGTGCCGCCCCCCCGGGGCCCCTCTGCCCTGTCCGGGCCCCTCCCGGCCCAGTTCGGCCCCGGGGCGGGGGCGGGCGGGCAGAGACTGGGACCAGTGCCCGGGGCGGCGGGGACACGGGGCGGGACTGGGACCAGCACAGGGATAACGGGGCGGGACTGGGACCAGTAACCGGGATAACGGGGCAGGACTGGGACCAGCACCCGGGATAACGGGGCAGGACTGGGACCAGGACAAGACTGGGACCAGTAACCGGGATAACAGGGCAGGACTGGGACCAGTAACCGGGATAACGGGGCAGGACTGGGACCGGGACAAGACTGGGACCAGTAACCGGGATAACGGGACAAGACCGGGACCAGTAACCGGGATAACCTGGGACCAGCACAGGACTGGGACCAGCACCGGGATAAGGGGACAGGACCAGTACTGGGATAACAGGACAGGACTGGGACTGGTAACCGGGATAACGAGACAAAACTGAGACCAGTACAGGACCGGGACCAGCACTGGGATAACAGAACTGGGAGCGGGAGGCCAGGACCAGCACTGGGATAGCGGTACGGGACTGGGATTGGAACTGGGACTGGGACTGGCGCTGGGTAATGGGGTGGGACTGGGAGCAGAACCAGCGCTGCGATATTGGAACTGGGATCGGGGGGGTGCGGACCGGCACTGGGATGATGGGATGGAGACTGGGACCAGCACCAGGGTTATGGGACAGGGACTGGGACCGGCATAGGGATAACGGGATGGGACTGGGACCAGGACTGGGATAATGGGACAGGGACTGGGACCAGCAGGGGGTAACGGGACGGGGCTGGGACCAGCTCAGGGTTACCGGGACGGGAACTGGGACCAGCTCGGGGTAACGGGATGGGAACTGGGACCAGCTTGGGGTTACTGGGGTGGGAACTGGGACCAGCTTGGGGTAACGGGATGGGACTGGGACCAGCTCGGGGTTACTGAGACGGGAACTGGGACCAGCACTGGGATAACGGGATGGGACTGGGACCAGCTCGGGGTTACTGGGACGGGAACTGGGACCAGCAGGGGGTAACGGGGTGGCCCCGGACCCCGGCAGGAGCAGGCGGGGGAGGGGCAGCAGCGGGAGCCCCCCCCCCCCCGCGCCCCCGCAGCGGGAAGAACGGGGCCTCTGTCCCCGCGGGGACAATGGGGACATTGAGGGGCCCCGTGTCGTCCCCCCCCCGCTGCCCACGCAGGACCCCATGGCAGGCGGCGACGAAACCCCGCGCCGGGCCCCCGGCCCCCAGGTGGGCACGGGGGGGGGCTGGGGGGGGGTAGAGGAGGGCATGGGGGGCATGGGGGGTATGGGGGGGATATGGGGGGTATGGGGGGTATGGGGGGGATATGGGGGGGATATGGGGGGTATCGAGGGGGTATGGGGAGGTAGGGGAGGGTATGGGGGGCATGGGGGGTATGGGGGGGTATGGGAGGGCATGGGGGGTATGGGGGGGATATGGGGGATATAGGGGGTATGGGGGGGCAGGGGGGGTAGGGGGGGGTATGGGGGGTATGGAGGGATATGGGAGGATATAGGGGGGCATGGGGGGATGTGGGGGGTTATGGGGAATATGGGGGGTATGGGGGGATATGGGGGAATGTGGGGGGGTATGGGGAATATGGGGGGGTATGGGGGGATATGGGGGCCCGAGGGAGCCCACGGGGGCTGGGGGGAGCATGGGGAGCTGGGGGGAGGTATGGGGGCTGGGGGGGCATGGAAGAGTATGGGGGATATGAGGGGTATGGGGGTCCAAGGGAGCCTGGGGGGGAAAGGGGAGCTATGGGGGGGCCATAGGGGCTGGGGGGGCCATGAGGAGCTTCGGGGGGGTCCATGGGGGAGAAAGGCAGATGGGGGGGTTGCAAAGGCGCCCTGGGGAGTCGGGGGGGCCGTGGGGAGCTGGGGGGGCCGGGGGGGCAGAGGTGAATTGGGGCGGGGGGCTGGGGGGCCCTGGGTGCCCCCCGGCCGTGGCTGGCAGGGGGGGCCCCCCCGAGCCCCCCGCCCCCGGTGAAGCCCCCGCCCAGCCCTGCCGGGCCGTGCCGAGGGTCCACGCCTTCGGGAAGGGGGGGCAGGCGCCGCGCAGGGACCCCCGCGCCCCCCCCGCCATGCGGGGCTGGCTGGGCAAGCAGGTGCGGGGGGGGCTGGGGGGTTATGGGGGGGTTATGGGGGCTGGGGGGCTGGGAGGGCTGGTGGGTTATGGGGGGTTATGGGGTTTGGGGGGGTTATGGGGGCTGGGGGTTATGGGGGGGTTATGGGGTGGGGGGGGTCTGGGGTGGGGGGTCCTGGGCGGGTTATGGGGTGGGGGGGTCAGAGAGAGTTGGGGTTCGGGGGTGGTGGTGGGGGCCCTGGGGGGGTCCTTGGGTTTGGGGGGGTCAGAGAGAGTTGGGGGTTTGGGAGTATTGGGGGGTCCTGGGGGGGTCCTGGGGTTTGGGGGGGCCTGGAGTGGGGGGAGTTCGGGGGGGGGTTATGGGGTGCTGGGGGGTTATGGGTTTGGGGGATCGGAGGGGGCTGGGGCAGCGGGGGGGTCGGGGGGGTGGGTTGGGGGGCTCAGTCCCCCCCCCCCGCTCCCCCAGGACAGCTCAGGGCTGCGGCTCTGGAAGCGCCGCTGGTTCGTGCTGGTGGATCTCTGCCTCTTCTACTACCGGGGTGAGGGGGCCAGGGGGGTCCCTGGGGGTTCCTGGGGGGGGTGGGGGTCTCTGGGGGTCCCGGGGGGGGTTGGGGTCCCTGGGGGGCTCAAGGGGTTCCGGGGGGGGGGGGCTGAGCTCTGAAGGGGTCCCAGGAGGTTTGGGGGCAGCCGGTGGGACTCAGAGGAGCTCCCTGGTGTCCCCATGATGGTGCTGGGGGTCTCGGGGTGCCGATGGGGTCCCTGGGGGTTCTTCCCCCCCCCCCCCAACTGAGACCCCTCTGCCCCCCAGACAGCAGCGAGCAGCAAGTGCGGGGCGGCCTCCCCCTGCCCGGCTACGAGATCCGCGTCCTGCCCCCGGCCCCCCCGGGCCCCCCGGGCCCCCCGATTCCTCTTCACGGTCAGCCCCGGCACCCCAGATCCGGGGGTGCCCTGAGCAGGGGGGGGGACGGACAGGGCCCGGATTCCTGGGTCCCCTCCGCCATGGACCCCCCGCCATCTCCAGGCCGAGCACCCCGGGATGCGGACGTACTGCCTGGGGGCCGAGACCCCCGAGGAGCTGAACGCCTGGGTCTGCGCCCTGCGGCAGGGCGCAGCCCCCCTGCCCGGGTGAGGGGGGCACCGGGGGAGTGGGGGGTTCGGGGGGTCACGGAGGGTTTGGGGGGGGCAGTTAACCCTTTAACCCCTGTTTTCTCCGCCCCCCCCAGCTCCCCCTGCTCCCTCTCCCTGCAGGCGCCCCAGGAACCCCCGGGTGTGGGTCCCCCCTCGCCCGCTCGCCCCCCCGGCTGGGGCTCCCTGTGCCCCCCGGGTGAGGGGCTGGGGACCCCCCCCACGCCCCTTCCTCACCGGCCCCCAGCCCCTCCGCTGCTCCCCGGCAAGGTGAGCTGGGAGGGGGTGACACCCCCCCCCAGGGTGACCCCCAAACCAGCCTCCTCCCCCCCCATTCCGTGGCATTTGGGGACTGGGGGGGGGTGGAGTGGGTACCCCCAACCCCCCAGCCTCAGCCCTGGTGCCCCCCAAGCTGCTCCAACACCCTCTGTCCTGGGGTCCCTCGGTGCTGGGCTGCCCCACAGGTGCCAGTGCGTGCGGCGGTGCCCCCAGGAGCAGCAGCTGAGGGGTCTGCCCAGGGTCGCAGCCCTACGTCCCACTGTGGGGGATCCTGGCGGTCCCAGTACCCCCACAGCCGAGCACCTGGGGGGTCCCAAACACCCCCAGGCTGAGCACCCCCAGTCCCTGAGGCATGGGGCTATGGGGCAGGAGGGGCTATGGAGCAGGCTGGGGGGGCTATGGGGCAGGAGGGGCTATGGAGCAGGCTGGGGGGGCTATGGGGCAGGGGGGGCTATGGGGCAGGAGGGGCTATGGGACAGGCTGGGGGGGCTATGGGACAGGCTGGGGGGGCTATGGGGTGAAGCCGTGGGGCACAACGGAGCAGCGGGTGCCCCGTGCCCTCACCGCGGGCGCCCCCACCCCAGGAGGAGGCCCCGGCCCGGGAAGGGCCCGGCGGGACGGAGGACACCCGGGGGGAGCCGCGGGGTCCCCCCGTGGGCGCTGCCGCCGCAGGTGGGTGCCGACCCCGGCCCCGGCCCCGGCTCCACCGCGGGGCGGCCCCGGCCCCGCCCCACCCTGACCCCGCCTCCCCCAGGGAGGAGCCCGAGGAAGCCCCGCCTCCCCGGAGCAGCGACCAACCAGCAGCTGCCCCCTGGGGCCGGCAGGGGGCGGGACGCAGCGGAGCAAGACCCCGCGGCCAATCAGACACCGATCTCTCCAAATGACTCTTCTGATTGGCTGCCGGCGCCCGAGGGCTCGGCGGGGGCACCGCCCACCCCGGGCACCGCCTCCCCGCCTGCAGCCAATGAGGCCTCGCCCTGGCGGCGGGCGGGAGCGAGTGGGCGGGGCCGGGAGCGCGAAGGTGTGGCCGGCCGCGGGGCGCGGCGGCCAATCAGAATCATCCTTCTGCAGGCCAGCTTCTGAGGGCGGGCCGGGGGGCGGGTCCGGGGCGGGGAGGGGAGGGGCTAAATAAACCACGCCCCCTCCGCCAGGCCCCGCCCCGCTGCGGGGGAAGATGGCGGCGGCGCGGTCGGTCGGCAGCGCGGCACTGCGGCGGCTGCGGGGCGGCGGCGGGGCCCCCGGCGGAGCGCGGTGAGCGGGGCCGGGCCCCCCGGCCACCCCCGGCCTCGGCCACCCCCGGCCCGGCGGCCCCTTACCCCCTTCGCCCCCCCCCCCCCCCCCCCCCGGGCCACTCCCGGCGGGCGGGGCCCGGCCCCGCCGTTAATGCCTCACCCGGCGGGCAAAGGTCTGCCCGGCCCCGCCGCCCCCGGGGGGGCCCCGCTGCCCCTCGCCCTCCTGGCTACCATCGGGGCAACCCGGGCCACACACCCCCCCTTCCAGAGCCGAGGCCTTCGTTTGTCCCGTCCCTCCCCCCACCGCAACCCCCTGACAGAACCGGGCCGGGTGCCTCGCGCCCCCCCGCCCCCGGGACTGAGCCCCCCGGGCCCGCGGTGCCGCCCCGGGGCAGGACGGGCAGCATGGCCCCCTCTTCCCCCTGCGGCCGGTGGCTCCCGGGGGTGTCGGGGGGCTCCCCTGGCGCTGACCCCCCCGGTCCCGCAGGGGGTACTCGCGGGAGGCCGAGGGCAGCTGGTTCCGCTCCCTCTTCGTGCACAAGGTGGATCCCCGCAAGGACGCCCACTCCAACCTCCTCTCCAAGAAGGAGACCAGCAACCTCTACAAAATCCAGTGTGAGTGGCCCCACAGGGAGGGTGGGGAGCGCAGATGGGGTGCACCCCGCTCTGCTGGCCCCTGCTGGCCCCTGGGGACCCCTCTGCTGCTCTGCCCTGGCCCCTGCTCCCTGCCGGGGCCTCGGCTCCAGCCCCTCTCTCCTCTCCCCGCAGTTCACAACGTGAAGCCGGAATGCCTGGACGCCTACAACAGCCTGACGTGAGCCCCGCCGGACAGCACGGGGGGCTGCCCGGGGTGTTGGGGCGCAGCTTTGGAGCGAGGGGGGCGGTGGGAGAGCTCATGCAGGGCTCCTTGAAACCCCGGGTGGGTCTGTACCACTGCTCCTGGCCTCAGTTTCCCTGCCTGTGAAATGGGTGCACCCCCCGGGGCTGTTCCAGGTCCCCTTAGGGCAGACCCTTCCCTGCCCAGACCTCTCTTGCTGGGCTGGGGAGGGCAAATGGGGGTTTTTGGAGCGTTTTGGGGTGGCTGTCCCCCTCCCTGCCCCAGCCACCCTCCCCGTGGCCCTGCAGGGAGGAGGTGCTGCCCAAGCTCCACTCGGACGCCGACTACCCCTGCGACCTGGTGGGGAACTGGAACACGTGGTACGGCGAGCAGGACCAGGCAGGTGAGGGCAGGCAGGCAGCATAGCGAAGGTGAAGGCCAAGGCCTCGGCTCATGCCGGGGCGCTGGCTGTCACGCGGCGGGGAGAGGGGTGAGAGCTGCTGGGTGGGCTTTTGGGGCACTGTTCCCCTCCTCCCCAGCCCCGCGCTCTCCTTCCAGTGCACCTCTGGCGCTTCTCGGGCGGGTACCCGGCCCTCATGGACTGCATGAACAAGCTGAAGCAGAATAAGGTACCGCCGGGATTGGGGCCAGCCCCCTGAGCTCTGCCCCTCGCCTCTGCCTGGCCCGGGTCGCGCTCGCCCCCACCCCGAAATCCCCAGCTGGGGCTGTCCCCAGGAATACCTGGATTTCCGCAAGGAGAGGAGCCGGATGCTGCTGTCCCGCAGGAACCAGCTGCTCCTGGAGTTCAGTTTCTGGAACGAGCCCCTGCCCCGCCGGGGCCCCAACATCTACGAGCTGAGGACCTACAAGCTGAAGGTGAGCGGCCGTGGTGGGGGGCTGGCCCACGCCTCAGGGCGGCTTTCGGATTGATATACCCCCGGGGTGGGGGTCCTGCCTGGTGTTTTGGGGGGCAACCCCCCCCAAATTCCTCCTTCCTTGGTGAGGAGACCCCAAAGAGGGGGAGCAGGCGGGATCTGGCTGCTCACTCTGGTTTTTTTCTCCTCTATTTCCAGCCAGGGACCATGATCGAATGGGGCAACAACTGGTAAGTGACCGTTTTCCCGGCACGGAGGGAGCCGAGGTGGGAAAGGGTCCCCCTGGAGCCGGGGGGAGTCCCCGGGCAACTCCCCCCTCCCACGTTTGCCATGTGCCAGGGCTCGGGCCATTAAGTACCGGCAGGAGAACCAGGAGGCGGTTGGCGGGTTCTTCTCCCAGATCGGGGAGCTCTACGTGGTGCATCACCTCTGGGGTAAGCGGGCTCCCCCCTGCGTACCCCCAGCGAGGGGGCTGGGTGTGGGGGGGCCCCGGGTGCCAGCCCCGTCCCCTCCTTGCAGCCTACAAGGACCTGCAGTCCCGGGAGGAGACGAGGAATGCGGCCTGGAGGAAGAGGGGCTGGGATGAGAACGTGTACTACACGGGTGAGTGGGACCCCCCGCCCTCACCAGGGACCCCCCCCACTCGCTGGGGACCCCCCGCCCTCACCTCTCTCTCCCTTCCTTTTCCAGTTCCGCTGATCCGCACCATGGAGTCACGGATCATGATCCCCCTGAAGATCTCCCCCCTGCAGTGAGCGGGGGTCCGCGCCAGGGGTGTCTGCCTGCACCCGGAGGGGCTCGCTCCCCGCCTGCGCCCCGGCCCTGCTGGGGAAGGGGGGGGGGCTGTCTCTACTCCCCCCCCAGTTCCTGCCTCTCCTTCCCCTCCCCCACCCCATTTTGGGGTGCCCTGTGAGGGATGAGAGCGGGGAGGGGTCCGTGGCCGGGGAGGGGAAGGGCGGCAGCCCCCCGTCCTGTGGCGGGTCCCCGGGTGTGGCAGGGGACAGCACTGCCGGGGGGGTGGGCGGGCTGTGGGGGGGGTGGGGGGGTCCTTAATTATCCCAAAGGGGCCCAGTGGGTGCCCTTCCCGCTGGGAGCCGCCTGCCTGTGCCTCGCCAATTAAATATTTAATATGCCAAAGCCTGGCCCTCTCTGGGGAGGGGGGGCTGGGGGTGCTGGCCCCCCCGGGCAGGGGGGAGCAGACCCCCCAACCTGGTCCCACGCCGTGGGTGCCCCCCTGCGCCCGAAGCCCCCCACCCGCGGGTCCCCCCCTGAGCCCCTCTGTGCCCCCAGGGCCGTTGGGGACCCCGCACCACGCCCCCCCAAGCCCGTGGATACTCCAGGGCCACTGGGGACACCCCAAACAGAGCCCCCCAAGTCCGCGGGTGGCCCCGGGGCTTCTCAAGGGGGGGGCGCTGACCCCGCCCCTTCGCGAGGCCACGCCCTCGCCGCTCGCGGTCCTCCGGAGGGCAGTGTCCGCTAGGGGGCGCTGTTAGCGGCGGCCGCTCTGCGCCGCGCTCGTTTGTTCCGTCGGCGTCATTTCCGGGCGGCGCCGAGGGGAAGCGGCGCGGTGAGCGGAGCCGCCGGCCCGGGAGGGAACCGAGGCGGGACGGGATGGCTTGGGATGCGGCCAGGGCCGAGCCGAGGCGGGGGGGGGGGACGTCCCTGGGGTCGTGTGCGGGAGGTTTGGGGGAGCTCCGGTGGAGAGGAGGCCTCCGGGATGCGGGGGGGCTGGGACGGGGAAAGATGGCGGGGGCGAGGCCGGGGAGGGTGTGTTGGGGCTCACTGGGCCGGCGGTCTGCGGGGTCCGAGGCGGGCCGGTGGCAGCAGCCCGGGATAGCCCCGGCCCCAGGCAGCTTGGGCCCCCCTCCCCCGGCCGACGGCTCCGTCTCTCGCCCCCCAGTCCCTGGCTGGCAGCGCCATGTCGTCGGACTCCAGCAAGAAGAGGAAACCCAAAGTGATCCGCACGGATGGGGGCCTGCAGGAGGGCAAGCGGGGCAAGGCCGATGCCGACCAGGTAGGGCCCCCGGCGGCGGCAGGGTGCCTGTGTCCTCCTGCCTCGCCAAGGGCTCTTCTCACACCCGCTCTTTGCTGGCCTTATTCTCCCCTTTGGGAAGCTGTGGGACCGTTCCCCCAGAGCTGAGCTGGCTCCCAGTGCCTCCAAAAGTCCCCCTTTGAGTTTCCGAACCGACTCCTGTCTCCTTCAGGAAACACAGCCTTCACAGAGACAACCCTTTCTCTTGAGACACAGGGAGAGTGAGCACAAGGCCGAAACGGCCCGCAGGTTGCAGGTTGCCTTAAAACACTCCCACGAGCAGCGGTGTAACCTGGGTTCAGCCAGAGCGGGGACTGGGGTCGAAGCAGTAGTTGCCTTTATCCTCTGTAGTAATTTGGATCTACCTGGTGCAGGACAGGTGGCAGTTTAAACTTACAATAACTCTATAAGAGGCATTCTGAACTCCCCAGGCGTTTTAACGCCTGGTGGCGTTTGTGTCCAGGATCGTTAAAAGAGCCCTCGTCCCATCTGTAAAGTCTCCTCAGGCGTGGGATGAATGGGCACAGCCAGGAATCGAGACCCAGTGGTTTGTTTCCCAGCTCCCTTTCCAGAGGAGGTGGAAGGAACGAGCTGTAGAAAGCGCTTTCTGCCTTTGCAGGATGTTCGGTACTACAGCGAGGAGTGCGAGGTGGATCTCCGTGACCCCATCAAAGACTACGAACTCTACAGAGAGACTTGCCAGGAGCTCCAGAGGCTGATGGCAGAAATCCAAGAGTTGAAGAGCAGAGGCATCAAGGACAACGTAAGGAGAAGCCTTGGTGCTTGATTTAACATGTTCTGTTCTTTGATGCTTTTCCTTAATCTGAGAGGAACGGGAGCAGAAGCTGTGACGCCCTCTGGGGAGAGTCAGGAAAATGGAACAGCCTCCCTTAAATAAAGCAAAATACGATTTAGCCGAGGCGTTGGTCTCAACTGAGCAGCCATTATGCAGACTGAGTCCTTCTACAGCGTCTCTGGGCTCCTCATGGGTCGTGCTGATGGGTCATGGGCTCCTGGGGGAGGAATTGAGCCCTTGCTGACTGCCGGGGCGGCGGCTGGGCGCCTGCTGGCCCACAGTGGCCCGCCAGCCTCGGCCGTGGCTGGGGAAGGCTTGCGCTGCGACCGCCCGCACCATTCCCTGCACAGCAGGGTGGGTGCTTCAGCCTCAAACGCCTCTGTTCGTGCTGCCGAGAAAAATCCCTAGAGTGAGCCCAGAAACCCCTCCTATTTATTTCTAGCGGGTGACCCGCGAGCCTGGCAGCGGGAGGCTCCCGCAGAAGCCCTGGTGACGTTAATCGTGGCTCCTTAGTGAAGCACGGAGCCCCCTTTGCGACGGGGCTGGCAGGAAGGGCCTGCAGCGAAGGGCCTTTGTGGTGAGAGCCATCTCTCCCGCTTCAAACGCTTCTCTGCTGCTGTTCAGGCTTCAGAGATCGACGAGCGGCGGATTCAGAGCTGCGTCCACTTCATGACCCTGAAGAAGCTCAACCGGCTGGCACATATTCGGCTGAAGAAAGGGCGAGATCAAACCCACGAGGTACAGGGCGGGCTGGGGGGTGAGGAATACCGGTCTGGATTTAGCGGGATCAGAGATGGCGCCTGTTCTGTCTATGGACATGTGGGAGGAATCAAACACCAGCCAGGCTGTGGTTTTTGAATTAGAGGTTTATCAGGAGACTCTATTGCGGTGCAGCGGACGCTCTGATTATAACGAGTGATGAAGGAGCGGTATCTGCTTCTGTCTCAAATATAATGGGGATTTGGAAAGCTCTGTCTCGAGACTCTGGCGTGCTGCAGGCCTGAGAAGCGTATGCGGCTGGCCCCGAGGCTCCTTACCCAGACTGCTGGGAGAGCTTTGCACAGTTAGTGAAAAACGCTCGTTTTCGTTGTACCACCGAGGAAGCTGAAGCACAGGGACAGGAGGGGACCCGGCCCCTGTACCCCAGCAGGTCTGCCCTGTTCTCTGCCCTGTCCCTGAAACGCCCTGGAAAGGAGTGGAATCAGTTTGATATCAGTATTGTTTGGTTTCCCAGCCCTTGAAAATGTCTTTTTTTTCCCCCAAAAAACTCTGTTGCATACCCTAAAACCCGCCATCCCTAGCTGGTATGGTGAGAGGGCGTGTGTGAGTGACTCTCCTGTGGGGTGTGTTTGCTGGGAGGAAGGTAACGGAGCTTCATCCCCTGCTCTGGCCGTGTCTGTGTTTCAGGCAAAGCAGAAGGTCGATGCTTATCACCTGCAGCTCCAGAACTTGCTTTATGAGGTGATGCACCTGCAGAAAGAGATCACCAAGTGCCTGGAGTTCAAGTGAGTTTGGCTGGGGAGGAGAGGGAGCGACGGCGGGTCTGAGGTGGGGCGGAGGCCTCGAGCGTTTGGAATCTCTTGCCGTGTTGCCTGAGCCCGCTGCGGGAGGAGAGCGGGTGCTCCAGATGCCACCAGGCAGGAGAGACAGAGCGTCCCAGAGTTCTTTGCTGGGACAGGGGGGAAGAGGCTTGTGTAGGGAGGAGGGAGGAAGGCAGCTATGGTGACAGAGGGACGGTGGAGGAAAACACAGGTAAATGTCAAAGACATGGCCGTGCTGGTCTCTTCGAGGACTCTCTGGCCTCCGTATATCAGGAGTGTTCTCCAAAAGCCAAGCATTCCGTCGTGCCCGTTGCACAGGCAGTGCTCTGGCCTGTCTTTAGACTGGTGCCTCACACAGTGCTTTGGTTAACCCTGTGGGGAAGGTGTCTCCGTGAAAGGAGGGACCCTGCTCAGACCTTTCTCTCCTCTGCTGAGCTCTGCTGCGGTTCAGCTTGCAGATGCTGTGGTGTTTCACGTAGCAGAGTGAAGCTGGGGTGTGGGTTGTTGGCATCAACCGCTCTCCTGTGAGGCACGGTTGAGTTTGGCCCTGCTGCAGCGTTTCCCACCCTTCTCTGATCTGATCCGTCTGTCCTTGCAGGTCAAAACACGAGGAAATCGAACTGGTGAGCCTGGAGGAGTTTTACAAAGAGGCCCCCCCTGAAATCAGCCGGCCCGCCATCACCCTGAACGAGCCCCACCAGCAGACCCTGGCCCGCCTGGACTGGGAGCTGGAGCAGCGCAAGAGGTGGGTCGGGGGCGTCTCGGTTCGGTGTCAGCCCACTGCACTCTCGCCAGACCCCCGGGGTGAGCTGCGCGGCTGCCGGGGGAAGCAAACGTGGGTGGCGAAGGTTTTAACGTCCTCTTGAAACAGTCGGCGTAGAACAAGTGACAGATTTATTGTGTAACCGCAGCGTGGAGGATCGCTCTTGGTGTAGAGCTGGGCTTGCTGGGATCCTTGTTTCGTAGATCAGGGAGTTTTCTTTCACCTGCCTGATGAAAGAAAGCCCCGGGGGATCCTGGGGAGCAGAGCAACCGCCAAACCAGTGCGAGAGGAGCCCCGAACCAGCCGTGTAAGAGGGGCTGCCTGGCTGGGACCACAGCTTGTGCTCTGGGTGACAGCAAAGCCATCTCCTGATAATCCCACGTGTTATCTCACCGAGGCAGTGAACATCAGCACTGGCTCTTGGGTACCGAGGGAAGAAAAGGAATTTTATAGCTTGACATTTCCCCAGCGTCTGCTTGGAGGCTCTTGCAGAGGGGAATGGGGACGCCGCCCGCCGTGGGGGTGACATTGAAGGATGGACGGTTACGCGCTTCCATCCAGAACCTCGTTCCGCAAGACGTGCCACGTAGGGCGAAGCGATCCCTGTTTTGTCTGCCGCGCTGTGCTGCGAGGAGCAAAATTAAGCCAGCCTGGCTTGGCGGCACGGCCCGGTGCTGCTGCCGTTCCTGCCTGCCTGTGCTCCTAACGCTTGCCACAGCGGGGAGCTGCCTGCGCGGCGCTCGTCTCGGCCGCGCTGCCCTGCGAGGCTCTAACCCCCGAGGTCCCTCAGCTGGCGCAGGCAGCGCAGGTGGCTCAGCTGCTTCGTCAACTCTTGCCCCATGCGAAAAGCAAACGTGACGCCGCGTTCCTGTGTTCTGATAACGGCCAGCAGCTTTTTCAGCCAGGTGGCAGCCGAGACCAGCGTTCGGGAAAGATCAGCCTGAAGCTGCCGGTAGGCGCTGCACGAGCAGGGCAGCTCAGCAGAGCAGGCTAGGGTGAGGGGCTGCAGGTGGGTGCTGCATGGCTCTAACGCCTCATCCTTTGCCTCTCCCACACATCAAACCCGGCTTCTTTTGCCTGGCAGAAGGCAGCCGTTTGCGCTGCAGCCGAGATCCTCCAGATGGCTCTGCCTGTGGCTTGCGGAGGAGCGTTCAACCTAGAGATCTCTTGAGGATTCTCCTTAAAAACGATTGTTCGATGCAAACTGTGTAGAGGGCAAAGACGAGCTGAACGGAGCCTGTCCCGCAGTTGTGTGTCAAATTGCTGAGAAGCCTTGCAATCCCCAGTCCTCGCCCCGTGGTACCTAGGGAGCAGCACCGTTTGCCTCTCGCTGCTGTTGTGGTGGGAAACAGCCGCTTCAGCTGCCTCGAGAGCAGATGCCGGTAGTGCTTTGGGCGCTTTCTGATGCTGTTGGGGTTGTCAGCATCCATCCATAACTGTCCCGTTGTGCAGTACTGGATTTGGCTTGGCCTCTACTCCGAAAGGCGCCGCTTAGTGGCGTCACAGGGATCTGTGCTGCTCTCGCTGGCTCGGGGAGCTCAGTAGAGCTGTCTGAAAGCTGGACTTCAGAACTGCATCGTGTCGGAGCCTGTTGGGGCGCGCTGACCCAACACAAATACAGTTTTGCTCGGAAACAGAAGCGTTTTGGTCCTGCAATGGCAGGTCGGCTGTTCCCCCTCTGAGGGGGGGTCCTCCGCACTGCGGGTGCTCTCGTCCGGTGGGGAGCAGGGCCCTGAGGGGGGAGTGCAGGAGCCCCCCAGCCCACCATCCCCCCTGCCGTGGCGGTGGCTCGTCCTGGACAGTGCACCGCCGTACCCTGCTGTCCCTGCTGCTGCTTTCTGCTGAGCAAGAGGTTGCAATCGACAGCAATAACGAGATTTAACACGTTCTCCCTAGACACGAGCCTATCCAGGGCTCGGGGGGTTGTGGTGAACTTGCATTTTCCTGGGCTTTCTACCCAGTTACAGAGGAGCACATGCTCGTGTATTAAACCCCGACTCTCACAAGTTTGATTAAGGAGTTGATGTGACATGAAGTGACTCTGGTGTTACGAAGTGGGAAAAGCCTCTGCAGGAGCTTGGCGGGGTCGGCAGGGCTCCGTCAGTGCGGCTCTTGGCGGCAGAGGCTGGCATGGGAGCGGGTCTGCTGAGGGAAGATCCGCTTGCTGTCCGTTCTCAGAGCATGGCACAAGGCTGAGCCTCCATTTTCTCTCCCTGTTCGTTTGCCAGCTCTAATCGGTTCCTTTCTGCCTCCACTTGTCCTTGGCGTTAAGAGCTCTTTGTTTGTCACTGTGTCTGGGCTCTCCTGGTTCCTGCGGGGACATCAGGAGAGCTGGGGTCTGTCGCCCAGGCAGGTCCCAGCAGGCTTTGTAGCTGAGATGTGCGACGGTAACCGAATTCCCACCCCTAGGCTGGCAGAGAAGTACAAGGAGTGCCTGACCAGCAAGGAGAAGATCCTGAAGGAGATCGAGGTGAAGAAGGAGTATCTGAGCAGCCTTCAACCTCGGCTCAACAGCATCATGCAGGTACTTGAGCTCTGCAGGAAGGAGCTGAGCCGAGGTCACGCTCCAAGGGCTGTGTTAGAGGTGCAACGCCTGGGCTGATTCTGCTTTGGAGATGTTTCGCTCCCGGTCAGCGTGGACGAGGGGTAGATCCACCTCGTGCCGAGCCTCCTCTGGAGTCTCCTTGTTTATGCAGCAATTCCTGCAGAGCTGCGGATAGAGGAGTCATTAAATGGGCCTTTCCCTGGAGAGCGATACGCAGTTCCAGCCCCTTGTGGTTGCCTTGGGAGGGAAGAACAGGAGAAGGAACTGGGTTATTTGCAGATCCAAAAGTTTTCCAGCAAAGGAGAGGGGCCAGCCCTTCCCTGGGGCCTTGCCGTGCCCGTGGCTGCGTTTAACCCCGCGCCACGGCTGCTGTGCTGGTTTCCAGTCTCCCACTTGCCAGCCTGGGGTGAGGGAGAGGGTGAGGAGGTGAACTGTTTTGTTCCCAGTGACAAAGGTGAGCCCTCTTGTTCCCCCAGGCCTCCCTGCCTGTCCAGGAGTATCTCTTCATGCCTTTCGACCAGGCGCACAAACAGTACGAGACAGCCCGACACCTCCCGCCGCCTCTCTACGTCCTCTTCGTTCAAGCCAGTGCCTACGGCCAGGCCTGCGGTGAGCACCCAGGGGCTGTCGCCAGCCGGGGCTGGGAGGCAGTGGTCCCCCCACGGGCCAGATTTCACTCCCGCTTGCAGAAAGCACTGTTTTGGGGACACTTTGGGAGGTCCTTTGTGTCCTATCTGCTCTTCTGCCGGATTCTGCTGAGCCCAGAGCCGCGGGGTGGCCCCAGGGCCAGCAGAATGAGGCAGCAGCATTTGAAACCTTGTTTGCTCAGCTCCCTTGCTGGAAGAACTGCTTGGGAAGCTCGCTTCCCACCTCTGCCACCCCTTCTCAAGGTCAGCAGGAGCGTCCCTGCAGCCTGCAAGCTGGTTTGGTGCTGACGCGGCCTCCCGAGAGCTGTCACCCCGTGGGGTGGGCGCTACATTGTGCCACCCGTGGGTGGTGGTGACTCCAGAGCAGGCGGTACCTCTGCCTGCCCTCGCAGAGGCCCTTCCCTGCACCTCACCTGAAAGCCTTCATCCCCTTCGGCAGCTTTGCATTTCGAGGGGCTTTCTGAAGCGTCCCTGAGTCGGGAGGGATTTTTCCAGCAGGGCTCAGGATCCCCCTGGGCTGTCCACATCTCCTCTGTGGAGGGAGCTGTGATCTGGGAGCTGCGCACGCCGCTCTGGGAGTGGGGCAGGCGGCAGAGGAGCGTGGAAGGACCACGCTGCAGCACTTGGCCGCACCAGGTCATAGACTCACAGAATGCTTTGGGATGGAAGGGACCTTTAAAGCCCATCCAGTCCAACCCCCTGCAATGGGCAGGGACATCTCCAACCAGATCAGGTTGCTCAGAGCCCCATCCAGCCTGGCCTTGGATGTGTCCAAGGATGGGGCATCTCCCACCTCTCTGGGCAACCCCTGCCAGTGTTTCACCACCCTCGTCGTGAAAAATTTCTTCCTTATATCCAGTCTGAATCTCCCCTTTTTTAGTTTAAAACCATCACCCCTTGTCCTGTCACAGCAGGCCCTGCTAAAAAGACTAGTCCTTGCTAATGAGTACCTGCAGCCCTGATGACCCAGCTCCTCGCTCCCTGCTTGTGCCAGCCAGACGCCAACCCCTCTTGGCTCTTGATAAAGATTTGGCCTTTACAGTTTCCAGGGACAGTCCCTCAAAACCCAGCATTTTTCCTTCTCTGACCCTGTCCTACCCAGGAGATCCAGCCCTATGGTGGCCCCATGGGGCCCTGTGGGGCCACCTGGGCCCTCTGGGCAACTGCCTCTTCCCACTGACCCTCGGTTTGAGCTTCCTCTGCCGTGGGGCTCTGCCTCATGCAGCCATGAAGCGGGAACTTTCTGGGGCAAGGCTGCTTCTAACTGCCTTTCCCATACAGAAGTGGGGTTCGTAGCTTAGTTTTCATGTCTCCTCTGTAGATAAGAAGCTTGTGGTGGCCATTGAAGGGAGCGTAGAAGAAGCCAAAGCCCTGTACAAGCCGCCTGAGGACTCGCAGGGTGAGTTGGGGTGGTGTTGCTGCAGGCAGGCTGCCTGATGCTCTGTGCAGGCAGAGGAGTCGGGTGGAGAAGCGGGTGGGCTCTGGGGTGGATGCTGGAATGGTGCAGCGCCAAAGTCCCTGGTGGCTGATCCCCTCCGTCCCAGCTCCCGAGCGATGTTCGCAGCCCCTCATCTGTTGGAGTGACCCCTGGTACTGGGGACGTGTTCCTGTGTGTCTGCGGCTTGCTAGGGCCCTGATTTTGGGGGGACGGTGGTGTCTGGGGGAGCTGTGGTCTTGAAGAAATGGCCAGCAGTCCTGCTGCTTGCGGGAAAGCTGCTGAGCCCCAGGCGGTCCCCACTTACACCCCTCTCTTTGCACAGATGACGAAAGCGATTCTGACGCGGAGGAGGAGCAGACCACAGTAAGGGATAGCGCTGTCCCCTTCCGGGTCCTCTCCCAATGCCGTATCATGGGCAAACAAATCTGCGCCTGCTAACTGGGTGGTGCTGGGGGAGCTGGGGCTGGGAACTGGTCCCTACGTGCTCTGAGAGCGTGTGTAGCTGCACTGACGTTAAATCCAGCTGTTTCTTGGGAGGAGAGAGGTGCCGCTTCCAGTTTCTGTCCTGAACGCAGTAGAACCAGGGTACAAATCTGCCCGGCTCACGTCCCACCGCGCTCGCATCCCATCCGGCAGCGGCGGCCACCTCGCAGCTCTCCGGCTGGAGCTGTTCCACTTTGTATAAATAGCCTGGGGCAGGGGAGGCTGGCTGGAGGCTGGCGTCCGGCGGGGAGGGATGGATGTCTGTCCCCTGCCATCTGCCAAAAGCGTTGAGCTGAACTCTGCACCGGGGGTTGCTCAGACCTCCCCTGGGGCGGCGTTTAGGTCCGTTGTACCTTCTGGATGCTGGGGAGAGGCCATAGGCGCTGGCTGCCCCTAGCGTGGAAGCCCACGGGAGGTCTGTGCCACTGCTCCCCACCACGCAGCAGCAGCGCCTGGTGTATGGGGCTGTCGCTGTGGGGAAGGGTCTCAGCTTCTGCCCCTCGAGGTGGGGAAGCTTTTGGGGCCAGCAGGTCCTTGGCTCCATCTCATGGGGCAGGGGTGCTCCTGGGAGATGAAGGAATGACAAGAACCAGAGCTGCTTTGTCTACGTCCTGCAACAGGGCAAGGGTTTCCTGCTTCCCTCCCTCCCCAGGGCTGCTCTGTGGCCGCTGCGCTGGGGAACTGGTGGGAAGGGAAGAGTGGTGGGAGGAGGGGGAGGGCCGAGGGTTCCCAAGGAGCAGGAGAAGGGGCTGACAGCTCTGTTTCGCCCTCCCCAGAAGCGGCGCAGGCCCACCCTGGGCGTGCAGCTGGACGACAAGCGCAAGGAGATGCTGAAGCGGCACCCCTTGTCCGTCACCGTCGACCTGAAGTGCAAAGGTAAGTGGGGTCTGGTGGCCTGTGGCGGAGAGCGCCTAAGAACATGTGACAGCAGGTCAGGGAGCAACTCGGCAGCAGCTTGGGATCCTCGGGGAGAGCTCGGGGTGCGGCGAGGCTTTCCTGCCCTCAGCCCAGCTGCCCCAGCAGGGATGAGCGTGGCCTTCCAGGGGAGACTGAACAAGGTGGTTTATCAGCTCTGTCTCCCAGAGCTCCTCTCGCCCACGCGGGTGGGGTGACCTTGCTCTGAAGCTTCCTCCCTCTAATTGGGAGCTTTTCTGTTTTGTGGTGGGGTTTTGGGCCTGACGGGTGCAGCCTGGCAGATGCTGACGGGACAGCGTTAGGGGTTACAGCGCGTTGGTTGCCGGTTACTCCCCGCGTTGCCTCTCTGCCCCGTTTGCTGCTGTCCTAGTGGGGGGAGCACGCGTATCCCCCTCTGCAGGGTGCTCCGAGGTAGAGCAGACAGCAGCGTTGCCCTTTCTCTGTTGGTGCAGATGAGAACGTGCTTCACCTGACCTTCTACTACCTGATGAACCTCAACGTCATGACGGTGAAAGCCAAGGTGACCACCGCCGTTGAGATGACAACCGCCATCAGTGCCGGGTGAGGAGAGCCCCAGGGGCACTGAGCCCGGAGCTCATCGGGCAGCGACACCTCCGCTTGCCACGAACGCCCTGCCCTGGTGTCCTGCTGTGCTCTGCTCAGAGTTACCCGTTGGCAGAATGATGTAGTGCCGAGAGCAGCATGTGGTGGCGATGTCCCTCGGCTGAGCTGTAGCTCCCGTGCCCATGGGCCAGGGACACTCCACGCCCAGTTGCCTGCTCCCAGCGGGTGAGGTTTTA
The DNA here is from genome assembly GCA_020745775.1 of Theristicus caerulescens. Taxonomy (NCBI): domain Eukaryota; kingdom Metazoa; phylum Chordata; class Aves; order Pelecaniformes; family Threskiornithidae; genus Theristicus; species Theristicus caerulescens. The sequence continues at coordinate 12,407,344 of CM036570.1, forward strand.
ACCTCAATCCCTCACCTTGCCTTACCCAGGGCACCCTAAGGGCCTTTGCGCAGAGCCGCGGTTTCAAAGCGCTGTCCTGGCTTGTCCTTTGATGGGCAAAGGAGTTGCCAAAGAGCACAGCTCCATCTCCACCTCTGGGGAGGGCTTTCACCTTGTGCATCCCCTGCCCTGCGGTACCCTTCCCCTTCGCCGCAGGGCCCTGCCCAGAGCCCTGCCAGGCTGCCGCAGCCCAAGCATCCTCCTCCTCTCCCTCTGTCACGACGAGCCAGGGGCAGGGAGGTTGGGAACCTCTTAGGGGAGCAGTGCCAGACCTGTCAGGAGCTGGAGGAGAACCTCTTGTCGCATTCAATCGCCCTCTTGCAGCCGAACCGCTTTCCTCGCTCCTGCAGCCTGCGCCTGGCAGCTCCTGTCGCCTGCTCGCTCTGGAGGTCACCTTGTCTTGAGCACCAGAGACGCGGCTGCCTCTCCCTGGGCTCCCCAGAGAGCACTGGAGCCTGATTTGTGTGAGGAATAGCTGAAATGGCAGCTGTGGGAGCCTGCCCAGGGAGCTCCGATCAGCTGCCGGCTCTCCGGTGGCTCTCCCCAGGCCAGGAGGAGGTGCCTGAGGAAGAGGGAGGCGGGAGAGGCTGGTCTGGGCTACCTGGAAGCAAGTGCTGCCTCCCAGCCTGTCCCATATGAGGCTTCCCGATCCTCTTAGGGTTCTCTTTTCCCCGTTTTCCCTCACAACCCTCTGTGACAGCAGCTGGAGTCTCTCCGCAGGGTTCCTGTGCAGGGTGCTCCCTCCCTCGCAGCTGCCCTGGGCTGTATTACCCCAAACCAGGGAGGCTCGAGCCAACCCCCAAATCCTACAGCCCTTTATGCTTGGTCGGGCTTGTGAGTCCAGTCAGACGTGACGATTTTTATTTCATTAAGAATTCCTCTGCTTAAGCTTATTGGGTGGCAAGCAGCCATCAGGCCGTGCCCTGCCTACGCTGCCGCTGTTTTTTCCATGCACATCAGCGGGTTTTGGAGTTAATACATTGGAGTGAGCAGCTTCCTGGGAAACCGGGGAGCTGGTGCCCCGTGATTTCTTTCTTCTTCACAGCCAGGGAGGAGACAAATCTCCTTTTGGAGTGGAATTAGGGGGAAAAAAGCCATTCTGGTCTTGAAACCCAACTTGTGGAGCTCATAATCCCCTTCTCTAGGCTCGGAGCCTGTTAGTGGCCGCCCCGGAGAGATGTGGAGCCCAGGCTGCTGCTGATTAATCTCTTCCCTCCTCCTGGCAGTGACCTGCTCTCCCCAGACTCCCTCCTCAACTGCCTCTACCCAGGAGACCATGGGAGGAAAACGCCCAACCCGGCCAACCAGTTCCAGTTCGATAAAGTGGGGTGAGTGGGGTGCTGCCCAGGCGGTTGGCGTGAGCGTCCCGGCACGGCGCATCCCTCCCCAGCTTGCCAGGGAGGGCTCGGTGGCCGGGAAGCCGGTGTCCTGCCGTTCGGCATCTGATGGGTGCACTGGGCATGGCTTGGGGTGCAGGCGAAAGAAGCCTGCACCCGGCAGCTCGCGGGACGGGGTGGGAATGCTCTGGGGTGGCGTAACCCTTCCTCCTTGTCCCCACAGCATCCTGACCTTGAGCGACTACGTGACAGAGCTGGGGCACCCCTACGTGTGGGTGCAGAAGCTGGGCGGCCTGCATTTCCCCAAGGATCAGCCTCAGGCACGTCACACCCCCTCCCGTCTCCCCCAGAACATCGAGCTGGGGTTTGGGGAGGTTTTGGGGACAGTTGTTGTGTCCTGTCCTGTCCCCCCAGGCCCCAGAGCTCCCGCTGGCTCCCAAACCACGCTGCACCCTTGGCTGGGACAGGCTCATCTGTGCAGCGGGGCCACGCCAACGTATTTTATCTCCTGCCTGCGATTAGTCTAAGCCCTGTTAGGGGGGCTGGGCAGTGACCTGAGCGTGTGCCTGTCCCTGTGGCCGGGTGGGGTGGCTTCTGGACCGTGGGGGCCCCCACAGGCTGGCGTGAAGGTGACGGCCCCTCCTGCCCACAGCACACGGTCACTGCGGACAACTCGCTGAGCGCCAGCCACATGGAGCTGACGGTGAAGCTGCTGCGGACGAGGCTGCAGTCCCGCCTGGCTCTCCACAAGCAGTTTGCGTCGCTCGGTGAGTGCCTGGCTCCCCACGCTGTGCCTGGGGACGCAGTAGCAGGGTCCTATTGCCAAGGAGAGCTGACTGATGTCACCTTTAATGGGGCTACAGATCTGCAGTGCCACTCTCAGCGTTCCCAGTCGTTCCCTCTGTCCTCGGTGGTAGCGGGGCTGCAAAGGCTGCCCTGTTTTGGGTAGGAGAGGAAGGCTGTGCCCCCTCTGGAGGCCCAGCACCCCTTTGGGACCGACCATCTCTGTGCTGGGAATCGCTTCAGGCCATGGTGGGAGGTGAAGCATGCACCCATGCGTGTCGTGTGCCCGTTGGGCAGGCCAGGCGTGCGCTGCCAAGGCTGTGAGCTCCAGTGGGATCGCAGCCGAGGCCTCCGCTGCTCCTCTCTGGGCACCTGGTGAAGGTGTCGGAAGGATAACGACATCCCCAGGTCCCGGTTTTGGAGCATCGCCACCTGCAGGACAGCGGCAGAGCTCTGTCCCCAGCCCTCCCCTGCTCAGGTGGCCTTGTCCTTGGTTTCAGAGCATGGCGTTGTGCCAGTCTCCAGCGAGTGCCAACATCTCTTCCCTACCAAGATCGTCTCGCGCCTGGTGAAGTGGGCTGCCATTCCCTATGAAGATTACGCGGTAGGCGCCGAGCACGAGGCCGTATCCCTTCCAGCTCCCGCGCGGCGCCGGCAGCTGCTCACTCCTCTTGTCTCTCCTCTCAGGAGCTGCCCTACACTAAAGATGTGATCGAGGCCGGCTTGGCCGAAGACACTCACCTCTACTACATGGCTCTGATAGAAAGGGGAACAGGTAGGCACGTTTCCTTCCCCTGGCAGTGGCCAATTCCCACACCGCACACCCCCAGGGCAGCTTCTGGGGGGTCTTCATGGGAAACCCCTCCGGTTGGAGGCCCCGTGGGCTGTGGGTGACGTTTCTTCCCTGTCCCGCTCAGCCAAGCTCCAGGCCGCTGTGGTTCTGAACCCCGGTTACTCCACGCTGCCGCCTGTCTTCAGCCTGTGCCTGAACTGGAAGGGAGAGCGAACCAGCAGCAACGACGACAACATTCGGGTGAGCCGGGGCGGTGGGAGAGGAGGCTGGAGAAGCGCTGGCTTTTGGGGTGCTGTTCCCCGCGGTTCTGTGTCTGTATCAAGTGAGCTGGTGGCTGGGCAGCGCAGGGCAGGCCCACGGATGCAGCCGTGGGTCCTGGGGGGGCAGAGCAGAGACCCAAGCCTGCACGTCCTCATCCCTCTGCCAGGCCATGGAGAGCGAGGTCAACGTGAACTACAAGGAGCTGTGGGGGCCCAAACCGGGCTACCAGCTCCTCACCAACCAGCTGCAGCGCCTCTGCATGGTGCTGGATGTCTACCTGGAGACGGAGCCCCACGACACCAGCGTGGAGGGACCCAAGGAGTTTCCCCAGGAGAAGATGTGTCTGCGCCTCGTCAGGTGAGAGCCTGGCAGCGTGGGGGACCCTGGGGCAGTGAGGAGCTGGGTGGGGGGTTGAGGGTGCTGACGGGGACCCTGGTGGCACTGCTGTCCCCTTGCCTGACCTCTCCTTTAGCTGGTTGTGGGGGTCTGCCCCCCACAGCCAGGCAGTACCCCAGGCCCAGGCCCTTTCTGTGGGTGCTGTAGGCTTCTCGCCCCCGTGGGTCAGCCTCTCCCTCTTCTCCTCTTCCAGGGGGCCCATGCGCCTGAAGCCCTTCAAGTTCAACTACCCTCAGGGGTTCTTCAGCCATCGCTGAGCCCCCCTGGGCATCGCTCTGGGCTGGGCCTCGTCCTGTCCGCAGGGTGGAGCAGCCCCATCCTGCCATTTCAGCTTCTTTTCCCAGGTTTTGGGTTTCGTGTGAAGGTTTTGTAGCCAAAGGGATTAAACGCTGAACTGAAGGAAAAGCGTGTGCGTGCCTCGTCTGTGCAGAGGGCTGGGATGGCAGGGGGACCCGTGAGGGGCTGCAGCAAGCCCTGGCCGGTGTCCCTGGGCTCTTGCTGCCCGTACATCCTCTTGCCTGGGGCGCTGCCTGCCTCCTGCCCTCCCTCCCCACCGCAGAGTCTCAGCACCACAGAACTGAGACGGCTAAAAAACGAGATGGCTAAAAATAGCCCCTTTCCGGAGCCCGCACTGCAGCCCCAGCCTGTCCTTGCCTGTGCTGGCTGCCAGCCAGCTGACTCAGCACAAACCCCGCAACAGGGTGGGGGGCTTCGCCGCTTCCCCGGGCTCGGCGGGGGAGCAGAGCCGTGTCCTGCGAGAGGCAGGACCTCACGGCACCGTGCGAGGAGTCAGGGCGGGAATCTCCAGCGCCTTGCCATGGGTCCTGAGTGGGGATGGAGCCCAACTCCCAAGGTCATTGTCCCTCCTGGCTGCCAGCCTCTCTGCTTCTCCCCTGGGGGTGTTTTCTCCCCTGGGAAGGCCGACGGAGCCCCTCCGCGCTCCCGTGCAGCCCCTGCAGTCAGCGCAGTGCTGCAGTGCAGGGCCGTAAACCAAGCCCTACCAGCGCCCTGGGAGCCATGCTTTAAAAAGGGAAGACAAAAAGCAAACCGCTACAACCCCTTTTGCAGAGCAGGGCAGGGGGCTGGTGCTGGTTCCAGCCCTGTTTCCAGCCCCGTGTCACCCCCCCAGCCCAGGCTTTCCCGCCTTCCTTAACCACCTCTCCCCCCGTCCCCTCCCCAGACATGAGGCCAGCAGAGCCGGGGCGTCTCTCTAAGCACTTTATTTGGTTATTGCACGGAAAGCAAACAGTGGGCTGAGGTTCCTAAGTGCACCGTGTGTCTGTGAGCGTCCCTGCGGCCCCCAGCCCCTCCCAACCGAAGCTGGCCGCAGCCTGGGTCACCGCTCGGAGGGACGGTCGTCACCCCCAGGCCAGGGAAGGACCCCGCCAGCCCCCGCCCCAAGCAGCTAGAGCTCTGCATTGCACTCATCCATCGATTGCACATACATTAAATAAATGCACTTATTGGAGAAGGGCGGTCGGTTCCCCCGGGGTCTCTTCTCCTCGGTTATAATTCAAGTGTTTACATGTGGCGCTCGGCGTATATCACGTTCTGCTAGGGAAGTTAGCGGCCAAACCGCCAGGGCAGGGCAGCGAGGGGCTGCATCTCTCACACAAACATATTGCGAAGGTAAAGCCCGGCCCTCGGAGGGGAGCGGAGCCGCTCCCGTGCCCAGAGGTGCTCTTCGGCCCCCCCGGGGCTCTGCTCACTTCTTCCCCGCGGCGGGCGCCGGCTCTGGGGCTTTACCCTCCTTGCTGGAGGGGGCCTCGGCCTTGGGGGGCTCTTGACTGGCCTTGGGGGGCTCTTGACTGGCTTTGGGCTCGTCTTTGGGTTTCGCTTTAGCTTTGGGCTCCTCCGCCTTCTCCTTCTTGGGCTCCTCCGCCTTCTCCTCAGCCTTTGGCTTCGCAGCCGCTTTGCCCACCTCCTGCTGAGGTTTTGGCGGAGCTTCCTTCTCAGCCTTTCCTTCTTCTGCAGGTTTGGGGCCCGGCTTGGCGGTCTCCTTCACCTGTGTGGCCGGAGGCTCCGGCACAGCCGCTGCCTTCTCTTTGGGCTTCTCCTCCACCTTGGCCGGGACATCCTTCTTGGGAGCTTCCTCTTTCCTGCCCTCCTCAGCTCCGGGCTTGGAGGGAGCCTTCGCCTCCTTGGGCTGCTCTTCCTTCGCGGGGGCTTTCGGCTCCTTCGGAGGGGAGGGGGTGGGCTCCTTGGCTGGAGCCGCTTCCTTCTGTGGAGACTTGGCCTCCTCCTTCATGGGAGATTTGACTTTCTCAGGGGACTTCACAGTCAGGGTCTTGGTTTCCTCCTTTGAGGGGGTTGGGGGCTTCTCTGGGGACTTCACAGCTGGGGTCTTGGCCTCCTCTTTAGAGGGGGTTGGGGGCTTCTCCGGGGACTTCACAGCCGGGGTCTTGGCCTCCTCTTTTGAGGGAGTCGTGGGTTTCTCTGGGGATTTGACAGCCGGGGTCTTGGCCTCCTCCTTTGCGGGAGGTGCAGGTTTCTCTGGGGACTTCACTTTCTCTGGGGTCTTGGCCTCTTCTTTCAAGGGGGTTGAGGGTTTCTCTGGGGACTTCACAGCTGGGCTCTTGGCCCCCTCTTTTGAGGGGGGTGCAGGTTTCTCTGGGGACTTCACCACCGGGGTCTTGGCTTCCTCCTTTGAGGGCGTTGGGGGCTTTTCAGGGGACTTCACCGCTGGGGTCTTGGCTTCCTCCTTTGAGGGCGTTGGGGGCTTTTCAGGGGATTTGACCGCTGGAGTCTTGGCCTCCTCCTTTGAGGGGGTCGGGGGTTTCTCTGGAGACTTCACAGCTGGGCTCTTGGCCTCCTCCTTTGAGGGGGTCGGGGGTTTCTCTGGAGACTTCACAGCTGGGCTCTTGGCCTCCTCCTTTGAGGGGGTCGGGGGTTTCTCTGGAGACTTCACAGCTGGGCTCTTGGCCTCCTCCTTTGAGGGGGTTGCAGGTTTCTCCGGGGATTTGACAGCTGGGCTCTTGGCCTCCTCTTTTGAGGGGGTTGCAGGTTTTTCTGGGGACTTCACAACTGGGGTCTTGGCCTCCTCCTTTGAGGGGGTTGGTGGCTTTTCAGGGGACTTAACAGCTGGGGTCTTGGCCTCCTCCTTGGAGGGGGACTCGGGTTTCTCTGGAGACTTGGCCTCCTCTTTTGCAGGAGACTTGGCCTCCTCTTCACCTTCTGCTTCAGCTTTCTCCTCTTCTTCTTCCTCCTCTTCAGCTTTCTCCTCTTCAGCCTCTTTCTCAGCCTCCTCCTCCTCTGTGACCTCCTCGGTCACCTGGATTTCCTCTGTCTGCTCCTCCACAATCACTGTCTCCTTCTCAGATTTTTCTACCACCTTGATCTTCTCCTCACTCTTCACCTTGATGTTGGCAGTGATGCTGGGAGCCTTGGGGGCCACCTCAGGGAAGGAGAGCATCCCAAAGCCAGACTCAATCCGATATTCCTCCCCTTCCAAGAGCTTTCTGCCAGGAAAAGACCAGAGCAGGGCAGTCAGTGATGGCTTCTCCCACAGCTCTCACCTCCTCCCATGACCAGGAGCTGCCAGCCATGCCCTGCAGCTCCCTCGCCCTCCTTGCCCTGCTTTCCAGCTGCGGGCCGACCCTCCTGCTCCTACACCCCGGGCTGTGCAGGTTCCCTCACCCTTCCCTCCGCAGGCAGGGCTGGGTCACCCAGCTGGATGTTGCCCACCATGGTCTTGGAAGATGGATGGTCTCTTACTCACCAAGAAGGGCCCAGGTGTTAGCGAGGGCCCTTCAGGAGTGTCCCCAGAGCCACCAGCACTAGGGACTGGCCGAGACCCTCCCGCCCCATACCTATAGGCAGCAATTTCAATGTCCAGGGCCATTTTGACGTTGAGCAGATCCTGGTACTCCCGGAGCTGAGCTGCCATCTCCCACTTGGTGTTCCTCAGCTCGCTGTCAAGCTGCTGGATGGTTTCCTGCGGGCAGACAGAGCAACTGGTGACATGGGGGGGCCAAGTCCCCAGGCGCAGAGGGACACAGAGCACCCCTAAGCAGTCCCCTGGTCTCCGGAGGAGGGACTGCTCGCAGAGGGGTCTGCAGCCACCTCCCCTGGTGGATGCAGAGGGAAGGGGACGCAGCCAGGGGCTGCTTCAGGCGTCCATTTCCCTTGGGGGAACTGGCAGGAGCCCTGCACTGCGGCCAGCTGAGCCCCCAGCCCCTTGCCCAAGGACTTTCGAGGACTTGGGTGAGTCCGGTGGCCACCAAACCCCAGCCTGAGGCCGATGGGGCATCACCCTGGGGACGGTGTTTAAGTCCGTGGCCACCACGTTGTGCAGCCCTCTGTGCCGCAGCTCCCAGCTCTGGGACGCAGGACATGGCCTGAACCCTGGGCGTGGCTCAGCGGTGGCTTTGGCAGCTCAAAGCCAGGCGGAGGCACAGGACAGCTCCAGCGTGGGTGAGGGACACAACAGCCCACGTGCAACCTCAGGCTCTGGGTACCTGATCACCGGCTCTAGACACAACCCTGAGTATTTGCCACTGGTCATCACCATCTCTGGAGCCAAAGCACCAGCGCCGCTCCTCCCTGGCAGCTGGATGGTCCCTCCCCACCAAACGCCAGGTCTGGGATGCTGCCCGCTGCGCCGCGTTACCTGGTAGGACAGGACATCTGCATGATGGCGCTCCTCCGAGTCCTGTCTCTGCCTCTCCAGCGACTCCTGGGTCCCTTTGAGGGCTTCGAGCTCGGTGGTCTTGGACTGGAGCTGGCGGCGGTACTCGCAGATCTCCTCCTGGGCCAAGCGGATGGCGTCCGTGTTCACCTTGGCAACCTCCGAGAGCTTGTCCAGCCTCACTGCAAGAGGGGAAAGGAGAAGCTGCAGGGAGGGAGGGAGGCTGCGGGCTCCCCTCCTTGGGGAACCTCAAATCCAACCCTGCGCATCCCTGCGTGTGTCCCCTGCTGCGCCGGCAGCAGCCGGACGCGCTTGGCTTCACCAGCCCTCGCTCTGCCTGTGCTCATGCTGTGTCGGGGAGGTGAAGGATGGGCTGGGCGGGTTTTTTTTCGCCATCTTGGCCGTTATCCAACGCCAACCCACGCTGCAAACCTCCCCCTGCCTCCAGCTCCCGCCACGACCCCGGTGACCTCCAGAGCTGCCTGCGCCCACCGCCCTGCCGTGCCCGCCTCCGGCCCGGCCCACCCTGCTGCGGCGAGGTGTGGGGGGGGGGGGGTGCCGCAGGGCCCCGGGGGGGACAGAGGGACGGACGGAGGGACGGACACCGCTGCTCCCGGCGCCCGCGGGTGCGGGCCGGCCGCTGTCCATGGTGCTGAACCGCCGCTGTCCGCGGTGCTGAACCCCGCCCCACCACCCATCGCCGCACCCGTGGGTGCCGAGCCCCTCACACCCCCCCCGTAGTGCCCCACCCATCAGGGACACGCCCCTCCCCCCCACCCCCACCCCCGCGTCAGGGCTGCGGCACCCCCCCTCCCCCCCGCGCTGTCATCCCCTCCCCGCAGCGTTCCGCAAACAGCGGGGGGGGGGGGGGCATCCTGCAGCACCCCGAAAACTTGGGGGGGGGGGGCGGCCGGGGCAGTGACCACCCCAAAACACACTGCGGGGCGTGGGGAGCAGCGCGCCCGCAGCCACTGGGGAGGCGGTGGCAGGGGTGGGGGCACCCTAAAGCCCTCCCGCAGCCTTGGATGCACGGGGGGGTCCCTGCTCCCCTTGGGGTGGGGGCACCCTAAAGCCCTCCCGCAGCCCTGGATGCACAGGGGGGTCCCTGCTCCCCTTGGGGTGGGGGCACCCCAACGCCCTCCCGCAGCGCTGGATGCACAACGGGGTCCCTGCTCCCCCTGGGGTGGGGGCACCCCAACACCCTCCCGCAGCCCTGGATGCACAGGGGGGGCCCTGCTCCCCCTGGGGTGGGGGCACCCCAACACCCTCCCGCAGCCCTGGATGCACAGGGGGGGCCCTGCTCCCCCGGGCCGCGGTTGCTCCAACGCCCCCCCGGAGCGCGGCAGCCCAGGGGGTCCCCGCAGCCGCGGGGAAGGGGGGGGGCTGCCGGCGGAGCCCCCCGCGGGTGGGGCCACACTCACCGCGGAACCACTCCTCGGCCTGCAGGGTGCTGCGGGCCGCCGTCCCCTCCAGCTGGGCGCGCAGGTCGCGGAGGGCGGCGGTGACGCCGGGGCGGAGGGCGGCGGGGGGCTCGGCGGGGGGCTCGGGGCGGGCCCCCCGCAGCAACGCGCCCACCTCGGCCCGGTGCTGCCGCCGCAGCAGCTCCGCCTCCTCCCGCAGGGCCCGGGCTCGCTCCTCCAGCGGCCCCCGAGCCCGTTCCTCCTGCGCGGAGCGCTGGGCCAGCCCGCGGGTCGCCGCCTCCAGCTCGGCCCGCTGCCGGGCTTCCTCCTCCAGCCTCCCCCGGAGAGCGGCCACGTCCTCGGCCAGGCGCGATCGCTCCAGCCGCAGCTGCCCCTTCTCGGCGCCCAGCCGCAGCACGGTGCCCCGCATGTCGCGCAGCTCCCGGGCGTACAGCTCGCCCATGGCCGAGCGTCCCGCCTGCTGCTGCCGCAACGCCGCCGCCTCCGCCGCCAGCGCCCGGTTCTGCTGCTCCAGCGCCCGCACCCGTTCGATGTAACCGGCGAAACGATCGTTCAGCACCTGCAGCAGCTCTTTCTCGTTCCGAGCCCGCGGTTCGCCGTTCAGCGAGTCCAGGCTTTCGGTGGAGGAAGCGGCCGCGCTGCCGCCGCCCCCCCCGCCCCGAGCTCGCCCCACCGGGCCCGGCCACGAGTGGAAGCCGCTGGAGGCGGCGGAGCGCGGGGGAGCGCGGCCCGGCTCCTTGCGGAGCCCCCCCGGGGGGCCCAGCAGCGTCTCCAGCATCAGACTCATGGTGGCCCCCGCTCCTCGCTGCGGCACCGGTACCGGCACCGCCCGCTTTATAGGGCTCGGTGCGATCGCTCCGCCCCGCCACCGGTAACGGGGATGGGCAGCGGTACCGGTACCGCCCCGCGCCGCAGCCCCGCGGGTGCGGGGGGACCCCGCGGCCACGCCCCGGGTGGGGAGCGGGGGGGGGCGGGGACCGGTGATGGGGAACGGGGGCCATTCGAGAAGGGAGCGGGGATCCCCCCGGGAAGGGGAGAACGGGAGCCCCCGGGGCGGAGCGCGGACCCCCTGCAAGGGAGCAGGGACCCCCGGGGAGAGAGCGAGGGGCCCGTGGGGAGGGAGCGGGGACCCCCGGAGGGAGCCCAGAACCCCCGGGCAGGGAGTGGGACCCCCAGGAAGGGAGCGGGGACCCCCAGAGGGAGCACGGACCCCCCGAGGGAGCACGGACCCCCCAGGTGGGGAGTGGGACCCCCAGGAAGAGAGTGGGGACCCCCAGGAAGGGAGCGGGGACCCCGGGAAGGGAGCGGGGACCCCGGGAAGGCTGCTGGGACCCCCTGGAAGGGAGCGGGGACCCCCTGGAAGGGAACAGGGACCCCCGGAGGGAGCACGGACCCCCCGGGCAGGGAGCAGGGACCCCCGGGAAGGCAGCCGGGACCCCCGGGAAGAGACCATGGACCCCCCGGGAGGAGAGTGGGGACAGCCGGGGCAGGGACAGCCCCCCCCCGCGGGGGGTGACCGAGCAGGGGGGCTCAGCCCCCCCCACTTCGCGCCCCCCGGGGCTCGGGCACCGCTCGGGGCCGGGGGCTCCCACGGGCGGAGGGGGCCCTGGGCAAGTGGGGGGGTCCCGGGGGGGGGGGGGGGGCTCCCCTGGCTCGCCCCGCCCCCAAGCCCGCCCTTGGGGCCGCCCGGCCAATCAGCACTGGCTGGTCATCTGGCCAGTCAGCACGCAGAGCCCAGCTGGCCAATCAGCACGGCTGTAGCCCAGCTAATCAGCATAGAAAGAGCTCAGCCAATCAGCAGGTACCGCCAGCTCGGCCAACCTGCAGGTAAGCGGGGCTCAACCAATCAGCAGCCAGCTACATAATCCTAGCCAATCAAAACGCAGATATATAGCGCCTAGCCAATCATCAGCCAGCTGCATCCAGCCTAGCCAATCAGCACTCCCGCAGCACCGCCCCATCGCCATCCCCGTCCCCGCTCCCGCCCTAGCCCCGCCCACCCTGCGTTAGCCCCGCCCCGTCTCCGCCCTATCCCCGCCCCGGAAGCGCTCCCCCGCTCGGCGCTCACTTCCGCTGGGCCGGTGGCAGCGGGCGGCGGCGGCAGCAGGTACGGGCCGGGCCGGGGCCGAGCCGGGTGGTGGCTGCTCCAGGCGGCCCCGCTGCCCGCCCCTCTGCGGCGGCGGGGGCCGCTGGCGGGCTCCGGCCGTGCGCACCCCGGGCCGGGCCCCTCTACCGACGGGCTTCGCTCCGGGCCGGGCTGCCCGGGCCCTTCCCGGCCTCCCCGCCTCGTCCCTCTCCCAGGCGCGGCTGCCCGCGGGGTTCCCTCCAGCCAGGAGCCCCGGCTGCGGCCTCCCCCGGGCCAGGGCCGCGTCCCACCCCGCGGTGCCGCCGTGGGGCCCAGCCCCGGGGCCGCGCCTCCCCCCGTGCCCCTCTGCAGCTCCGTGGGTGCGCGGGGTCAGCCCCGGAGCCCCGCTCCCGTCCGCCAGCCGTGCCGCCCCCCCCCCAGCACCCGGGGGTCCCAGAGCCCCGCTCCCCTCCACCAGCCGTGCTGCTCCCCCAGCATCTGGGGGTCCTGGAGCCCCCGGTGGGCAGAGCCCGTTGGAAGCGGGGGTTTCCCTGTTTCCCTGCCCGCTGGGGCTGCGAGGCCTGGGTGTCCCCCTTCGCCTGCCCTTGACCCTGGCAGGTAGGGCTGGAGTGGCCCCGGGGGAGCCTGGAGCCCCAGGGCAGGAGGTGACAGGACTCAAAGGGCACACGGAACTCGCCAGGGTGGTGGGCGGCTAGGGAAAAGGGGAACCCGCTCCCTGCCCGCCACTGCTTTGGGCTGAGGAGGAAACGCTGGCTGGGCTGGGGCGGCTTTGGGAAAGCCGTCTCTGCCGTGGGCACAGCCGTCGGTGCCGCTTCTTGGGGCCCGGCTTCTGCGCCGTGGCTTAGAGCTTCCCAGATCCGTGGGAAGGGGTCGGTACCGGGCTCTGCTGTGACGCGGAATAAGCGGGGAACAGGGCATGGATCAGACAGGGAGGTACCCGGGCTGATATCCTGTGCTCGCTGCCTCCTCTGTGCAGGTTTTAGGGGGGGAAAAAACCCCCAAACTTCATAAAAAGGAATCTGTGAAACAGCTTCTGCCTAAAGGAGATGTATTACAGGTGCGTGTTCTCGTTCTCTGCAGGCGCTTTGTGTCGTACGGAGTTTGCCAGAGCTATAAAACTTGGCGGGGATCCCCCACCCCGGTAGCAGCGTGGGCTCACGCGGGGTTTCGCCATCCGCTCTTGCGTGGGATGTGAAGCGGGTGCCTCGGATAAGCAGCTGGTTCCGTGGTTTGCTGCCCCGCAGGCATGGCTGCGGGGTCGTGGGCTGCTCCCGCGCCGCTCCGGCGGCCGGGCTGACTGGACCTGGCGCTTCAGGACCCCGAGGGGCTTTCCAGAGGTGCGGGTCCGTACTCGGATCCCGCCAGGCTGCGAGCTCCGTGGCGGGAGGTGTCCGGCCTCGGAGCCCCACAGGGCCCGGCTTTCCTGGGAGGAGAACATCCCCTCTGCGGCGGGAAGCTGTCGGTGGGGCTGCTGCTGCGGGACAAAGCTCGTCTGTGTGTCTCGACACCTCCAGAACCAGGTCCTCAGCATCTCTGGGGGCGCTGAGCTGGTGTTTCGGGAGGGACGCCGGAGGAGTTATCCCCGCTGGAGGTGATCTCTGGGCTTAGGCTGCTGAAAGCCCCCCCAGCTCTGCGGAGCGCGATGCTTTGGGCCCCGCGGCGCTGGGATCCCTGCGTGCAGCTTTGTCCGGCAGCGCGTGGTGCCGGAGACGCCTCGGGACTTTCCTTTTTCTGTTTGTGGGCTTTATTCCCCAATTATTGGTGGGGCTGCATCGGTTGTGATTCATTTTTAACAGGTACAGCCGTGCTCGTGGCCCTTCTGCCATCTGTGTTAATTAAGGACCTTCGGGGCTTCGCTCAAGAGGCGACTTGGTGAACGAATTGATCCGCCACGATTTTGGGCACGTTCCTCACGCTGCAGTAGCTTTGGCGGGGCTTTTAGCCCGTAGTTATTAAACTAGGGCACCTTAACCCGTTGGTTGATGGGAGACGGGACCCGCTTGAAAAGCGCCTGGGTCGCTCAGGTTCCCCGCTGGGTTCGCAGACCCTCGCCTGCGCTCGGCGCTGCTCTTCGGCGGCGGCTCCTCTCGTTACAGGAGGCGCAGGATGATGTGTGGCTTTGGGCAGTTCCTTTTTGGGGGGATGCTGCGGGGTATTTTTACACCTTAGGTGGGAGCCGCGGGGTCTCACCAGCCCTCGGGGTTCGGCGGCGCGGCGCCGGGTGCCTGTGCCGCGCTGGGGCGGTGCAGGCGAGCTGTTCTGCAGCAGAGCACGGCCTGGCCGTGGGGTGGGACAGTCCCAGTCCCTTTGGGGTGACATGAAGGTTTGAGCCGAGCTCAGGACACGACAGCAGGCTCACAGCCCCGTGTTGCTGCAGGGCTCGAGTGTGAGCTAAGACTGGCTCAAGTTAGGCCAGTCCTTAGGAAAAATATCTTCCTAGGGAGCGTGCGTGCGGCTGGCGCGAGCCCTTGGGGCTTTGTGCCGGCTGCGGGGAGAGGCATGGGGCAGAGGTGGGGACGAGCGCGGGGATGGGAGCTGCGGATGGGATGCACCATGCAACGTCGCTGCTGTGAATAAGGAGGGAAAAAGAGTTGGGTTCCGCACGAGGCTCTTTAGCTGCTGGCTCTCGTATCCTCAGCCGCTCGTTCTCCTCTTCCAGGCGCGGGTTTTTATCTTCCCCTGCTGGTGTCTGTGCCTGGGCCGGGGGGTTTATTCGCCGAGGACACACAGGGCTGCTCGGTGTGTGGGGGCTGTCACCGCCTCGTGCCTGCCTGGCCTTTTGCGTTGGCTTGAAATTGGCTCATATCAACGGAGAACAGTTGTGTGAAGGCCCCACGGTTTCAGTTACCCGTCTCGATAGTTAGGATTTGTTCAGTCTGCCTTAAGTTCCTTTAATTATGCCAACTTACTGGGTTTTACTGATCCACCTCCTGCCCTCAAGTGCTTTATTTGCAGCTGCGGGAGGGCGTTACTTGCTCACAGGAGGTTTTTTCCCTGCTAACCCTCGGCTGACCCACTGTTTTCTAGGTGAGCTGTTTCCTAGAAGCTTGCCCTTTCCGTTCTCACTCCTCTTCGCCTCTCCCTCCACCTCAGGTGCCAGCGCGTGCCCCCCGGCGCGCCGGGGACGTGTGTTTGTGCAGGGCTGGAGCGGACGCATCTCCCCGCGTTTGCTTCCTTCCTTCCCTTCCCGCCTGCCTTGTCAGACCCTCCTGAAGACACGCGCCAGGCTGGGTAGATCAAAACTTACCGTCAGCCAGTAAACTCCTGTCCTGGGCTGTCACAGAGTCCGTAGAAAGATCGGCAGAGCTACGGCGAGCCCTCTGGCCGTAATAACCAGGCACCTGGGTTGTCCTGGGCACGGTTTAAATGCTCGTGCGATGCTTAGATGACTCGTTCCTCTGGAAGAGCGGCAGCGGCGCTTTCCCCGCATCCCTTCCCAGGTAACAGGTCTCTGTTGCTAGAAGCTGAAGAACTGTCAGCAGCATCTCAGCCTCCAAGGACGGAGGAATTGCCCTAAAACAGGGCGGTAAAATTAGTTGGGGGTTGCTAACGAGTTTTTCTTCTTCCACTCTCTGTAAGAGGAAATGAGCGGCACCAGCTTATTCGGCATCGTTGTTGTCCATGGGAACGCGCTGGCAGCACCCGCCTCGGCGGGAAGCACCGCGCCGCGTTTGTTGCTGTATCTCGGGTTTAGGAGCATCTTATTCACCTGCAGTGGCTGAATCTGGGAGCGCGCCGGCGTGGCGGCTGGGAGGAAGGGGATGGCTGAGCTCTGCTGCGTTGCCGACCCGAAGGCCTGAGATGGAGGAGGGGGCTCGTGCCGTGCCCGTCTGGGCGCATCACCGAAACGCAGGGCCTGGGAGGAACGTGCTGTCCTGCCTTCAGCCCCGTGAGCTCCGCTGCAGGAGCGCCGGGTTCTCCTTTGGCCTCCAAGCGCTTCATGAGCAGCAGCAAAATCAGATGCTCCAAACCATGGGGCTTCTTCCAGCTGGGCCACAGGCTCCTCGGTGCTGCATCGCAGGAGCGAAATAACCTCGTGAAAGCTGCGTCCATCAAGGAAGGTGTCCGTAGCAGCACCTGGCAGGACCCTTCTGCTGCGTGTTGCGTGAATGAGGACGATGCTTCCCGCCCCGAGAAAGGTGGAGGGGGAGCGTGGGGGGTAGAGCGGCGTGGCCACTGTCATGCCGGGGGCCTCAGGAGAGCAGCATCGCTCTGGGTCTTCTGCGGCTCCTGAATTTAGTCGTCCCAGGCGAATAAGATCGGGGTAAAATGCTTCGGAGAGCCCCTTTCCCCCCAGCAATTGGTGCAGGGGGGCTGAGCGGCGCTGAGCTCCCCACATCTCCGTCTCGCTGAGCCTGGCCAGCGCAGCCCGCGAGGTGCGGGAGGGATCGCTGGTGGCACGTGCTCTGCTTTCGCCGTTAGCGGGGGCTTCGGAGAGGAGATCTCCCACCGCCCCTTGGCGGCGGGGACCACCCGAGGGCAGGGGGCTCTGCAGCAGGGCAGGGCTCAGACGGCGCGGGAGCCCTTGCGCCCTGGGGTGGCAGATCCAGGGTCCCAGGGAGGGCGCGGGTTTGTGCCGCTGCAAAAGCTTGTCCTCAAAACCGAGGAGCCCGAACTAGGTGTGGGTGAGCGCTGGGTGCTCCCCTCCAACACCCAGGCGCCATTTTGCTACCGGATCCTCACAAACGCTTTCAACCCCTCGAATCCAGTTTGCAAGACGGGCTTAAAATAACTTTGGCAAGAAGATAGGGTAAAATTTGAGCCACCACAAGGTCAGGGGCTTTTTGTCTTCCTCGTTTTGTTGCTGCTAATCTCGCATCCTGCTTTTTCTGAGGGCTGGTGCTGCTCCCGGGAGCTGCTGATCCGCTCAGCTGGGACATCGGTGAGTGCCGGGACATTTTTCCCAGGCTGGAAGGGAGCTCTGTGGGAATTGCTGGAGCAGGGGGAGCGAACACCCGCACTCGGCTCCCAGCTCCGCACCATGCGGCGAGCGCTTGCTGCCATCTCCCTGCCTGCAGATGAGCTCCCACCACCCGTGTTTGCTCGCCGGGTGGAGGGTGTTTAGCAAGGGCAGAGTATTTGCAACTCGCCATAATGTCTCTAAACGATCAGATCTGTCCAAACGAGATGATTGAGGCTGTTGGCTCCAAATCTGACACCCCCTCCCCTGCTCCTGTGTGCCAGAAATCTGCCTTATTTACTGTCGCGCTCCAGCTTGGGTGAGGGGACCCTGCCCCATCCGTCCCTTTGCCCAGTTCAAGCTGGACAAAGACGCGTGTAGAAAGAGATGGGGTAACGCAAGAGCTGCTCTGCAGTCCCTGAACCGTTTCCTTTGCTCTCCTTAAAACTGGAGCCAGGCAGCAGCGTTGGACCCTGCCCAAGGGCTGAGCTTGGGGGAATTCACCTTCAGCAGGGCTGTGCCAGCGGCGGTCGCGTCCCAGGGCTGGCAGGCAGCCCTGCCTCGTCGCCTTTGGTTAGCCCGGGGGGGGGGGGGGCCGCACACGGTGCAGGGTGCTGAGCACCCAGCTTTGGTGGCTGTTTGGAGCCTCGCTTGGCCTCTCCTCACCCTGCTCGAGGCGCTGGGTTGCTTCAAGTCTGGTCCTGCCGCTGGGGAGGTTGGGGTGTCGGCGTGGGGAGCGAGGGGTGCGCCTTAATTCTCCAGCTCAGGCTGGAGGAGGCGGCGGCAGTTTGCTTTTTGGAGGCTGCTGTTGGCACTGCAGGGCTTAAAGGAGCGGGGGAGATGGGTGGCCGTCTCCGTCGCTGAAATTAGTGGGGTTTTGGATGGCTAAAACGCACACTGCGGTACCCGGGGGCTCTGGGAAACCGGGAAGCCGCAGGAAAGCAGCAGGCGTGATTCATGTCTCTGAGCCGGCTGCAGAAATTCCCTGGTAGGCTTCAAGTTTGCTTTCCAGGCACTTCTGCAGAGCAGGGCTGGCTGACTGCGAGCCAGGTCGGTGAAATCGGAGGGACTGCAGTAAATCCTCCTTCCTCCCTCTCTTGCAGGACAGGATCTGCAGTGAGGCGCAGAGAGCTGCTGCGGCGCAGCCTGGGAGCTCCCGCTGTTCGCTGGAGAGCCATCGACCTAGGGGGGGAAAAAAAGGCTCTGAATAAATCCCAGGTAACTGAGGCAGGGAGGAGTGTTGTGTCTTACATGAGGCTGCCCGGGAAGCGGTTTGCTCACGGGGCGGCCTCGGCAGGGCTGGGGTGGCACGGTGGCAGCCTTGCCCCCTCTGTAACAGCATCGGGACCGCGCTGCCAGCACCCAAAGCGAGCCCCGAGCCCATGCAAACTCTTTGTCTCTTACTGCCCGCCAAGCTGGCTCTGGCTGTGTGCTCTGCCCGGTGGGCTCGGCCCCCAGATTTTATCCAGATTTTCTTTTTATCCCTGTTGGAAATCCCTATCCAGCTTGGACAGGGAACAGAGGACACGGTTCCTCTGGCCACATCTTGTGTGCTTGCAGGGGATTGCTGCATTTGGCTTTCAAGACGCTCATTTACATTTTAAAACCATTTGCAAGCTTTTTTTTTTTTTTTTTTAACTTGGCTTTGCTTTCTGTGCTCCTGCCCCTCCAAACCAGCAAGGCCACTGCGGGCTTTCAAGGACGATCCTCCGGTTTCTTTGCTGTTGAAGGAAGGATGGGTGAAAACAGCCGTAAAAGACAAATCCCCGCTGACCTTTAAGAAGGGCTATCTGCTGCCTGCACGTTGGGCTTCCTCAGCCTGCCAAGCTGTAAATCTGCCCTAAACTGCCTGAATTATATCATATAGCCCCAAGCGCTGGGCAGAAACCTCGAGCCCTTTGAATTTAAAGCAACGCCGCTGGAGCAGGGATGGTTTCTGGAAGAGGCTGCTTTTGATCTTGCCGGTGTTCGGTCAGGCGCTGGCAGACTCGTGCCCCCCTCGGCTGCGCTCTCCCCTTGCTCCGGCGTTGGTCTGAGCCTCGCATTTTGCTCAGTTCCTCTTCCCATCCCAGAGCTGTTCCCTGCGTAGGTGTGAGGGAGGGCTGGGGGTGAATTTTCCCTAAAAAAGTGTTTCTCAGATGAGGAGACGCAAATGCAGGGGAGATCACCAAGCCCTTGCGGCAGGGACGAGGGCTGCCCAGCTCCGCGTGGGATGGGGCGAGCGATGGGGCTGCTGCTGCTGGTGAGAGAAGTGAGTCGGGGCTGGAGCCTGAGCAGGGGTGAACGCTGGTGTCTTCAGCGGCTGCTTTCCTCCTCCTCCTCCTCCACATCCTCGGTAGTGAACCAGCTGATTCCCCACTCATCGGCAGAGCCCGCGGCGCGCTGGCGTGGCTGCGAGGCGCTCGCCCTCCCCAGGGGAACGGGCTCCTCCAGCAGCGCGGGAGCTGAGGGCTTCTCTGGGCACTTCATCTCCTTGTGGCTCTTCCCATGAGATCCCAAGCTCTTTTGCTCCCCTGGCTTTTCCTTCCCGGAGCTCTCTGTAGCGACCTCAGCAAGGAAACTATCAACCCTCAACCTCTCTGGTCTGCCTCTCTTCCCAGGGACGTGCCGCTAGCTGGACACCACCATGACGGACTCGAAGTACTTCACCACCACGAAGAAAGGTAAGAGAGGGAGCGGTCACACAATTTTTCCCCAAATAATCAGGCTTTTCTTGCAGCAGGGCTGTCCCTGCAGTGGGAAGCTGGCGGAGGTGCCAGCTCTCATGGGAATGCCCTGAGCCCATGCGGGATGCTGTGGCTGACGCCCTGCTCCTCGCTCCGACACAGCCGGGGTGGCTCCTGGGCTGCCGTGGGGTCAGAGCACCTCGTCCCCAGCCCCCTGAACCCAGACAAGGCTGTTGGCGGCCAGGTTATCGGCTTTAGCAGCTCAGGAGCGGCTGCAGGACATGGCCCCTGCCCCAAGCTCCCTTGGGCTGGGACAGAAGCGCTCGGGGTGTTTGACTTAAGCACTTTCCAGACCAAGGAATTAATGTGGAGGAAGGTCATGTGGCATTTTCCTCTTCACTCTGCCTGCCCGGGAGTGAATAAAGAGCTCGGCGTGGCTTCGCGAGGGCAGGAGACGATGCCCTTCGGCTGGGTCTGGAGCCACTGGTCGCCCTCAGTGAGGCACTGGGCGGGGGGATTGCTGCCACATGCGGAGCGGGATTTGGGAGCCACCATCCCTTGCATGGGCTTGAGGAGCGGTTCCCCAAATCCGCCTGCATTCACTGCTGTGGGTGCCTGCCATCATCCAGGCTGCGGCGGGCTCCCCAGGTAGGGGAGGGCCTCCCAACAGCCGTGTGCGGGGCTGGGGCTTGGGCTTCGCTGTGTGATAACTGCCCCACAGCCAAAAATATCTGCCGAATAAACCCCGTGTCCTGTGCTTGAGGTGTGGGGTGCTCGTGCTCATCACTCCTGCAGCATCTCCCATCCCTAAACACCTCTGGGGCTCTCCCGGGGCTGGAGAAGCTGCAGGGACGCACCAGCACGCTCGTCTCTGTTTCCATGGATGAGAGCTGAGCCCCCAGAGCGGCCCCGGCCCTCAGCGAGACATTTGGGAAGTTAAATCCCCTTTTCCAGCTCCTGGCACCCCGGAGCAGCCGGGAGGTGTGCTCACCCTCCCCTGGGAGCAGCACCCAGCAGAGGAGTGGGCGCCCCATCCCCTAACCCCCTTTTCCCCTTCCTCCAGGGGAGATATTTGAGCTGAAAGCCGAACTGAACAGCGACAAGAAGGAGAAGAAGAAGGAGGCCGTGAAGAAGGTGATAGCATCCATGACTGTCGGCAAAGATGTCAGGTGCGTGGCGGTGCCGTGCCAGGGATGCCTGGGCCAAACTGCGCCGGGAAGGTGCCTGGATGGCTTGTGGGCTCCTCTTTTCCCCTGTTGTGTCCAAGGGGTTTTTGTGCTGGCTTTCGTCTCGGGCGAGGACTGAGCGACCTCCTGGCCACAGCTATACCTCCTGCTGCAGGAGGAAAATGTTTGTGTAAGCGTGGCCATCTGGCAGGCGGGGGCTTGCCTGGCTTTGGTAGTAATCTGGCTAAAAGAGGATTGGTCTGGCCACCAGCTAAGTTGGTTGGGATTATTGCCGCTCCCTTCAAGTGTTACTAAAACCAAGCAGAAACCCGCTCCGAGCCTTTATGGCAGAGGGTCGGTGTCTCTGCCTCGGTGGCGATAAGCTTTTTGCAGCCGCTCCAGTCCAAAAGGTCGGGCGGCTGCTTTTCCCTCTTCTCCTTTATCCGTGTGACCGAGCAGCACGTGGCCGCTCCAGGTCCTCCTCCCTGCACGGACCCGTCCCCGCACGCCCTTGGCATTACACACAACATCAGCGCTTCGCTTTTCATGGTCTATTTGAGAGTAGATGGAGGAAAACCCCGGTATGAGCTCTCTGTTTGGAAAACTGGTGCGTCTCCCAGAGCGCTCGCAGCAGCAGGTAACGCTCTGTCTTGGGGCCACCATGGAGAAGGTGACACCAGACATGGCAGGGACTTGCTGGTCAGCGCTCAGCAGAAGCTACATCGATTGGAAAGGCAATATCGGCTGTGGCAGCCCATTTTTTTTTTTTTTTTGGTGTGTGCGTATTTTAGGCTGCGAGAAAGCAGTTTGCTAAGTTCAGCCCTCCCTGGGAGGTGCCGGGACAGCGTGGTTTAGCCCGGGGTGAGAGCGGCTGAGGTGGGTGCCAGCTCTGCCGGCAGCAGGAGCTCTGTGAGAGAACTAGCAGAGAACTGGGGTTGATCCTCTAAGCAGTGGCTGGGTTTGCGGTGGCAGAGAAACTTCCAGGAGCCAAGGGACATCTGTCAGGGTGGGATAACTCCTGCGTTAGCCCTCTGATCTTGATTGCTTCTCCTAAGGTGGTTTAATAGTCTAACTGGGCTGTCTTCATCGTCTGTGGTGAGACGGCGTCTGGCATCCCACAGCTTTAGGGTGTTTAGTACTCGCTGCGTTCAGGTTTGGGAAGGGGAAGCCCCCAGCTCCACGCAGGCAGCTTGGCAGCTCCGCTCTGTCCTAGCAGAGCGTTCTGCTGCTGCAGGGCTCGCCTGGGGGAGCAGGGCTGTTCCTTACACCCAGTCCTCTAACGTGATGTTTCTAGCGTAGGACATGGGCCGAGCGCTCAGCGGTTTGCAGCAGGATGGGTTTAACGTCCGCAAAAGCAGAGGACGGTTTTGGTAGGGCTGTGCAGAAGGCGAGGGGGGAACGGCTCGTCTCCTGCGTCCTCTTGCAGGCACCGGAGGCTTTCGCACCATCCCAGGACAGCTGGGTGGTGTTGCACCTTCTCCTGGGGCAGTGGACGTGCGCTGGAGCTGCAATACAGCGGAGCTGTGTGGGAAAACTCAGTTTCTGTCCGTTAGGGGCCGTTTTGAGCTGCTCTTGGTACAGATCTGTAAAGAAAAACCCACTGGGGATGGGTGATTTAGCCACATCTGCTGCAGGGTGGGCTCAGGTCATGGAAGAACCTGGGGTCTTCGGGCTTCAGGAGTGGGTCGAGCCATGGGAAGGGGATGGCCACGTGCCTGGGGAAGCATGGGGTCCCGTAGGCAGCTGTGTCTTCTTCCCCTGGCTCAGCAGCGTGGCCGTATCCTGCCTTCACGGAGGCGCTTTGTGTTTCAGCGCTCTCTTCCCGGACGTGGTGAACTGCATGCAGACAGACAACCTGGAGCTGAAGAAGCTGGTCTACCTCTACCTGATGAACTACGCCAAGAGCCAGCCGGACATGGCCATCATGGCAGTCAACACCTTCGTGAAGGTGAGAGGAGAGGGCTGCGTGCCCGAGAGCCGCACGCTGCGGCGGGTTGGTTCAGCCCACTACGTGCATCCCCGCTTTCACGTGAGGCCGCCACGCTAAGCTGGTATCTACCCTGCTCCAAAGAAAGGAGCGTGGGCAGGTTTCCAAAGCCTCCCTCCTAGGGAGTAGGGGCTCCCCTCGCTCTAGATAACTGAGCAAATTTGTCCAGTAATGCAGAAGAAAAACATTTTCTTGGCAGCCGTACTGTGCCACTTGCTCTGTCAGTGGCAGCTTCGGTTGTGGGCAGCTCCCGTGATCGAGCTGCCGTCATGTGAGCTTACACGCTGAAGTCTCTGCAGCTGAGAAAGCCTTCGTGATCTTCCAGTCAGAGTAGGGAACTGAAGAGCATGTTTGTTAGGAGCCAAGATATTGCCAAAGCATTTTGTGAAAAGGCTTGGTGGGCATTAGAGGGAGTTTGGGCTTTTTAGGAAGGAAAAAACCCACAGAATAAACCCGATAGATGCATTTCCCAGGTCAGGTGGCCGTTCTGCGGGGCGGCAGCTGACTTCAGATACTTGGTGTAAGTGACTAAGACATCAGGTTCCTGGAGGTGTGTTTGGAGTGACGGTGTTAAAGCTCTGTGGGTGCCAGATTGCAGAACAAGAGATCAAACCTCTCTCTTGGGTGACTTATTCTTTAGAGCTGAGTGTTAAAACCTCTAGAGTTCAGGTACCCAAACGATCCTGGAGGTCCCAAAGCCACCACTGGTGCCTGTGCTTCAAGGAGAAGAGGCCCTGGAAATCTCACCTCCCTCTCTCATCCACGCAGGACTGTGAGGACCCAAACCCTCTGATCCGGGCCCTGGCTGTGCGGACCATGGGCTGCATCCGCGTGGACAAGATAACGGAGTATCTCTGTGAGCCCCTGCGGAAATGCCTGAAGGACGAGGACCCTTACGTGCGCAAGACAGCAGCCGTCTGCGTGGCGAAGCTCCACGACATCAACGCCCAGCTGGTGGAGGACCAGGGCTTCCTGGACACCCTTAAGGACCTCATCTCGGACTCCAACCCCATGGTGATTGTTTTTTGCCTTCTCCATCCTCAAGTCATCTGAATGGCAGTAAATGCTCTCCCTTCATCTTTACATGCTGACTCCTTTCCTCCCGTGCTCCCCTTCACTCTCTTTTTGGTGCTTAGCAGACCACTTCTGGGGACAGCTGTTTCTGAGGGCTGCAGGCTGTGTTCCTTGTCCTCTAACCCTGGCTCCTGGACACAAGGTTTCCCTGATTCCTTGTCAGTGCATTATTAGTCTGTTCCCAGTGGGGAGGAGGCTGCCCCGGCCAGCTTGGAGCAGGGGGATGGTGGCAGAGGGGAGCTGATGCTTGGCTCTGGTACCACGTAGCTGGCGGCTTTGGCCTCTGGTGAGGGTTTCCTAGCAGCTGGGCTTTGGCCAGCATTAGTCTCCCTGCCTTTCCCCAGGCGTGAGAAACTTTAAAGCCTGCTTTCCCCAGGGTTTCTCTTCCCCCAGCCTTTGCTGCTCTTCAGATCTTGCCACAAGCGTAGCAGCGACCCTGGGAGCTGCCGCAGAAAGTGATGGGGCTCCACAGAGCAGCCCGACTGCCCAGGGAAGGGGAGCGAGAGCGGGCTTCTCCGTGCCGGGCACGGGGCCAAGGCTGACTCTGGCTGAACATGTGCAAACCGTTGGAGATGTGGCGTGGGTGGTGGGACCGTGCTGGCGGTGATTGCTCATCTCCTGAGGATCAGCTGGTGGGGAGGAGAAGCTGGTGCCCAGATGTCGCTGGGATGCAAAGTGCCGATACCGAGGATGCAGCTCATCCGCTTGCACCAGCTTTCCCCCAGGCTGCTGAACCGCATTTGGTGTCACCTAACGCTTGCTGTCACCTAACACGTGCCCTGTCCCCTCTGGCAGGTAGTGGCCAATGCAGTAGCGGCTCTCTCGGAAATAGCGGAGTCTCACCCGAGCAGTAACCTCCTGGACCTCAACCCCCAGTCCATCAACAAGCTGCTCACGGCCTTGAACGAGTGCACCGAGTGGGGCCAGATCTTCATCCTGGACTGCCTGGCAAACTACATGCCCAAGGATGACCGGGAAGCCCAGAGGTGAGGGAGGCTCTGGGTGCTGCTGGGGCTGCGGTGGCTTCAGGGCACCACGGACCGGCCGGAACGAGGCTGGAAAGGGGAGGAGGACAGGCAGGTATTGACACTGACCGTTCTCCAAATATCTTCATCCGCCTGACCCGCTGCAGGAGGTGGGACAGCAGGCATCTGCCAGCCACCGTGCCTTGGGCACAGCCACCTGGGGACTGCCCTGGTCCCGTAGTGAGCCCTGTCCCCTTGCTGCCGCAGGGGTTGTGCTTCTCGAGCTGCTTCCAAATGTGGCCTTACCGTGCAGCAGGGGAGGACAGGCACTAGGGAGCTCGGAAAGGGGGTCACCGCAATAGGGTTTTGTAAAGGCTGGGAAATAACCATCATCGGGGCATTTAAGAGGCAGTTCAGCATCTCTTGGGAAGGCCTTATGTGCTGCTCAGCTGTCCTGCTGCAAACTCTCCCGCTGCCTTGTTCTTCTTCATCGGTACTGGCAACCATGTTTAAGCAGGGAGACGGGTTGTGATCGTTTTCTTTCCCTTCTCCTTCCCCTTCACCCCTGACACCTCCAGCATTTGCGAGCGGGTGACGCCCCGGCTGTCCCACGCCAACTCGGCGGTGGTGCTCTCGGCGGTGAAGGTGCTGATGAAGTTCATGGAGATGCTGTCGAAGGACCTGGATTATTACGGCACGTTGCTAAAAAAGCTGGCCCCGCCGCTGGTCACCCTGCTCTCCGCAGAGCCCGAGCTGCAGTACGTGGCTCTCCGCAACATCAATCTCATCGTGCAGAAGAGGTGGGTGCCCCGGCATGGCAGCAGGGACAGCCCGGCTCGGGCTTTCCCTCTTCCCTATGGGCGCTGCTTCCCAGTGCTTCAAACCCTCTGACTGCAACGGTGCCAGGGCTTTGCCGGCACAACCCATCGTATGAGGCTTTTTTCTTCTCTATTATTTAAAATCCAAGGGCTGGGCACAGAGAATCATGAGAGTTAATGGGCAGGGAGCTAAGCTGGGATCTCCAGGAGGGGGTTATTTTAATTTATTGTTTATTTGGGGCAGCAAAGGATCGAAAGGCAAAAAGCTGAGACTTTGGGTTAGTCATTAAATGTCTAGTGAGGAATTTTTGTGAGATCAGCTTGTTTCTATGTAATCATCCTCTTCGAATAAGTGCTGAGAGTCCTTTTGTCCCTTTGCTGAGCTAAAATTGCTGGTGGGCAGGAGGTGTCCGAGGCCCCACACGTGGCAGAACTGGCCAGCTGGAGAGCCACGCTCCGCAGTGACAGCCGCAGTCAGATGATTTGTCGTCCCACCAGATATCTCCATAGTTGTCTATTAAAAATAGCAGCAACTTCTGGGAGAAGCGGAAAGCAATTAGTGTCCCTGGGAGCGGGAATGTGCAAGGCAGGTTGGCTCCTTGGAGCTGGACCTGGCCTGTCCCTGCCCCAGCTTAGAGGATGATCTGGAGAGAAAGGTCCAGCCTAGCCCTGGGGTCTGGGTTTGCATCCCTGCTCCCGCAAGACGTCCCTTCCAACCTTGGCAAGACAAACGTCCCCTGTTGCCTCGCGTCTGGGCTTTGTTTGCGGCAAGGTTGTGCTCTGTCCCCTGCGCGCCAGCAAAAGGGAGCCAAGGGACAGAGTCCTGGGGGGGGATAATCACGGTATCTTGGATTCCTTGGCATTGAACGGGCCCCCTAAACCTTGTGCTTGTGGCCAAGGAGCCTCGTCCTCCTGGCCCAGAGCTGCTTGCTGTCTGGCTCCGGGTTTCCCTAGCGTATGTCCTCGGTGTCCTCAAGCCTTCACCATCCCAGCTCTGGGAGTGATGATTCATGCTCGTAGCTGGCTAATGGAGTCATGAATTTGCATGGACTCGGGGTGTTAGCTGGCTGCAGGGTCAGGCCAATGATCCCCATCCGTCTCCTGGCCCGCGTGCAGCTTTCTGGGGAGGACAGCTCCCTTTCTGCACTGCTTTGCCTGCCGGTCGCTGCCAGGGTCAGAGCCTGGAGGTGAGAGCAGAGCTCAGATCTTGCTTCTGCCACTAGAGAAATCATCTGATAGTAGTACTGGGGGTCCAGAAAGCTCTGGAGAAAACCATGGTTTCTAGAATATTTCTGATGTCTCTCTTTGTGGTCAAAGTGAAGGAGCGTGTGTATCCCTTAATGACTGCCTCTCGTTGTCCTCCAGGCCCGAGATCCTGAAACACGAGATGAAGGTGTTCTTTGTGAAGTACAACGACCCCATCTACGTCAAACTGGAGAAGCTGGACATCATGATCCGCCTGGCTTCCCAGGCCAACATTGCTCAGGTCGGGATCTGCCTGACTCTGCTGGGTGGGCACCAACGGGGGCGTGCAGGGTGCTCCAGCCCTGCGGGGAGGGGATTTGCCCGAGAAATTCTAGACTCAGCTTTGCAGGGTGCTGTTGGGAGCAGCTGTACCACCCCGTCTGCTTCCGCTGGGTCGCTGCTCTGCTTTTCTGGTGGCTTTTCTTGCAGCTGGGCTCTCACTGTCTTGTCGCCTCCGGCAGGTGCTGGCAGAGCTGAAGGAGTACGCCACGGAGGTGGACGTGGACTTCGTCAGGAAGGCGGTTCGAGCCATCGGCCGCTGTGCCATCAAGGTGGAGGTGAGGGCTGGGTCGCTTCAGGTCCCGATGGCAGCTGTGGCTCAGCAAGGCATCGCTCTCCAGCACGTGTTGGATGAGCTGGATCCCGCCCCAGGAGTTAGTGCTGCCCCGACAAGCTAGAGCCTTCGTGGGCCTGGGGATGAGCCGCAGTTGTTCCGCGGGGCACGTACAGGGCGTAAGGAGGGTGTTTCATCCCCTTCCCCTTTGCTGCTGGAGCTGTTTTAGGATCCCTGCCTGCCTCGTGCTCCGTTGCAGACCCAGCTGCCTGCAGCTGTGCCTGATGTGTTAATGCAGCGGATGATACGAGTGGCTTGTTCGGGGAGCTAAGGGAGCTAATCCCTTACTGAGGGGCCGGGAGGCTTTGCTTCCCCTCAGGGGTAATTAAAAACCTTGCTGTGGCTCTGGGTGGCCCAGGTACAGGCAAGCTCGCAGGCAAGGTCGAATAGCTTTCAGCCAGCTGATATTGCACCGGGTTTACCGCAATCACCTCCTCAATCACGTGAGACAAACAGCTCAACACCAGCGAGCTGGGCGCTGGAGCTGGCTCAGGTTTTGCCTCCCACCAGGAGCTGAGCTGGCCCAGCTCTGCCGCTAGAGCGATCCCTCCCCTCCGCAGTGAAGCCAGCCTCTCCCAGGGGGATTTATTGCCGTGACATTAGCTGTTTTTCCCTATTAACGCTGAGCCGTGTGGCCGTGCAGATCCCAACTAAGGCGAGATGCTGCTGCCCTGGCAAGCCGAGGTCTGGGCTCGCTGCTGCGCTCCTGCACCCAACGGCCTGAAATGCATCCTGTGGGAGCAGAGAGCCAGCGGCGTGCGGGGAGAGGAGGCTCTGGGAGCGTACGGGGGGGATGAGGAGGAGCCAGACCTGGATTAAAGGGGCAGGAAGGGGAGACCACACTTGTGCATCCCCCGTTCTGGTCGGGGTTGGGTTTGGGGGAGGTACAGAGGGGATAAAGCAGCAAGGAGGGGGTGTGAGAAGGGCAGCGGAGGCTTTGGACGGGGATGTCAGAGCATCACTGCTGACTGACCGCGTCCCTCCGACAGCAATCGGCCGAGCGCTGTGTCAGCACCCTGCTCGACCTCATCCAGACCAAAGTCAACTACGTGGTGCAGGAGGCCATCGTTGTCATCAAGGACATCTTCCGCAAGTACCCTAACAAGTGCGTGGCAGTGGATGCTCCCGGTCCTAGATGGGCGCTTTCTGCCCCTCTGCGCTTGGGGGGCCCTACAAAGACCCAGGCGTGGGCGAGGGCCGGGCTGCTGCTCCCTCCTGGTGGGGTGGTGGGTGTGAAGCCACCTGGAGCCTCCCTGCAGCAAAGGTGGCTTTGGGTTTTTTGCTACTGGGGGTTGTGATCACCAGTCAGTGCTGCCCCAAGAGTTAAGCTGGGCACAGGAAAGCCATCCCCAGCCCCATGGTGGCCGTCCCAGATCCAGAGACCCAAATGGACAAAGCTGTCAGAGGCTTTGAGGCCCCCTGCGTTGGCATGAACAGTCTCTGGCTCTTAATTCGGCGCTCCTGAGGCTGGAGCGAGGGCGGCGGGAGGAGAGGGGAGTGCTCCAGCTGAGCCAGGATGAATGGGCGGCCGCGTGATCAGGAAGTTCGTGTACGAATAGTGGTAATAAATACTAATGAACTGAATTAGCAATGGGCTAATCTGCACAAATAACCAGTGACTCAGGGCTGCTGCAGAGAGGACAGAGGTCAGATGAGCGAGGCTGGGAAGATAATTCAGAGGCAGGGCTGGCGAGCAGGGGAACAGGCTGGAGAGGGATCGGCATGGACAGTGTCATGCCGTGCCACAGCCCTGGGGAGAGGGGACAGCCCCAGGCAGGTGGCAGGGGCTCTTGCCGGTGCCCTCAGCAATGTCCTGGTTCTGCTGAGGGCAATGGGACATGGTTTGGAGTTAGAGTGGAGCTGGGACTCTGGTTTCTTGCTTCTGGTGAATGCACGTCCTCTCCTTGGGAAGGTACGAGAGTGTGATCGCCACCCTCTGCGAGAACCTCGACTCCCTGGATGAGCCCGAGGCCCGGGCTGCCATGATCTGGATTGTGGGAGAGTACGCCGAGCGGATCGACAACGCCGATGAGCTGCTGGAGAGCTTCCTGGAGGGCTTCCACGATGAGAGCACCCAGGTGCTGTGGGATGGGGGGACAGCCCCCCATGCGATGGGGGGTGGTCTGGCCGCCAGCGGGACCAGCTGGTCAAGGGGTGACACCGTGACAAAGTTTGTGCTCATCAGAGTGTAACGAAGCAATTTGCTCTAGCAAGGTGCTCTTGCAGGTGCTCCGGGCGGTGGTGTCCCCACAGCGGCTTTGGGTGTAGAACGTGGCCCATGAAATGCCACCACAGTGGTGTCCCAAGCACCATTCCTCCTTAATAGCTGGGAAGGACCCGCTGGTCATTCCTCTGTGCCAGGGCAGGATCAGCCCTTTGGAGCTGGAAAATGGAGTCGGACGGCTGAAGTGAGCAGAGGGATGCGCCTGCCCCTTCTGCCAGGGCAGCTGAGGCCAGTGGTTTTGCCTGTTGGAAATTTTGGGGGGTTTCCATCTGTGGAAACTTCCTACAACCCCCTATGCAAAACACCATGAAGCTAAGTCACGGTGAATAGGGGAAAGTCCATAAATGCAAAACAGCAAAGGCAGCGATCCTGGCTGCCCTGTCTCAGGTCTAAAGGAACCGTCGGAGGTGAATCGCTGCTGCTTATCCTTGGGAAAGGCAGAGGATGCTTTGGCCTTCGCCCTTGTGGGACCGCGTAACCCAGTCCCAAGATCTTGCCCAGTAACCTCTGTGGCTCTGATGGGCTGAGGGTGTGGTAATCGGCTTGAAACGGGCTGCAGGCCTGGCTGGGAGCCACGCAGGCTGCCCTGACGCTTAAGTGGTCACCGTGTGTTTGGTCCCTTGAAAGGCAGGTTGGGGTTACGTCCTGGCAGCACGTAGGGGAAAAATTCACGTGTTCTTGCATAAAGATGGTGTGAGCTGCCTCTCTGTCTCTCTCTAAGCCTGTTTGTCCGCCCGCAGGTTCAGCTGCAGCTGCTGACGGCCATCGTGAAGCTGTTTCTGAAGAAGCCCACCGAGACGCAGGAGCTGGTGCAGCAGGTGCTGAGCCTGGCCACGCAGGTGAGAGAAGAGCTTCCCATGGGCTTCGTCTTCCCCGCCAAGGCAGCGGGAACGGCTTGGTAATGCAGTGCCCATGACAGGAGGCAAATAATTGGAGCTTAATTCTGGAAAAGCTGACAGTTAAAGTCCTGGAGAGCAAGGACGCAGTCTCCCATAGCGCAGGAGGCATCTTGTGCCGTTTCTTGTGCTGTTTCCCTGCTAAGGCTGGTGTAGCAAAGCCTCTGAACACCAGAGGTGTGACATCAATAGCTTTAACTTTTGTCCCCATGATCCCTCTAATGCTACAGCAAGACTTAGGTAGGGCCAAGATGTTCTGAGTTGCTCTGTAGTAGCTGCAGCTTCCCCTGCCCGATGGCTTCGGCACTAACCCCTGTGCTTCCCGAAGGACTCCGACAACCCCGACCTGCGGGACCGCGGCTACATCTACTGGCGCCTGCTCTCCACCGACCCCGTGGCTGCCAAGGAGGTGGTGCTGGCGGAGAAACCCCTCATCTCCGAAGAGACAGATCTGATCGAGCCGACGCTCCTGGACGAGCTGATCTGCTACATCGGGACGCTGGCCTCTGTCTATCACAAACCTCCCAGCGCCTTTGTGGAGGGGAGCAGAGGGGTCGTGCACAAGAGCTTGCCCCCACGAACGGGCTCGTGAGTATCTCCGCTGCCCCAGGGGGACTCCCCGCTCCACGCAGGGACTTCCAGGGCTGGATCCGTGCGATGGGCAGGTCGGATGCTGAGCCAAGCGGCTGTGGGGCTGCCGTGACCACATGCAGAGCTGGCTGTGTCCGTTGTGCTCGGAGCTGAGCTGAGGGCCCCCCTTCTGAAGGGGGGGTTCCCCTGTAGGAGCAGGGCTGTATGGACTCCATACTGTCCTTACAAGGCTGAAGGAGTGATCTCAGACCTAAGTAGAAAGTGATGTCAATGAGAACGTGTTGAAGTGCTGGGAGCTGTGCTGGGACAGGGCGTCTCTTTGAATGCTTGCTGCAAAGCCCAGCTGGGTGACCCACAGCCCTTAGCCCTTGTGTCTCCAGCAGGACCTGTTGGCTCAGCCAGAGCTCCTCAGCGTCTCATGTCTCTCCCTCACCCTTCCTTTAGGAGCGAGAGCGCCGAGAGCCCCGACACAGCCCCCTCAGGGGTGCAGGCAGCGGAGCAGCCGGCCGTCATCCCCGCTCAGGGCGACCTGCTGGGTGACCTGCTGAACCTGGACCTGGGTCCCCCCGTGAGCGGGCCTCCCATCGCCACCTCCTCCGTGCAGATGGGCGCCGTGGACCTCCTCGGAAGTGGCTTGGACAGCCTGGTACGTTACAGCCCCGCACGCTCCTTCCCCAACGCCCAGCTGCCCTGGCGGCATCGTGCTGGGCTTGATGCTGGCTCCTGTCTGGGAGCTCCTGGGGACGGGATGGGCTTGTCCACCGGAGACACCTGGGCTAGTGCTTTCCTTCTGCAGCTGGTCAAGAGAGGGGCACTGCACCCTGATTTATCTTGTCCTCATCAGATGGCTGGGGTGGGGCAGGGGGTTAGTGCTCCTGAGTGCCTTTGCTCTCGGTACATGAGGTCTGTGTAGGTGCTCCCGCTGTCCATGCTGTGCTGCAGGGGTGACTCCTCTTCCTGGGTCCCCCTCTGAACCCCAGTTAACCCCCAGAGATACCCATTAAACCACGCTGTGGGGTCAAGACATGCCCACTCCCAGCCCGCAAGTGTCTCCTGCACTGGGAGATCTGGAGGAGTGATCGCTTGTCCTCCTGGGAATGCAAACCAAGCAGCGGTTTGGCCGCGGGGTGAGGAGGGATGGAAACCTCTGCCTGGTTGGGACTGCTTGCCCTGCAGGTGCCGGCGATGATCCGGGCTTCCTGAAGGAAAAATAAAGAGTTTGGAGTTTTCTCCGCTGCTCGTAAAAGCCAGCAGGGATCCCCAAGGGATGGCAGCATCGCTGTCTCTTCGCCTGCTGCCTCTCCTGGTCCGTAATCCCCCAAGTGCCACCCTGGCTCTTTGTGGGCTTGCAGAGTTTGGTAACGGGCCAGTGCTGAGCACAGGGACGAGAGACCCCAGTCACGCTCTATCCCCAGGCTCCAGGACAGCCACAGACGGACAGATGGACGAGTTGGCAGTGCGGCAGGACTAACCTCTCTTCCCTCCTCCCCTTCTCTTGTCTCTGTTTTTTTGTCTCTCCTCTCCTGGCTTGTCTCTGCATGTGGCTGGCTCTTCTCTCCACCTTGCCTGCTTCTGCTTGGAGATGGGGGACGAGTCGGAAGGGGTATGGATCAGCCCTTTTCTTAGCCCTCTAGACCACGCGTGGCCCCGGTGCCCGTGCCAACCCCCCGGTGCCCCTGCTCCCCTCACGCAGCCTGAGCCCTTGTGTTCGGTGCTCCAGTGACACCTCGCTTCCCTCTGGGGACAGCCAGGCCCGCAAACAGCTCCTGCTACACCAAGTCTGGGACCACTGGAGCATCCCTGCCGACTCTGGGCCCTCGCTAGCCCTCACCGATGCTTTTAGAGAGCGCCCGCGATACAGAGCGTTTTGTGGGACTCCTGTGCCCTCGGCGCGCTGGCCCCTGCCTCTGCTGATGCCCCTTTCTTGTCTTTTGCAGCTGCGAAGCGATGTGGGAGGCAGCCCTGCCGTGAGTGTGCCCTCGCGCCCAAACCCCTCTCTCACCCTCTGCATCCTCCTCCTCTCCCCTGCCCCACGGTGCCCCGCGTAACCCGCTCCCTTGTCCCCCGCAGATGGGCAGCAGCGGCAGCTTCGCACCAGCGCCCAGCACCGCGATGCCCGCAAACCTGGGGGCACCCCTCGGCAGCGGCCTGGGAGACCTCTTCGACCTCACCGGTGGGGTGGGGACCCTGTCGGGATCCTACGTGGCACCCAAAACGGTGAGTGGGACAGCCGAGCCCCAGCCACCGGCTACTGGAGAAGCTCGGGGCTGCGGCATTAAGGGGGGCAGAGGCCCCCTGTGCCCGCTCCACGCTGCAGAGCCTCCCGGGGGGGAGGTGGAAGACAAAGCCCCCTTTCCTGGCATGGTGGCAAGCCGAGCGAGGGCGGTGGTCTGCAGCTGGAGAGGACGTTACAGCGCTTGCCCAGGCACGAGGACGCGGGGCAGAGGCAGTCTGCGTGTTCGCCTGGGTGGCACGGAGCGCTCAGCAGAGGGGAGAGCAGGGATCTGTTGGGTCGCGGCTCTGATTTTGGGGCCGTGCTGTTTCCCCACCTGTGGGGTGAGGTTTGGAAGGCTCGGCAGCAGCACCCCACAGCCCTGGCTGGGGCGAGGGTGACTGGGCCCGTGCCACCTGTGTGTCGGTAGCCATGAAACGCTCCTAGTTTACAAACACCCTGCACGGCTCTGCCAGGCTGGAGAGCACCGAAGGGTTTGCTTTGGGTAAAACCTCAAGGGTTTCTTGTCTCCTTAACCCAGGTCTGGCTCCCTGCCATGAAAGCCAAGGGGTTGGAGATCTCCGGCACCTTCAGCCGGCAGGTGGGCTCCATCTCCATGGACCTCGTGCTAACGAACAAGGCTCTGCAGGTCATGTCCGACTTCGCCATCCAGTTCAACCGCAACAGGTGAGGTCCCTCCGGCGAAGGTGCTGCCAGACACCTCCGAGCTCAGCCCCGGAGCGGCTGCGTGCGAAGAGCGGGAGGAAGGGGCTGTGAAATGGCTGCAAGGGCTGGGAACGGCCTCGCATGATGACCCTTCTCTCTCTGATGGCTGTGGTGGTGATGATCATCAAACCAAAGCCTCTAAGAAGTTGACTGAAGAGGCCGTTCCTCTGGGGTCTGAACACCGTCCCGTTATTTGTCCTCCCGGTGAACTGATGCTTCCGTTTCTCTCAGAGAGCCACAACAAAAGATGGCCCCAAGGGAATGAGGCAGGAACGCTAAAAATGGGTGTGAGCCTGCGTAGGAGGAAGGGGTGTGAGATTTTGGGGCTACCTGATATTGCCCCAGGGTGGGCAGGGCAGGAACCAGCCTGGTCCTGGCAGCAAGATGAGCTGGGGTGTTGCTGGGGTCCCGGTAGAGGAAGGCAGGGCGTCCTGAGGTTGGCCCGGAGCGGGTGGGCAGTGCCTTCTGCCATCGTCTGCTGACCCCCTGCCCTCCTGGGGTGTCCCCCAGCTTCGGCCTGGCTCCGGCAGCTCCTCTCCAGGTCCACGCACCCCTGGCCCCCAACCAGTCCGTGGAGATCTCCCTCCCGCTGAACACCGTCGGCTCTGTGATGAAGATGGACCCCCTGAACAACCTGCAGGTGGGGAATGCCCGGGCTTCTCCCCTCCTGGGGAGCTGGGGTTGGGGTAGGGGGTGCCCTGGGCTGGGTTTGCTCCCTCAGGAGGGAGGGGTGACGGCAGGAACCAGGCGAGAAGAAACGCTCAGCTCATCCCTCTGCTGTCGGAGCTCAGTCTGACTCCGATTTGACATCCAGCCCCACGCAGGCTGCTTTCTGTGCGGAGGAAGATCCTTGCCGACAGCGGCAGAGCCGAGCCTTGGCTGAGCATCTGCTCACA
Organism: Theristicus caerulescens; assembly: GCA_020745775.1. Classification (NCBI taxonomy): domain Eukaryota; kingdom Metazoa; phylum Chordata; class Aves; order Pelecaniformes; family Threskiornithidae; genus Theristicus; species Theristicus caerulescens. Next base: position 12,442,066 of record CM036570.1, read on the forward strand.
GCGTCCCAGCGCGGGGGGGAGACGGTGGAGCTGTGGTTCCCGGGGGGAGCAGGGAGAGCAGGCTGAGAGGGTGCAGCCCCGGCAGCTCCCCCATTTCCCCGATACGCTGGGGACGGGGACACGCCTGGGGGCATGCTGGCATGCGGGGCATGGATGCTGGCCTCTCCAGCTTCTTCAGGCAGCTGCCAGTCTCTTGCCTCTGATGCTTGCTGGGTGAGACCCAGCTCCCGAGGGATCGGTGGTGTACGGTGGGATGCGATGCTCGCTTTGGGAACAGCCTGCCTGCTGTAGGTCGGAGGAGGTGTTGACGTCCCTGTGTCCTTCTGTCCCAGGTCGCAGTGAAAAACAACATCGACGTCTTCTACTTCAGCACCCTGTACCCGCTGCACATCCTCTTCGTGGAGGACGGGAAGATGGGTGAGTTGGAGCGCGGGTTGCTGTGGCTCCTGCAAGGTGCACTTCTGCCACCAGGCTGTGGGTGCCATCCCGGCCCCTGAAATCCTCCCGGCCATGTTCCCAGCCCTGGGGATGGAGCAAGGAGCCGTGGGGAGCCAGATGCCCCTGGCAGTCTGGAGCAGACAGGGACACTGCCATGCCAGCATGACCAAGCTGTGGCTGCCTGAGATGGCCTGAGCCACTTTCTAACTCCTCACTGCCAGGGAGAGCTTCACTCGCTGCTTATTTTGCCTTCTCTGGCCCTCACCACCCTCTTCCCCGAGCCAGCGTAGCTTGCAACCCCCCTCAAAGCGGGTAACTTTCCTGTGGCTGGGTGAGGCTGGTCCTGGGTGGCAGCGTGGCAGGGCGAGATCCCTTCAGCCGCAGGTGACGCGGCAGCGTGGTCCGTGTTGTACCACCCTCGGGAGGTGGAGGGGGCGGCCGGTTCCGTGCCTTCACCGCATCGGTTTTGTTCCTCGCTGCAGAGCGGCAGATGTTCCTGGCCACTTGGAAGGACATTCCCAATGAGAACGAGGCCCAGTTCCAGATCAAAGACTGTTCTCTCAACGCAGGTGGGTCTAAACCCTTCAGAAGGACCCGGCTTGGCTCACGGCTGGCTGCGGGTGACCAGCTCTTCCCAGTTATCCCAGTCCAGGCTGCAGGGAGATGGGAGCTCCTTCCCCCTGTGCCCACCTGGTGTCTCCAGGAAGGAGCTGCTGCTTTGCTTGCCGTTGGCTAGCTGTAGAAACTCGGCAGCCTATGCTCTGCCCGGTGGGGATGTCCCTGCCATCGGGGACAGTTGCTGTGCCCACCCCGGCATCAGTCTCGTTGCAGAGAAGTAGAACCAGATCATGGAGCCCTGACGCTGCCCAGCCTCGCAGCAGCCTGTCCTGGCCAACCCACGGGCCGGGCAGCAGTCCCGTGCTTGCAGGCAGAGTGGGCAGGAGCTGGGGCCAGGCTCCCTGGTGCCTCCTCGCTCCCCCAGCTCCTTCTCTGGGAGATCTGGTGCCAAGTGGGACGTGCAAACCCTGGGCAGGGACAGCCAAGTCCTTTCAGTCCCGCTGGCAGCAGCGAGCTGACCTTTGTGGAGCGAAGTGGGGCAGCTCCGCTTGTGAATTGAGCTCTGGGCTGTTGCCTGCCCTCCCCGGGGAGGACCCGGGGTGAATGGAGCCCTTCTCCTCGCTGTGTGGGGACAGCGAGTTTTGGATGTGCTGCATCACGGGGTGGGGAGAGGGAGGGGAGGAGGAGATGGGGCAGGAGCAGGTCCAAAGGGAGCCGGGGTTCAGCCCGGTGCCCTGCCCCGAGCAGCCCCCGCAGCAGCTCCCTCCTCCCGCGCAGAGGCCGTTAGCAGCAAGCTCCAAGGCAGCAACATCTTCACCATCGCCAAGAGGAACGTGGAGGGCCAAGACATGCTCTACCAGTCCCTGAAGCTCACCAACGGCATCTGGGTGCTGGCAGAGCTCAGGATCCAGCCCGGCAATCCCAGCTTCACGGTACGCCCCTTCCCCTGCCTGCCTCCCAAACAGCCCCGAGGTGGCTCCGAGCCAAGGCTGCTGCCCACCCTGCCTTCCCTGCTCGGAGCTTGGGCCGGGCTGGATGGTTCTGCAGCACGTCTGCGGTGGCAGGACCCCCCCCGGCTGCTGTCGGTGCCAGCTCCCTGCCCCGTGCCAGTCCTGGCGTCCCTCTCGCATGGGGAGGGTGAGACACGGTCTGTGCTGCCTGCCTGGGCTCTGCAGCAACACTCGGTCTCCGCTGAGCTGCCCTTCTGGCACCGCGGTGGCAGCAAAAGGAAGGAGAGCGGTCCCAGCCCACCGACACATCTCCCTTCAAATAAAAACCCCATCCCCTTCTTGGGGCATCCCTGGCTCTGCCCGTGCGCTGGGCAGCCCGACTCCAGCTGCAACCAGCCTTGGGGCAGAGCTCTGTCGAGCGTGAGCTGTCCCCATGTCCCACTTTCCCCGGCCCGGCCCCTTCCCCACCTTCTCGCAGCCTGTTTTCTTTGGGTTGGGACGAGCTGTGTCGCCTTGACTCACCTCTCTGTGTATCTCCGTACCCGCTGCCTGCCTGTCCTCGCCGGCCTGCCCGCTGTTGCAGGATTTGGAGGTTAGCAGACCGGTTTTTACCCCGGCTTTGGGCTGTCTCTGGCTGCTGCCTGGTTATTTCTCCCCTGATGTTTTTCCCTGCCTGCCGGCTGCCCCGCCAGCCCTGCCCGTCTCTCGGTGCCTCTTGCCTCTCCCTCCTGGCAGGGCTGGCACGAGGCCAGCGCCGAGAGCGGAGCTGCATCGGAGGTGAACGTTTCGGAGGGTCAGGGCATTCCCACCACCCTCCTGGGTTCACTTGGGATGAGGATAGCTGCAAATCCTTATCCCGGAGGATTCCCCGCTCAGCACCCCTGCGCTGAGCTCTCCCCGCTCACCTGCGGGCTGAGGAGCTAATTGATTTCAGAGTCAGTTAATATTTAATCTTTGAGCAAATAACCGAAGGGGGCTCTTACTGCGTAGGACAGGAAGATGCCTTTGGGGGAACCGTTCACCCTCGAGCTACAGGCAGCGAATGAAACCCCAAGAGACGAAGCGTGCGTGCGCCTCTGCCTGCCTCCCTGCCTGCGCTGCCTGCGCTGCATGTGGATGTCTGCTCCTCAACCGGGCGGGGGGAGCACCAGCAGCCCGGGGAGAGGGCATTTAGGGGGCTCGGTGCCTTTTAATATCATCTTTTATCCAGCTGAAACAAGGAGCTGGGGCCACCCCGTGCCCCGCGGGGGGGATGCTGCAGCATGCAGGGCTTTGTGCTTTGGGGCTGGTGGCTCACCGAGGTGGGGCGAGGTGCCATGACCCCCTCTCCTCCTCTCTCCCCACAGTTGTCCCTGAAATGCCGAGCGCCGGAGGTGCCCCAGTACGTCTACCAAGCCTACGAAACCATCCTGAAGAATTAAGGTGCTGCCGCAGCCCGTTCTCCTCCTCTCCTCCCTTTCCCGCCCGAGGAAGCGGGGCAGGACCCGTGTGCATGTCTCCTCTCCTTCCTGCCAAGGAACCAGCCCCTGGGAATCTCCCTCCAGCCCTGAAAACGGGGCCGCTGCTCCCATCTCTGGCGGGGCTGGGGCGGGCGGAGGAGGGCAGGGGCATCCTGGCCCTGCCCTGCATCCCTGTAGAAATCTGTGTGTGAGTAATGCGGTGTCCTCCTTGCTGATGTCGCCCCGTCAAGAGCCCTGTTTCACCTTCCGCGTCCCTCTGCTTTTTTTTTTTTTTACCGAGCTGCCGCACATCGGGGGCTGCTCTCCATCTCCCCGCTTGCGCTGGGTCTTGTGTCTGCCCGGGGTGGTGCCTGGGGAAGGGTTCAGCACCCCTCCTCCCTGGGAATAGCACCCTGGGGCTCGCTCCGAGCCTGTTTGGTGCCGGACGGCACCCAAAGTGCCATGGGTTGGGGGGCTCTTGCTGCAGATCCCCCCCTGGAGCCCTGGCTTTGTCCTCCCCCTGCGCCAGCTCCTGCCTGGCCCTGGTTTTGTCCTCTGGTTCAGGAGAGCCATGGGTGAGCCCCTGGCCCTTTGGAGAGAGTCTCCCCCACCATGGGAGCTGTTTCTAAAGGTCCCAGAAGGGCTCGAGGATCTCAAATTTGAGCCTGTACTTACAGGTCCAGTAAAAAAAAAGGGCTTTTCCAGCCCCATCCAGCCCCGGAGCGGGGCCGGGAGGGCTCCGAGCATCAACTCACGTTTCTTCTGCCCCCCTCCCCAGCCCCACGGCTCCCTCTGCTCCCCGCTGTCGCCCATGGGTGCCGGAGAGGACGTGCCGCCTTCCCCCCGCGGTGACACTACTCCTTTCCCTCCTTCTCCCCAAAAAAGCCATGGGTCAGCCCTATCTAGAAGCGTTCGGTGCAGGAAATATCTAATATATAAAATATAAATATATTGTATGTTCACTTGTTTTAAGCGAACGTTGAATAAAGGTGACATCTGCCCAGGGAGCTGCTGTCAGGGGGTACCCCGAGCTCCGTGCCCAGTGATCCCTAGGGAAGCAGGATGCTGTGAGCTTCCTCTCAGCAGTGCCCTGCCCTCAGCAGGGAGGAGATGGCCCCTCTCCGGGGCCGGTGGCCATGACCTCTGGCTCGGCAAGGCCTGAAGCAGCAAAATGCCTGGAGCTGGGCGTGCGGCCAGGGGAAGCGGGACAGGATGGTCCTGGGGGAGGTCGAGCGGCAGCTCCCGGCCCTGTGCTCTGCTCCTGGCTGATGCCAGAGCCTCTAATGGCTCCGCCAAGGCCTAGGGCCGCCCTGTGCCCAGTGCTGGGGGGGGATGCAGGGTCTTGCCCAGCTCCCACGCCTGGCCTGGGGTTGGGGATGAGTGCGGGGTCCCCGGGAGGTGCAGCTGGTCCCAGCGGGGTGACAGCCCCGGTGCTGGCACCACTCTGGCCACCGGGCTGGGCACCAGCACCCCGCTGGGGCTGGGCACCGGCCCTGCTCCCAGGGCAAATCGCGGCAGGCACTCGGGGACCACAGCGGGCACCCTGCTTTGGCAACCCCAACGTGGCAGCGGGATAGCCACCACCACAGCCACCCACCGCCTGCCCAGCCCTTGGCCAGCAGCAGAGCGTGGCCATGGCCCTGGGGCGAGCAGCTCTTGGCTGTGGGGTGCCCCAAGGGCTTTGGGGATGTGGAAGGGTCCCAGGTGCAGCCGAGGAGTCCCCATGGCTGCCATAGGGTGCAGAACATCGGGGCTGAGCCTCACCCCGGCTCTTCCCCACCTCTCGAGACCCCAGCCCCTCCTGCCTTGGGCTGACGTCCCTCCTGCTCGCCTCTGGCTGCCCCTCAGCAGGTCCCAAACCCCCAGGAGGGACTTGGCCCCCCCAGGACAGAAGACTGGACATGGTGGGCTCAGCTCTGTTGGTCTTTACTGGCTTGGGGGAACACGCAGGGCCGGAGGGGTGGGGGCTGCAGTGGCCCGGGCAGGGGCTGCGGTGGCCTGGGCAGGGGCTCCACGCACAGCCCCGTCCTATCTTAGGGACATCAACGCATGCTACAGCCACGGCTGCGGCCGACCGGGGGCTGATGGGTGCTGGAGAGGAACACGCGATCCCCCTGCCCTGAAATACAGGTTGTGACAATAAGCTGCACGTCCCCGAGTCATCTCAGATGTGGAGAGAAGAGGAAGAGGTGAGAAAAAGAAGAAGAGGAGAAGACAAGAAGAGGAGAACGTGACATGGAGAGAAGGCAGCCAAGAAGAGAAGGAGGAGATGAAGAGATCACATGAAGAGAAGATGACAAGAGAAGGTCAAGACGAGGAGAAGGACAAGAAGAGGAGAACATGACATGAAAAGAAGATATCAAGAAGATGAGAAGGCCAAGAAGAGAGGATGGCAAAAGAGAAGATGAGAAAAGAGACAAAGATCAGAAGAGAAGAGCCGGTCACTTTCCAGCCCTGTTCCCAGGGGGCTGGGACGCAGCTCTCCACTCCGGCCACCACCACCACCACCGTGACCGTGCCGTGGCCACCCCTGTGGAGCTGCTCTCCATGGGGACCAGGGTGCCTCTGGGGCCCTTTGCACCTGGCTGGGGCCGGGAGCTCCCAACCCCAACTGCCAACAGTCACCAAGCGAAGGCGTCCCGGCTCCCCAGCCACCCCGGCTCTGTGGCCATCGCCTGGCCGGGGCCTCTCCATGCAGGTGCCATCACCAGCAGCAGCTCTGTGATGTCCCTGGGGTGGCCAGGGGGGCGCTGGGGGCTTCTCCCCATCCTGCATGCCACCCGCGGCCACCAAGCTGGCCATCTCATGGCCAGGCGTCCTCGTCCAGGCCCTCGTGCTCCCGCGGGACCCAGGCGGGCTCCAGGAAGGAGGAGAGGACGCTCTGCAGAGCCCCCCAGGGCTTGCGCTCCCCGGGCTTGGGGCTGCCGACGGGGGGCCGGGAGGCCGCCCCGTAGCCCCGTGGCGTGGGGATCCTGGAGGGCTTCTTGTGGGGCTGCGTGTCCAGCCGGGGCTTGGCCCAGGCGCGCGGGGACGGCGCGGGGAGGGAAGGCACCGGCTCGGGGACCCGTGGGGGGCCGTCCACCACGGCGGGGGGGCTCCTCCATCTCTGTCAGCTCGTCTTCCCCCGGCGCCCAGTCGGTGTCGGACTCGGGGCCCCCCCGGCTCTCCCGGGCGTCCCAGGAGGCCGGGAAGCAGCTGCTCTCATCGGAGGAGCTGGAGAGAGCCGGCCGGCGTCTCGCGTCCGCCATTTCGGGGGCCACTGGCAGCGGTGGGCCGGCCCCGTTCCCGCTCCGCCGGCCATCCTCGGCGGGGAGCCCGTGCTTGCCGAAGACGTTGAGGGAGGACGAGGAGGAGCTGGAGGAGCAATAGGCCGAGTCGGCGGCGGCAGCGGTGCAGGGGGCCGGCGTGGGGGGCGCGGTGGGGGTCTCCCCGTCCTCAATCTCCTCCATCATCCGCGTGTTGGCCAGGAACTCCTCCTCCAGCCGGCGGAAGAGCTGCTGCTCCTGGCCGGGCTCCAGCTGCAGCGGGGCCCGCAGCCGTCGCGCCAGCTCCTCCAGCTCCCGCTGCAAAGCCTCCCCGGCCCCGCTGCCATGGGGGGCGTCCCCGGGGACCCCCACCCGCCGCCCCACAACGCCTTCCTCCAGGGAGGAGCGGCGCGGGGTGGGTGCGGGGCTGCGGGCGGCCGGCCGGGAGGGGGTCCGGCTGCGGGCAGGGCTGCTGGGCCGGGAGGGGGTCTCTGCCCGCGTCCAGGAGTGCTGCCCGTCCCGCCGGCGGCTGATGAGCAGCAGCGGCTGGGGGCCGGGGCGACCATGGCTCCGGGCACGCGGCGGGGCACGGCCAGGCCCGTTGGGCACCCGCGAGCGGCCGCGTTCCTCCGGAGCCGCTTGCCCACCCGGGGAGGGTCCGGTGTCACGGGGCGGCTGCGGGGGGACCCCCCGGCTGGGGTCCCGGCGGCGAGGGGTGGCCCCGTCCCGCGGGCCCGGGGGGCCGCTCTGCGCCGAAGAGGCCGAGGAGTCGCTGTCGCCCGAGCAGCGGCGGGCGCGGGCGGGAGCAAGGTCGCGGGGCCTGGGGGGCACGGAGAGGAGGGTCGGGGGCCATCACACACCCCATTACACCCTCCCCATTGCAAATCCCATTGCACTCCCCATTAACCCCCTGCACACCCCATTGTCCCTGCCTTTACCCCCCATTGCCCCTCCATTGCAAACCCCATTGCATTCCCCATTACTCCCCCCTTTGCCCCCATTACACCCCCATTAGTCACCCCATTGACCCCATTTCCCCCATTACACTCCCCAGTGCCCTCCATTACACCCCCATTGCCCCCCTTTGTCCCCTCCATTGCACCCATAGGCTCCCATTGCAAACCCCATTGCACCCCCCCATTCCACTCCCCATTA